>JAUMJL010000569.1:600000-962694 GCA_033558185.1 Dromococcyx pavoninus | reverse complement strand
GGCGCGGGGGAAGGGCGGGGCGTAGGGACGGGGCGTGTGGGAGCGACGGGGGGAGGGGGTGTGGCTGCCTGAGGACGGGCTGAGACCCCCAGGCCTCCCCCCCCCGGGGCTGCCCCCGGGGCTGCCCCCAGGGCTCCCCCCCCGAGGCTGCCCCCGGGGCGCTCGGTGTCAGCTCAGTGTGCGCCCCGAGCCCTCGCTGTCCCCTCGCAGTGCCCACCGTCCCCTGCCCATCCCCTCGCTGTGATCTCGCTGAACCCTCACCCTGCTCACTGACTCCTCTCTGTGCCCGCTGTCCCCTCATTGTCCCGTCAGGGAGCCACCAGCCGCTCACTGTCCCCTCACAGTGCCCTCTCTGTGCCCTCGCCGTGCCCGTCAGCCGCTCACTGTCCCCTCATGGTCCTCTCACTGTGCTCTCGTCGTGCCTGCTGTCCCCTCACTGACCCCTCACTGTCCCCTCACTGTCCCCTCACCATTCACTTACAGAATCACAGAATGTTCTGAGTTGGAAGGGATCCCCGAGGACCATCGAGTCCAGCTCCTGTGTGTCTGAGGGCATTGTCCAAATGCTTCTGGAGTATTGTCAGGCTTGGTGTCGTGGCTGCTTCCCTGGGGAGCTGCTCCAGCGCTCCACTGAGTTCTGAGTGAAGAACCTTTTCCTGATATCCAACCTAAACCTTCCCTATCCAAGCAAACCTCACCTGACCATGCTCGCCAGCCGCTCACCCTGCTCTCTATCCCCTCACTCTGCCCATCAGCTCCTTGGCCTCGGTGGCCGCAGGGTATCTGTGAGGAAATCTTCCTGGTCATCCTGGGTTATAGTTCACCCACCCTGGTGCAATGGATGCAAACCCAGAAGGGCTTAAAACGTAATCAGCATGCTCTGGTGTGTGGCCACCTTCCCTCGTATTCTGTTGTGTGCTTCCCTGCAGAGGTGTGGGTTCCTTGATGAAAGAACTTGAGTGAGTTTCTGTCCTGCTCCTCTTCATATCAGCCCCTCAGCTGCTGTAGGTTCAAGTCACAGGTGTAAATCAGACAAGATGGGCACAAACTGGAGCACAGGAAGTTCCACCTGAACGTGAAGAAAGACTTCTTTCCTGTGCAGGTGATGGAGCACTGGAACAAGCTGACCAGAGAAGATGTGGACTCTCCTTCTCCATTGATGTCCAAACCTGCCTGGATCTGTTCCTGTGCAACCTGCTGGAGGTGACCTTGCTTTAGCAGGGGGATTGGACTGAGCTCCAGAGGGCATTTCCAACCTCTGCCATTCCGGGATTCTGTAAACCTGTTTGAAAATATCATCAGAGCATCAAAAAGAGTCAGAAATGAGAAAAAACTTCTTGACACTGAAGTGAAGTTGGCGGTGGGGGAGAGGGTGGGCTGTGCAGCTCTGATGTGAAGATCACTGGTTCCCATCCCACACACTGGAGGGAGAGCCCAAGGAGGAACACAAAGCACAGGGTGTCCTGGTTCCTTCACAAATACAGATTAGAAAATGACCTTCAACAGTGGCCTTTGGGGTTGGTGTGGGTGGAAAACGCTTGTTCTTGATATGGTCAGGGAAAGTCACATGCAAATGGTTGAAATACCAATACTGGAGCAAGATTTGGGGTTGTATGACTGCTCCCTGAAGAGCAAGAAGGAAATCATGGCGGCACAAGAGCGAGCCATCCCCGTATGCCACAAAACAAGTCGTCGGGGAAGAAAACCAAGATGGCTGAGAAGGAAACTTCATAGTGATCTTGGGAAAAATAAGAAAGTTTATGAGCTTTGGAAGAGGGGGCAGACGTCCCAGGAGGACTACAAGGGTGAAGTGAGATCGTGTAGGGAAAAAATCAGAAGGGCTAAAGCCCAACTAGAACTTCAACTGGCCACTTTGGTCAAAGATAATAAAAATAACTTCTTTAAATATATCAGCAGCACCAGGAGGACAAAGGAGACTCTCTCTCCCTTGCTGGGTGCAGAAGGGACAGTAGTGATGAAGGATGAGGACAAGGCAGAGGTGTTCAACGCCTTCTTTGCCTCAGTCTTTAACCCCAAGGAGGAGTGTCCTAGGGATACTCAGCCCCCTCAGCCAGAAGATAATGGGAATGAAGCTCCAGCTGTTTGGGAGGACTTGGTTAGAGACCTGCTTGGCCAATTAGACACACACAAATCCGTGGGGCCAGATGGGATTCATCCAAGGGTATTGAGGGAGATGGCAGAGTCCTTTCCAAACCCCTTTCGCTTGTCTACCAGCAGTCCTGGCTGACAGGTAAAGTGCCACTCGACTGGAAGCTGGCAAATGTAACTCCCATTTACAAGAAGGGTCGAAGGGAGGATCCAGGGAACAGCAGGCCTGTCAGCTTGACCTCAGTACCGGGGAAGGTCGTGGAGCAGATTGTCTTGAGTGCTATCACACAGCACGCGTGGGACAATCGGGTGTTCAGACCTAGTCAACACAGGTTTATGAAAGGCAGGTCCTGCCAGACCAACCTGATCTCCTTCTATGACAAGGTTACCCAGTTAATGGATGAGGAAAAGGCTGTGGCTGTGTTGTACCTGGACTTTTGTAAATCCTGTGACACTGCTTCTCACAGCATTTTGCTTGAGAAACTGACTGCCTTTGGCCTGGACAGGGACAGCCTCTGCTGGGTAAAGAACTGTCTGGATGGCTGGGCCCAGAGGGTGGTGGGGAATGGAGTTAAATCCAGCTGGAAACCGGTCACAAGTGGTGTCCCCAGGGTTTGGTGCTGGGTCCAGTCTTGTTCAACATCTTTATCAATGATCTGGACAAAGGGATTGAGTGCACCCTGAGCAAGTTTGCAGATGACACCAAGCTGGGTGCAAGTGTGGATCTGCTTGAAGGGAGGCCCTACAGAGGGATCTGGACAGGCTGGATCGGTGGGCTGAGACCAACGGGATGAGGTTCAACAAGGCCAAGTGCAGAGTCCTCCATTTAGGTCACAACAACCCCGAGCAGCGTTACAGGCTTGGGGAAGAGTGGCTGGAGAGCTGCCTGGAGGAGAAGGACCTGGGGGTGTTGGTTGGCAGCAGCTGAACATGAGCCAGCAGTGGCCCAGGTGGCCAAGAGAGCCAATGGCATCTTGGCCTCTATCAGAAACAGCATGGCCAGCAGGACCAGGGAGGTGATTGTGCCCCTGTACTGGGCACTGGTGAGGCCACACCTCGAGTACAGGTTTCAGTTCTTGGCCCCTCACTACAGGAAGGACATTGAGGGGCTGGAGCGTGTGCAAAGAAGGGTAACAAGGCTGGTGAGGGGGACTGGAGAATAAGCCCTATGAGGGGAGACTGAGGGAACTGGGGTTGTTTAGCTTGGAGAAGAGAGGGCTGAGGGGAGACCTCATCACTGTTTACAACTACCTGAAAGGAGGTTGTGATGGGGTGGGTGCTGCTCTCTCCTCGCAAGTGACAAGCGACAGGACGAGAGGGAACGGCTGCAAGTTGCACCAGGGCAGGTTTGGACTGGACATTAGGAAGAATTTCTTTACCGAGAGAGTGGTCAGGGATTGGAACAGATTGCCCAGGGAGGTGGTGGAGTCTCCATCCCTGGAGGTGTTTAAATGATGGGTTGATGAGTTTCTTAGGGATATGGTTTAGAAGGGAGACAGGCACGGTTGGACTCGATGATCTCAGAGGTCTCTTCCAACCTTACGATTCTATGATTCTATGTTATGCTAAGAAAAGATCATGGAGAAAAGTCCAAGTCCAGTATCATTCCCAGTGCTGGCAAAGGAGATGTTGTGTAGGACCATGGGCTGGAAGAGATGAAAAGTTCTGTATTCTCCATGTAGCTGTGAGCTGGCAGGCAGTTGTGAGATGCAAGAGGGACAGTAGACCTGTAGCTGAGGTAGAAGGGCAGAGGTCTGCAACAGAAGGATCAGTCTGTGCACCGTCAGCGAGGAAAGGGGAGATTTCTGAGAGGGGCACATGATTTGTGGTGCCTCAGATAGCTGGTGGAGCCAGGGCAAGGAGGATGGATCTGGCAAGCATGGCAAAGCCATGGTGTAGAAGACTTCTCAGAAGAAACAAGGTCTGAATCAGAGGAAAATCTCTCCAGACAACAGCAGTTGTACTCAGCACATGTTGTTCTCAGCAGCTAGATATCCACGTCATTGCAATCAGTGGGGGTGTTAATTGGCACCCGGTTGGAGGCTGCTGGCAGCGAGACCAAAGTCCAAATCGCTTTGCTGCGACCGCTTCACCAGTGGGAGCCGACACTTGTCCTCAGAGGTTCTTCTTCCAAGTCAGAGCCAAGTAGAGCTCTTGGACCTTCATGGAGATGCTCTCTAGGTTATTGTGCCAGGGCACCCACTCTGGGCTCCAGACAGTCAGGGGCCTTTGTTTCCCTCTGTCGCCCAGTAAACAGTTAAATGAACAAAACAGTTTCAGTATCAACTTTTGGAAAATACTTGTGAAAGCAAGGTTTAGATAATTGCCTGCTGGAGGCCATGGTCGAGACAAAAAGTGTTCTTGGAGATATCTTTTGAGCAATGGGGGCTGAAAACATTGTTCCTGCCTTGGGTCAGAGATAACAGTTGAAAATCCTGGATGTAGTGAGAGAGGTTTTCACTCCCTCCTGTTATGTTTTCTACATGAACTACACAAATACTCAGTAAAGGCTTTCTTTACACCACTGTTAGATTTCAGGTTATATTTCAAAAGCCTCACTAATAATCAAAGCTCTTGCTTATTTTGAAACTCTCCAGTAGCCTTATCCCTTTGTGTGTCTTTGTTTCCAAGTGTAAATTACCAGAATCATAAATGCAGCTTTGTGAAACCACCTCTAATGGTCTGATGCAATTGGCTTTAAACAATCCATACGTTAAAGTTGTTAATTATGATAAGAAGAAGTTCTTGTGCTATAAGAGAGGTGAAAGTAGGGCTGAGGAAGAGAGAGCATAGAGAGATTTCTGCAGGGATGAAACCTCCCCAGGCTGTTGATGAGGTTCACACAGGCTTTTATGTGCTTGCTGCTTTTTTTTCCTCCTTTCTTGATAAAATCAGATGTAGAGAAAGGCTCAGCTGGATTTTTAAACCATGAAGAACATGTTGTGCAATGCCAACACTTATGCTTTTCTTAATAAATCCCACTCAAATTCAAATGCTTCCCTCTTGTGTTTCATTATAGGATAAATTTGGTGTTCTGTAGCATTCATTTTCAAATCTAAAGTCAAACTCCATGGGGAACTCTCCCACTTGCGCTTAGGCACAGATATTTACAGGCATGGGACCTGGGGGTGCACCTAGCCTTGGGTGATCTGCTGTCCTAGGGTGACCTCATGGCTGGAGCCTGGGATCCCTCCTCTGCACCTCATAAAATCCTCTGTTTCTGGCATTTTCTGCCCTAGGGCACTACAGATTTAGTTAAAAAAAAAGAAGTATATATGTGAGGGGTAATGTGAGAGGAAGAGGATGGAGAGGGTGAAATTAATGTGTTTTTCTTATGTCTCTCTGGGTGGGAAGGGCAGGGGGTTCACGTGCACGTGAGCAGGAGAACTCAGCAGTTTAGCTGTCCTTGAGTTGCAGATCTTGGAGCATCGAAGGGATGCTTCTTCCTGCAGCCCCCTGCATTAACACACTAATAGTATGGACACCTGCAGGGACCTTTGCTGGGGGCTGCTGGCATCTCCACGCTGTGTTTTCAAACACTTCCTTCAGGTGCCTGGGAGATGCCCAACAATGTAGTGGGAAGAGCAGAACAAGACAGGACAACTTCCTTATGAGGCTGGAAGAAAGAGAAACCAGAGGCTCCCTCTACATTGTGGATTATTTTTCCCATAATATGCCTGAAAGTGCTGATTTCTGCATTGTCCAGACATGTTGCAGTGCACAGTGGCTCCCTTTGGCCTGTTCCCCCAGGTTTTGTTTCCATGGGAAGGGGAGCGCCGCCAGGAAAGGGCAGGGAAAAAGAGGTGGTTGAGGCCTTTTTTTTTCTGAAGTAATATCACAAGGCAGCCGGGGCACTCTGCCCAAGCCAAGGAGCTGGAGGGTGTTTCTGGGTGCCCTGGTTTGGTGGTAGCCAGAGGAACCTGTTCCGTTGCTCCACCTTCTCCTTCTGTCCCCATCCTCCTTCTAATCCATCGGTGCATGGCGGAACTATCTTGGTTTGTGTTGGAAAAATTGAAACTGGACCACAACTATGCATTACCTGAAGAATTTCTTTGTGACTCTGTGATTTCTTCTTCTTAAGTGTAGTAAACGACAGTCACATCTTGCTGTGGACAAGATCTGCTCTTTGGTTGTAGCTTTTGAAGTCCTCTAAAGCTGATAAATCAATGGAAATGCATTTTGGCAGCATTTGCAAAAACATTGTGAGGAGGATTAAATATGAGATGAAAGGGGAGTGGTAGAGTCTTCAACTTTTGATGACCTAAAATGAAGAACAGTGGATCTCTACAAGATATTTATACACAAATTAGTAGGTAACAGCTGTGGTAAATGGGTGAATTCTGTGATTAGTTTCAATGGTCTGAAAGTGCCTTTTTTTCCTGGTGAACTCTGCCAGAGTTTCCATGATGTAATCCAGTTCTGCCCATTGCTGTTGGCTGGGAAACAAGCGAGGTGCACACGAAGAGTATGTGAAGACTCTTGTTAGGCTCAGCCCTGGCTACACAGCAGTGGATGTTCTCCAGACATTTTCCTTGCTCTCCTTCACTCCTCTGTGCTCTGCCCATCATGTATTTTGGCCAAATCTTGGCACTTATGTTGCCTAGACCTTTTTGGATGGGCTGAAGGCTTCGGGGTGGCCATATTTCCAGTTCTCTGGGAATACCTCTGGATATCATTGTGACTTGTAGACGCTGTTTTTCTTGTGTTGTTTCCAGATTGCATACCAGAAGCTAGAGATGAGCTGTCAGGGTGTTTCGTAATGGTTTACTTTCTGTTTACTAAATAAGTATTTTCTTTCTGTCCTTCTTAAGGCACCGGGTGGAAGTGGAATCAAAGTACCCTCTGATCTCTCATTGCGACATTTCCTTCCTCTATTAGGGCCTGCCAATTTTTCAAGCATCCAACTAATTCCCATCCAGATGGTTTTACACCTCTTGGATCTAAATCCATTGGTGCCAGGCCCTAAGTCAGGAAATTGCCTTCCCGAGGAACAAGGTTAAGCTCAGTGACATCTGCCCAGATGTCTGTTTTTTATCTCCACAATGAGGTATGTTGCCCTGCTGAAAATGTTGCTGTTTTCAGCATTAACCTTGTACCTGCCTCCCAGAAACCAGTGCTCAGGGCAGCTGAGGACTCCTAACCATTAGAATTGACTCCTGGGTGAAAAGAGCTTTCTTCTACAGTTTCTGTGGAACATCAGAATCCGTCCCATGTCTGTATAGCTGAACTTTACTTTTCAGCCGCATTTATTAATTGTTTCACCTCCTACCAAAATTTACCATCTCTGACTGCTCTTCACAAACCATTCCCTGCTCCCTTCTCCCAAATTCTGGGTGTGATTTTCAGATTTCTCCATTCCCCCTCTCCCCCTCATTGCTCTTGTCCAGTGGTTGTGTTCTTGGTAGTGCTGCAGCATTCATGTTGGACAGGCAGCAAGGGAAGGATGATCCGGTTAGAAAGCCCCAGTCCCACCAGCTGCTGAGGGAAAGATCTCAGTAGCTGGAGGAGGAGATAGCCAGAGGCCACAGACACTTCCGTGGTGAAGGAAAGGAAGGGGAAGCTAACGGCTCAGGACTGCTTTAAGCAGCCCAACTCTGATCGCATCCTCATCAAAGGCTTGGAAGGACTACAAAGCTGTGTCATCCTCTTCTGTTCCTGCTACCACTGCACGGAAATCTGGGATGAAAATGCAGTTCCTTCTTGATGTAAGTGTTGTATCCAGCAGTCACAGCCCTGCTGGGTGTTGGTGGTGGGTGACAGAATAAAAGCTCTCCTGCATACACAGAGAAGTGATGGCAAGCAAGGGACCCACCCTGGCTCCATGGAGCCGCTCTCTGGAGCATCTTTTGGACAGGAGTGGGTGGTCATTACCTTGTGTATGGGACATATGAGGGAAAAGCATTTTAAAATTGTACAAGGCTTATTATGGGACTTTTAGAGGAGGAAACACAGGCAGGGATCAAGGTGTTTTGGGCAGAAAAAAGGTGGGAAAATGGAATGAAATTGCACAAGGCTTATTATGGGACATTTAGAGGAAGAAACAAAGGCAGGGATCAAGGTGGTTTTGGGGGAAATGAGGGTGGGAAAATAGAATGAAAAGGGCTGGTTGTGTTTAAGCACGTTACTGGTCAGCACCCTTATCTCTGCCCTGCATATGAGCAGTGCAGTCTGTCCTCTGCACTCATTAAAGTCTATTTCTAATTATTTCCTGGGTGAGGGGCTCTGCTGCGTGTGTACAGGGGTCTGAGTCCCAGGACTTCAGTGACACCACAGGTTGGGGGGCGTGATCTAGGGTGTGCCAGCAGCGTGGGATTGCTGGCAAACACCAAGGCAGCCTGGCAGGTGAAATTACACCTCTATTGTGTGTGGGTGTATGTATTTCCCACTGATGAGCCTTTATCCTGCTCAGCCAGAGAGGGGAATAGGATGAATCTCTTGGTGCTTTGTGTTTGTGTGAGTGTTCCTTTCCATGTTGGTACATAAGAGGGTGAGAGAGATTTGGGGGCCCACTGGAGTGAGGGGTGATGCCCCCAGCAGCTGACGCTCTGAGTGTCACTGCCCTTCGGGGTTCACAGAAGAGGGCTACAGAGGAGCCAGGGATTGGTTTGGAGTCAGCATTGGAAGAAATGCAAAGGAACATGTCTGAAAATTTGTGGGCTGGATGATACTCCCCGGTACCTACAGGCAAAGCCGAGGAGGGATGTAGGTTACAGACCTGCTCAGCATCCTTTTGAGAGTGAAGATTCAGGAAATACATGGACTTAAAAGAAGTTGTGAAGTCTGTAGGATGGAAAAACTGTTTCTAGTCACTTCTTTTGGAAAAGAGGCAGATTTTCAGGGAGGTTTTGCCTTCTCAGAGACCTTGTGTGGGTATGAGGGAGGATGATCTCCTAGGAACATTTGGGAATAACTTTCAACTCAGCGTGGCTTCTGCATTTTTGAGACCAAAGATGCAGGTAGCAGGTACCTTAGGAAATGCTAATGAGTGACCTGATTAAAAATACCTTGATTGAAAGCCAGACTTGCTCCACCAAAAAGAGAAGCTGAATTCTGGATGACTATTGATGTGAACATGAAAACCATTTGGCCAAACACTTCTCTGTGTGGATCCAGTTACATGGCCAGCAACCAAACTGGTTTCCTACTGAGTATAGACTGGGATTGTGCCTGGAAGGCAGATGGTTTCTTGTAGCGAAGAAAGAGCTGAAATAGTTTCATATTCTTCAGCTTGCAGATTTGCTTCTGCAGGCTGTAGCAGCAAAACTGTATTAAAAGAGCCACGGAGGAAAAGAAAGAATAAGCGAAGAAATTGTGTAAAATCGGAGCCTGCAGTTGATTTTGGTGGAAAACCAGAGATAAAATGTTTACAATGGGTAAGGCAGTTGACTCTATTTCATCTCATCTTTTCTTCTGAACCTGTTGAAAAATTGTGCCTGGTTTTCGTGAGCACAGTCCTCATGATATTTTTATAAACAGAAAGTCCTTTTTTTTTTCCTGAAGATCTATTTATATAAAATTAATATCCGTTGATGAAGTGTGTGGATTATTAAGGTTGATTATTCATCATAGGTGTGATTTCTGGTGCCCAGGATTGCTTCCTTTCCTGTATTGGACAGCTAAAGGTTTTATAGGGTTTATTAAAGCATAGCAAGCAAGAAGCATGTTTGAATGCTTGCAAATGCAGGTATTTCCATGAAAAAACATTGCTCTTTTCCACACAGATATGCAAGTACACAGGTATCCTTGCAAGTGCTCATGAAATGTTGAACAAAAAAGAGGATTTGAAGTGAACTGCTGCCCGGAAAGGAAAGCAGCAGCACTATGGTGGCAGTGGGAGGATGCTCCAATGTGGGGTGATGACTGCCTGCATCCCTGCAGCACAGGCTGGCATCGGGTGCAGGCAGCAGCAGCTCTCTGCAAGGACAGCAGGCTCCCATGCCTCTCCTTTTCTCACCCTCAGCATGAGAGGAGAAGAAGCAGAATGTTGTTGCTGGGCTGCGGATGTCCTGGAGATGCTCATGCTGGGCATTTGCTTATTTTTGAAGGGCAAGGACCACAGTCACATCACTTAACATAGCCTGCCTGGGTGCAGGGAGATCAGGAGAAAAGACAGTTATCTTTTTCCATGACGTTTCAGCCAGTCTCCAGAACAATTCTAGCTTAAAACTAGGGGTGGTGGTCTTAAAAAAACCCCAAAACTTTGGGTTTTTCAGCTAAAATCTAGCAGGTTTTCAAGCTGCTTTTCTGAGACTCTTCCTCGCAGACCGTGCTGAGCCAAACCCAGTTTAGATAAAATTAAAAAAGCCTCAGATGGAGTTCTAGCTCAGCTCTGAGTGTTTGTAGAGTGCTGAATTTATTTTAAGCGCTTGATTAACAATGCTGTCCCCACCTTCTGTGCTGAACAGACTAATATATCCCACAGTAACCACATTTTTCAAGTAGTTCTATTTGTCGCGAGCTTCATTTTAGTCTATCATGAAAATGATAAGATGTCCTGATACAGAATTTAAGGATGAGTGTGTATTTGGGCACACACCGCTGATGAAAACATGTATTTTAGACACTTCCTGGGGCTCTGAGGCAGCGTTGGTGCCAACTGAGGTAAAGAGAATGTTTATTTCTGCCTTCAGACAGGCGAGCATCTGAGAACCATCTCCTGCAGAGACTGACCTTAGGCGATTTTCTTTGCCATCTGAATGACCTCTGGCAGTGATGTTGTCTTGACATCACCTGGCATGGAAACAGCTGTTATCTAATGCATTTAATAGATTTCTGAGGTCAGAAGAGACCGTTACGATCATCTGGCTTGACAGTTACTACGATCAATTGTTGTATTTTGCCAGCAGCCTGCAAGGGTCAGTGAGGACTTTCCCCTCTGCTGTGCATGATCAGTGGGTATTTGCTGGCTTTGGTTAATGAATTTGTTTTGGTTTTGGGTTGTTTTTTTTTTTTCCCTAGAGGAGTCAAGGCCGGTTGCAGCTGGAGATGGGGCTTGGTAGGGCCCAGTTGTTGTGTACAGAAGCTGGTTCACCCAGGGTGGTGATGTCTTCTCTGGGAGATGATGATGTGCTGGCAAAGCAGAGAAGTTTGGGGTATCATTTCTGACACGCCCCCCAGCTGCTATTGACCCATGGTCTGGGACAATCCCATATGAGATATGGGATCAGAATAAAGCTTTTTCCCAAATTAGATTGGAAAGGGTTTTCTGTTGCCTTCTGCAAGATGTGGTACAGAGAGCTGGATGTGGTCCCCCAGACACAGCTTGTGCAGTAATGTCCTTGACAATATGATGCTCAGGCACTGTTGGCACTTCAGCTCATTTTCTTTGCCCATAGTGCCCAAAAGTTCAGTTTCTGCAGGATAAAACCAGCTCATCTTGTCAAAAATCAGTCACTGCAGTGTAATCTGGGAGGAACCAGGTGGATTTATCATAGAATTATAGAATAATTACAATGTTTGTGTTGGAAGGGACCTTAAAGCCCATCCAGTTCCACCCCCCTGCCATGGGCAGGGACACCTTCCACTGGATCATGGGGCTCAAAGCCCCATCCAACCTGGCTTTGAACACCTCCAGGGATGGGACAGCCACAGCTTCCCTGGGCAACCTGGGCCAGTCCGATTATGGGGAATGGTAGATATTGTTTCTTCGTCTAATTGTCTTCATTAACCCAAAGGCTGAGAAATAACTGATATACCGACTGTATTATTTGATGTTTTGATTTATTCCTAGTCACGACTGAAGCATAATTCTCATATTACAATGAAACAGAGCAGTAGGGTGGCCTGCCACCAGCGACCTGTGAAAGTGAGGAAAGCTCTGTACCACCTGGCTTCCCATGGAGTGGGAGTTCTGTGTGTGTTCTGTGGATATAAATAACCAGATCGACCCAGAATCAACAGTTTTGTCAGCTGTGTATCAGGGCTTTGCCAGCTACAGACTCTACATGTGTAATTCTTATTATAATCTTTTCTCTTACAGTGGTCCTGTAATGATCTTGTTGCATAAGGAGGGAGTTTTAATGAGGTTGTAAAAGGGAAGTATTTTTTCCAATCCATTCTCAGTGAAAGCCTTTGTGGAGGATGGACCGACTCACTCCCTTCCTAAAGCCAAGGATTTATCCCTGTGTGTCTGAAAAAAACCCAAGCAACAGTTTGCTCCTTCATTCCAGGTGAGTGAAAAAGCATTGCTAGAGATCCAGCCAGGAGCCCAGGCTCGTGTCCGCTTTGTGGCAGCAAAATAATGCCTTGTGCTTGACACTACAGCTGCTGTTTTACACCTCACTGGGTTTAATCTTATGAATAAACAGTATACTAATTGTTTCGGCTCTCAGGGCAGCAGGGTTTGCAAGGCAGCCTAGTCATGCCAAGAATTTACATTTATGTAATTCTTTTTTTTTGCTGTGGATTGTAGGCATGGCCTCTGGCCTGCCAAGGCATGAATGCTGTGTGTTGGAGACTCCCTGCACTGGACAAGAATCTGCCTGGTCCTTACACTGCCAGAGCATCTTCTGGTAGGGAGTGCATCTCTTTGTACAGTGATGCTAAAGGACCAGTTCTGCTGGATGCCAGGAAAAGCGCATGGAGCAGAACCTGAGACAGGTCTGGTGGCTTTGAAAGCAATGGTTTCCAAGCAATTAAAAACAGGGTAAAGATGTGTGGCAGGAGAGAAGCACCCCATGGTTGAACATGTACTTCACATTTGATTATCTTCCCATGAGTGGTCCAGACGTTGCCGTGATGCTTCAGGGACCTGGCATGGATAAAGCCGTTAGCGAGGGCAGAGAAGAGGTCAACAATCCGTATTACAAAAGGAGATTTGGGATTTTTTTTTAAGTGTAATCTGTATGGATACAATGCAGACATGGCTGGTGTTTTCCCAGCCTGATTAGTCTTGGTGTGGTTTCAGTCCTCTCTGGGGGAGAGGACCACCCCACTGCAGGCCAACCACAACGGGCATGGGAACATTGTCTCTCCCTGTACTGCCGTCTCCTTTCCTGATAAATAAACCCAAACACTCCGTCTCCTGCAGCTTGTGTTTTATCTCCTCCTCCCGTCTGCTGTCTCCTCTCCTCCTCTGCTTCCCTGAACATCCCTCTGTGCCATATGGTCCCTTTCTCCTGTGCGGCCTTGGCAGCACTGCTTGGTTCTTGTCCCCTCAGGGCACCCTCAACCTTGCCAAGCCCCAGGATTTTTCTTGCAAATCTCATGAAACTTGGTGTTTTTAGTGATGTCCCAGCTCCTATGAAGATGGTTGGATTGCAGCTGTTTTCTTTTATCTTCAAAAACAAAGTTTCCAGACGCAGGGCTTGCATTTATGGTGTATGGTGTCTTGGGAGTTTTTAAGCTGATCAGATGGGGTTTCTCCTTGATCTTTGAAACCTGCTAAGCCCTCTGGCTTCCTTTTTCATCTCTGTTTCAGGGATATCCTCTGTTTGCCTCATTCCTTTCAACTTTCTGCTGACCAGTCAGATCTGCACTCCAATTTGGGGTAGATTTGGTCTCTTGTTATTTAGCAGTGACCCTAAATAACCTAATCTCAAAAATGAAGAAGAACATTTTTATAAGCAGTTGGAGTAAGCAGGAGGAGCCACTCATCCCTGCTAGCCTTGTCCATGCCTGTTGGTGGTGGAGCCTCTGCCACAGGATGGGGACTTCCTTGGGAGGTTTAATTTAGAGGGTCACTGTGATGTGACGTTGCCAAAGCCTTTCTTTTGGTGAACAGGTTTTGTTGATTTATTTGGGGATGTTCCCTATCGGTCTAGTGTTGGTTAGAAAAACCCAGGCTGTGCACGTGGAAGCTGCGGTGGTGACAGGAGGTGGACAAATGTCCTGTTTGCTAGGGAGTGAGGTCATACCCAGATATTCAGGCTGAGAGAAGGATCCAGAAAAGCTCTTTATGCCAAGGAAGTCAGGATTTTTGGCTTATCCTGCTGACATAGGAATGTATATGTACAGGTGTCAGGGAGATATGCTTTTTGAAGGCATTTGATCCTCTCTTGGACAACTGATTCAAAGGCAAGCCATCACACGCTGCTGCCTCCCTGCAGGATGGTTGCCATCCCAAATCCACCATCTGCCTGCTTCGTTTGTGGATGCGACGTCTTGTTTTTACAGTTACAGATGGCTTGAAAAGTTAAATCAACTTGACACAACCGTGGCACAGAGTTTTTCCTTCCCTCCCACTCGTGCTTGTCAACGCAGCCTGTTACGATCCCTCAGCTGTTTCAGTAGTGATGGATGGTTATTGCCAGCCAGCGCGGGATGCTGGATTCAAGCATCCTCCAGCTGTAGAGAAAGCCACAGTATTGTAGCAAGCTTCAATATCTTTATTTTCCAAGCAGCACCTGAAAAAAACCCAGTTGTTTTTATCCCTTCATGGGTAAAAGTGGAGGTGTTTCCCCTCCCCCCAGTATGTGGTCTGGAGCAGGCACGATACATTGCCTGTTCAACAAGCAATGAGCAGGAACCATCAGTGACTCAGGTCTCATCCCACCCTCACTCTTGTCCATATCCAACTTGACAGGAAGCTAAATGGCTTCTGAATGAGAAAGCACCCAAATCCTTCTTTTTGAGAACAAATATTACTCAATTGCTTATATTTCTTGTTCTGTGTTACTATATTATTTCTTACTATTTCTGTATTATTCTGCTATTTATTACTCTATATTACGTACTGCTTTTATTTCAATTCCGTGTGTAACCGTTTCAACCATGCTAGTCCAACTTTGGTTGGAAAGAGGAGGAAGAGGGATAGTAGAGTCATAGAATGGTTTGAGTTGGAAAGGACCTTACAGATCATCCAGTTTCAACCCCTTGCCAAAGGCAGGGATGCCTTCTTGGCCCGTTTTAATCAGGGTGCTGTCACTGCTGGGCAGAGAAGAGCCCTTGCCCCTGAAAAATCATGCTCAGCCTTAGCTTCTGATTTCCAAGTGGTGGCTCCAAGGGGGATTTGAGTCATTGGTATGTGACCCAGTAGAAGCCATGCATGTACAGATACTGCATCTTGACCACCAAGTAGCCAATAATGAACAGAAGCCGAAACCAGAGGGATTTACATTCTGGCAATATGTGGATTTGTGCATACTCGTGAGTGTAAATATATTTACCTGCTAATGCGTGGGGAGGTGAAGAGGTTAATTAGAGCACAGCTAATCAAATGCTTCACTGAAGCGGGCTGCTAGGGGTTGATTACAGTGACAGTTAATCAGCACCTTTAAAATAGGTGTTGCAGTCTGCCCTTAGAAACAGGATAAAAATGAGCTTAAACGGGCTATTTAACAGTGTATATATAAAAGTGGCTGTGCAGTCTGTGATAAACTGACTTAATGTTGGAACAAAACCCATTCAGGGACTTCTTCAGCACCTGGAGCAGTGGTGATCTGGCCTACTGGCACGGCAAAGGAAGGTGGTGTTGGGTCTTTTGTCCCAACAGACAGGGACCTGATGTGGTGGTGCCCGAAATGGCAGTAGGACGACTGTGCCACCCCTCCTGTGACACCTGCCTGGGGACAGTCACCCTCTCGTGTCCCTGGCATTCATATTGTTTCCAGGTGCTGTCTTTCTGTGTCACGTTTTGTCCTCGTACAGATAAGCAGAAACACAGGTACAAGATTAATGTGATCCCACTGTAGATTGAGTGAACAGCAATACAGGACACACAAATCAACTCATTTTTCAACAGATGAATAAAGCTTACCACCTCTATCCGAGATGACATGAAGAAAATATTGCCTTTACTAGGCTGATTGGAAATCTTTGATAAATGGATTGTTTTGAGTCAAGTGCTGTTCATTAGTATCTTTAGGAGACGTGTGTTGAACGGCTCATTCCTGCTAAGGAGAACTTATGCTGTGGTGCAGGGATGAGTGAGGATGTCTTTCATCTATGTACAGGATTTTGAGCTGATTTCTGAGAGTTACACACTAATGTAGTTACAATTTTGCTATGTTGCTGATATTTGGTAATTTCCCATTTTTTCCTAGATTGCAGGTAAGGATGATTTCGCCCTTAACACCAAAAGACCAGGAAATGGCTAAAAATCCTCCTTCTCTGCTCTTCCATGAGGAGGTGTCAGGGCATCCCAGCTGACCTCATGCTTGTTCGCCTGTTGTTTGGGTTTGAAATTCACTGAGGAACACTTACACTAGCTGTGAGAGGAGTCAAGCACGCCTTCAAATGAGAAATGCACAGAATTTCTGAGCCAAACCCCTTTTGCACGGCGCTGGAAGAGGCAGTACTTCATAACAACCTCATTTAAGAAGCCACTTACCCAAATCTGTGTTTATTTTTTCTCCTGAGAATAGAAAATTTTGTTCTTTCCATGCATAAATTTATTCTGCCTTATGAATATGCAAGCTAATAACATCATCCTGCGTGTAAAAGCAGGTGATTTATGATGCTGACTTTATAGAAATAGTTTTGTTTTTAATGAGGACATAGGTCCAGTGTTGCTGTCTCCTTGTTTTTTTGTTGCTCAACGGGGATGTCAGAGGCTGAGGAATAGGAAACCTCGCTTAAAGTCTTTATATAAAAATCAGAGAAAGAGGGCCAAGACATTTGCCATAAATAGAAGATGCTCTTTCCTGCAGGAGAGCTCCCTCAAGGAGGAAACCATTCTGATTTATGTGATCCTAGATGGCCTGTTTATTGCTCATGTCCCCTCCCGACACTGTTTCCAGGAGATGGCCATCCTCAGTGTACACTGAGTTGGAAAAACACAGCAGTAATGTGAAATTATTTTGAGAAATCAAGTGACAACCGATGTGAACAGATGTCCCCGGTAAAGAACCACCTGGGAGATGGGACTGGGCTGACTGTTTTCTCCAGGAAGCACGTTGCCATAAATAATCAACCTGCTCTGCTGAAACTATTGCTGTGGATTTGATAGCTTTTTGGGATAACTTGGTAGCTGTTTTAACTCTTGTAGGGGTTGAAGCAAGGTCTTCCGAGGGAGGTGTAAAGATTCCCCTTGAATTCAGTGGATTCTGCGTGTCCCTGGGAGGTTTGGTGCATAACTCGTTGAAGTAACCTGACTTGTTCTCATGAGCCCTGTGGTGTTCGAGTCAGATATCTCGTTTGTGGGAGTTAATACTGAGAAAAAGTAAGTTTTGGGATAGGAAACCTGCATTTGGGCACTGTCCTCTCTCTCCTCTTATCCAACAAAGCTTCTGGCTGAGCAGTGGCCAACATTGCAGAGCTGGAACGGCCTTTGGCAGGACGCAGGTTAACCATATAATAATTCAGGTTGGAAAAGACCCTTAAGACCCTTATGGACATCATTATTTCAGTAAACGCGGAAATTTAATGACGAACAGCAAACATTTTTTACCGTCTTCCAGTCCTCAATGGGAGATATTTGTTTTCTTTATTGATGTGTGCAAAATCTTCGTAAATATTTTGGCCTACGTTAATATCATTTCTTCAGCTGTTGAATTTCCCAGAGCAGAGGATAAGTACCTGCAAAACATATTTATGTAAATACATCTCCCATGTATGGGAGGATCCTGCAGTGTGTAGCAAATGTTTTTGAGTACTGGATAAAATGCTGAGGAGGAGAAGCAGGCTGGGTGCTGCTGTCTTAAAAACTGCTGTTTTAAGAATGAAAAGCAATCCTTGAGCTCTAGAAATGAATCATAACATTTTCCCCTGCTCTTCTCCAGCTGGGAATGGGGCAATGGCGTACAGAGCGTGCTTTTCTCCACACGGCATCCCGAGGATGGAGATGCTGATGAGATGCTCTATATGCTCCCTATACACTCTATATCTTAACATGGTATTTTTATCTTTGACTTCAAATTTTTTTCTAGTACATCTTTTCAAGCTGTGCCTTCTTGACTGCACACTGCGGTGCCAGAATGGGCAGGAAAATAAATGCAAACCTTGGTACTGTAGTTCTTCCCCCCAGGTGAAGCTAAGCTGCAGAGATAGCAGCATAAATCTTACTTATTTCACTTATTAGGCTTTTACTTGTTTGGAGTCATTTGACAGCAGCCAATAAAGATGGTCTCAAACAGAGACAGCTGGTATAAAAGTGTGGTTGACAAGCATAAATAAATAAAATTAATTGAAATAGAAAGACCTTCTGCTTCTTTATGGTGACAACTGAAGTGCTTCACTAAAAATGAATTGACTACAGAGGACAAGAAAAGAATGAAGAGTTGTGGTAATAAGCTAGGGAGGTCGCTTTCTCTTGAAAATTTTATTTTGATGAAAAAGTGGATTTTTAGCCAGATTTTTTCACTTGCCACATCAATTTTCTCTAAAAGATTTTATTTTTTCTGGGCAAGTATGAATGCCCCATGTCCTAAAAAAGTGGAGTTTGGAGCTGTAATGTAGAATGTGGGAAGCTATAGATTGGAGGCTCAGCTCTGTTCTTGTACCTTATCTTGCAGCCACTCTTGCTGGCAGGAGGAAATAACTATGCCTGCTACTACTTTGAGATATAAAAAGTCTGAACAACAAAAACAGGCTTTCTTTCATCAGACAATTGTTTCTGCATTCCTGTGCTCTGTGTACAGGAAGAAAAGATACACCATAACAGCTGCAGATAACTGGGTAAATAAAGGAGGGATTTAAAATAAAGCACAAATATATATGTATATAAAAGCTGTACATATTCTATTCCTGGCCTCTGGACTGTATGTAGCCTCAACTTTGTTTTATTTGCTTTGGACAGGGGCAAGTTAAATCCTCCTTATTTGAGAATAGTATTTTTAGATCCAAAATAAAGAACATCCATTGTGGTTAGTGGCCTTGCCCTCAATTTATTTTATTTTCTGTCTGTGTTGTTCCACCACACTGTAATCATCTTGTGGCTTGTGTTCATGGTGTACTTGGATTTACCATGCAATGTGCAAATTGGTGTCTTGTAAAATAAGCAATGTTTCTTCCTCTGCCCATGGCAGGAAGCATTGGTTGGCTCTGGAAAACAGTGAGGCAATCAAAAAACTACCCTACTTACTTTGTAATTAAACAGAAGCACCTCCTGGATGGATTTTGCACTGCTTTGAGAAGTGGGAGAGGACACTCTCGTGAGAAAATACCGTGCTGGGTGAAAAGTCCTCTCGTCTTACTAGTTTGCTAGTTGGCATCTTCAAAGGCAGCAGGGTGGTGGCCAGGGAGAGCTGAGAAGGTGGTTGTCTCGTTCCTGGAACCATGCCCAAGGGTTTCCACCTCCCCTGGAGATTCTGGCCACTGTGTGAGCAAACCTACATCCTCCTTTGCCACAGGGACAACTCATCTTCTCCATCGCTGCCGTGCACCATCTCTGGACAAAATAATGAAGTGGTTTGAGTTCTGGCAAGGGGATGATAATCCTGTCCTGGAGCGAAGTTTCATGCCACAAAATGTCCTTGCACGCTGTCCGGCAGCTGGCTTTTGCCTTGGATGCCAGGCTCGACAGCAAAGCCTACAATGAAACTGCTGTCGGCTCCAATCCTTAGGAAATTACAACCTGTGTGTGTGGAGAGACCAAGGAGACTCCAGTCAGCTGGCCCTCAGGACATGCTCACAGCACCAAACCAGGGGCAAACAAAGGCAGAGGCTGCATTTAGCAACAGTTTAAGAAACATCAAGTCTACCCTGGCTGGTCTGTGCCAGGTTGACATCTCAGCCTGTACAGTGATGGTCAAGGCCAGGCCACCATGTCTGTCCCTGCTGGCTGCAAGCTGGGGACTCTCCTGACTTCTGCATCCCTGATTTAGGAAAAGATCTTGTTCCGAAAACAGCCTGATGAGGTTTAACCAACTTTTCCTCGAGTGACTAATTGCATGCACGTATTTTCTCATTGCACATAACCAATTTGTTTTTACTAAGTGTAGATATAGTTACTTCATACCTTTGCAATTCCCATTGCAATACTGACATGTCAGAGTATTTATGCTTGCTGCAAGTTTCTAAGCAATCTTGTTTCTCATCTTCCTCAAAAAAAAAGGGAGGCAAGACTTAAGTCCCCAGTCTGGGGACAGATGTGCACCTGGCTGCCTCCCTTCCCGACAGTGCTGATGTTCCAGCTCCTCTGCTTGGTAACCCAATGTTCAAATGAGGCATCTTGGTGTTCTTGAGACTTCTTCTTGTCAATGTGTGGTTGGACCCTTGGGCAGAGTGGAGCTATAGCATGTGTCAGGCCAGGATAATTGTCCTGGGTGAAATCCCAGGAAGTAAGGGCTGGGATTTGTTGGGAAGGCACAGCTGGGACTTGCTCTGAAGTAAGGTGTTAGAGGGTCGAGCTCATGATCCTGTGGCAGTGCTGGGCGAAGGTCACGTCTTGGCACACCAGAGATTTTAATCGTGCTGCCTGGGTGTTCCTTGGGTTGCTGTGCTGTTTTGGAGGCACGATGGAGATGGGCTCCACAGTCCTCACACGTTGTAAGCTATTTCAGCATTTTATCTCTTTTAATAGCTAATAACCTGCAGGATGCTTTAGAGGAGCAGCAGTTTTGCTCCTGATGCTGTCCCTGGGAAGTAAATGATGTTGGGAGTGAGGTCTCATTGGGTGTATTGGGTTGGTTGAGTATTGGGTGGTGTCTTTTGGTGAGAAGGGGTCCTTGGGTGCCATCAAAATCTGCTTCCAGGAGGCTCTGAGGGCTACCAATCACCTTGCACCAGGTCCTGCTGCATCTCTGATGACAGTGGTGCTGATGCACAGCCGTGTGCAAGGTGACACCTCCTGGATGAAACACCTGCAGAAGGACAAGTCCCAGGTGTGACATTTGATTGAAAGTCATTGTTATTTTCTCCCTTACTCTTCTGGGAGCTTGAGCACCGGAGCCGTTTGCTTGAAGCCTGGATGAGACACGCTGCTGGGAGATTGTGGGCTCAAGAGTGAGGTGTAAAAATTTACAGGATGCTCTCTGGCCCCCCAAATCCATAAAATTTAATATTTTTTTTTTAAAATCTGCCTGCTTGTTAGATATAGTTTTATAAGAAGCCTGCCAGGCTTTCAGGCAGAATTTCAATAAACTCAGTATGGTCCCATGTTGTTCTTTAGCTACAGATGCATTGGCAAGTGGAAAATAAATGTTTTCAAACCATCCTTATGGGTTCTAAATGAGTGACTCACCACGGCGCTCTAAGCCAGCGTGAGGATCGACCAGAAAACCTCCCCATGCTGCTGAAGGAGAATGGTGTCAGAATGAACTATTTTATCAATCTCAAAATACGGTAAGAATGGATTTTGCGTAAGAGCAAAAGACAATATATTTGCCTTTCTCAAAAATTCTACTTTGTGTAATGATGCGGTAATTTTTCAAGAAAAGGTGAAGAAGAAAACTACAATGTTGGCCTTTACTATTTATAATCAGACATGCATATTTATCCACAGCACTTTGTACAAGCATTTATTTATGACTTTTTTTTTTTTACTGGCTCAAGCTTCTTGCATTTCAGGGAAATTTTTGCTGCCAGCTGTCAGCATTGGGACAGGAGATATCCTTATGTTACAGGGATCTGAAGTCAGATCGCTGCAGCAACTCTTGGAGATTATGTGACCTGAAAGTGGGATTTTATGTTGTCTTATTACCTACTGAAAAAGATATATTGTGGTGTGAGGCTGGTGTGTGGCAGCTTGCAAAGAATGATGATTTCTGCCCATAAGTGAGTAAGGGGAAAGCCAAGCGTACAACGTTGATGAAGGTCTTTGAAAGCAGATAAATATACTTCTAATTTGTTAGCATAATTACCACAGCTTTGCACAGCACTCAGCTGGTAATTCCTTTCTCAACAGATTATAAGTCTTAAATAATTCTCCTGGAAGATTAATTCCTCCCCTTTGTATTTGGACATCTCTCTGAAGTGTATTTGCAGAACCCAGTTGGGTGTCATTAACGTCCCCGCATGATTACTGCGGTCGAGTTGTGATCTATAAACGTCCCTCTGGAGCGGCTCCTGTGGATCTGAGTATGAAACATCAATCTTCCTCTTGTAATTACATCCTCAGGACAGGAGCAAGACTTCATCTTCCCAAAACAACCTACTGCCAATTAGCAGACTTAAGTTTTGGGTAGACACCCTATCATCTCTCTGCTTGAAAACAGAGTCCATCTGTTCACCCTTTCCAAATTATGGTCTTAAAAAACAGGTTTAATATAGAAGATTGTAAATGTGAGGGTCTTAACCTTCCCTGCAGCCACTTTTAACTCTCCTGCCGTCAGTTGTATGTAGGAATAGTTCAAATCTTTGAAGCTCGGTATGAATTTTAGATTAAGAAACCTCCCTGATATTTCTAGGCTTGCTTTTCTTCCTTCTTTTTCTCATTCCCACCACCAAAGTTAATATCAAAGCATTAACTTCTCTTACATCAGTAGGAGAAACAACAAAGTCCCATTCCTGGGGACTAAACCCAAGCCAGATTGGAGGCTTAGCTATCTGTGTTTGAACATCAGCCTTACGGGATCTTGGATCTGTCCCTTTAGTGCCAGGACAGCACTTTAAGGCCAATCTTGGGTCGTTTGTGTAGGTCGTGATGGTCATCAGGAGAAGGTGCACAACCTCCTATGAGCAGGGAGTTCGCCAGAAAGAAGGAACAAGCTCTCTGCTGAGCCATGCAGTGCAGCTTGCTTTCAAAAAGTGGTTTTAAATGGGTTTTCACCAGCATTTGCTTATCCAGATGTGTGTATATAAATAAAATGAAAGTGTGAGAATGCAAAGGCATTACTCCTCCCCCTGATTCTCACAATGCTTCTGCTCTCTTCCCTAATTTTACCTGCTAGCTGGGGACCTTATGGGACAGCCTCTTACCCCAGAGAGGATTCAGATCTGCTGAGGAGGATAATGTTTTATTTCCCTGGATGATAATTGCTGATGGTAATCTCATCATTCTGGCTTTTCCCTGTTTTTTTCAGTCCTTCCAAGATCTCCAAGTACCAGTTTTCTCTTCCTCAGGCTTGTCTACTGTTCTTGTACATTTGCCCTGGAGATGCTCTGGGTGGCAGCAGGTAACTTGTCTGACTGATCCCAGGTGTCTACACTGGGATGAAAAAACGTCAAAACTAATTCTCTGGAAGTACCTGTTTCTTTCTTATCTGCTATGGAGCAAGTTGGAGTGCCTGGTTTGGGTGTAGATTCTGGCATGGTAGTCAGGGATGTCCTGACTGCTCCCACTGCTGGAGCTCCCACTGTCTTGCCGTTGTGCTGGAGCTGAATTAACAAACCTGGCATTTATTCAAAGCAGAGTTTTGTTAATTCAACCCATCAGGGCGTCTCTGGAGTTGTGTTTTCTGGTGGCACTCAGTTCCTGGACACAGCATTGAGGCTGACGATGGGATGAAACTGGAGGCCCTGCTGCCGATAACCCTACCAAACCATCACCCCAGTTTATTTAAAAATATAAAAGCAGGTTTGGAGGATGCCCCAGGATCCCCAGGGGAAGGGATGGCTGTCAGTGCTTCAAGGAGAAATGAGTGACACCAGCACTGAAGGGGCTGCCTCTCTCCTCACTTGTGCTGCCCCTGTGCTGAGGCTCAATTCAGCCACAAAGCACCACTCATCTTCCAAAAATGGACTGGGAAGAGTCTCCTGGATAAACTCCTTCCAACATCCCCGGCTGTCAAGCAGCTTGTTATTTGAGGAAACTGGAGGCAAGACTGTGTGCTATTTTGTGATTCCTCAGTAGCTGAAGCCTTTGTGCAGGATTTGATTTTTTCTGGATGTAACTGCAGCGTCAGCGAGAGAGGTTTTTATTTTTAACAGTGTTACTGATTGCAGCCTTCCCTTCAAGGACGAGCTGGATCAACATGGCTCTCTCACACACAGTGGCTGCTTAGCTGTGTTAGAAATGGCTTTTTAATTCTTTGTTGCTTTCCTTAAGTTCAGAGGCTGCCCTGGTGCCACACTTGAATTCCTGGGCTGAGAAGAAAAGTATGGGTCCCATGCAAACCTTGCACAGCTGTGCACGACCATCACCACAGCCTTGGCTCACAGAGTACATCCATTCTTGGTCATTCTGACACCCACTCAAGTTGGTGCTGCAAAGGCTTTAGTTTCTGTCTCAAATCAGTTGCTGGGTCAGTACCTGCAATTAGAACCAGCTTCCCTAAATCTTTGTGTCTCTCCTTTCCTCACTCCTTTCCTCCTTCCAAGAGGAAATGGCCATAAGTTGTGCCACGGGAGGTTCAGACTGGATATCAGGAAGAATTTCTTTACTGAAGGGGTGGTCAGGTCCTGGCAGAGGCTGCCCAGGGAGGTGGTTGAGTCACCATCCCTGGAGGTTTTTAAAAAACGGGTAGATGAGTTTTTGAGGGACATGGTTTAGCGGATGATGGGTGCACTTGGACTTGATGATCTCAAAGGTATTTTCCAACTGGAAGATTCTATGATTCTGTGATTTTGTCTTCAGAGGATGTGCTGGGAAGGGAAATTGGCCTCTATTCATCAGGTACTGATAAACTTAGACAGGTTTATCCTGCATGGATGGGATTATAGCACTGAGAGTTGGCTGTGGAACCTAAGAAGGAGATTTTCCCAAGACCATTGTACCTACACAGGTCTGCCAGTCACATTTGCTGGTGGCCACCTCTCCTGAAAAATAACTAGGTGTGTGTCACTCTGATCCCTCTTGCTTGGATGACACTGGAGGAGCACCTCCCTGCATCCTTGTGGCTCAGGGATGCTGTTGCTGCCACTGCCCTGAGTTCATGGGGCATCATGGTGATGCCAGTGATTTTGCAACCAATTTCATAGTTCCCCCCCCCCCCCCCTTTCTATTTCTTTCTGAAACACAGAGATTTGAAAAGAAAATATTCTCTGCCTTTTTAAAATCCAGCAAAAAAATATTTGGGGTTTGATATTTGCTGACACAGAGCTGGTAGTTGAACTGTCATCTGGCAGTGTCCAAGTTGCAAAGTAAGTGCGTGGGGCAACCAGAGCCTGTTGAAGCTCTTGCTTTATCCTTACCTGATCCTTAAAAAGAAAAGAGAAGTTTCCCCAGACAAGATGTTGCCTCTAAAATCAAGGTGCAGTGCTGGGATGTTCCTGGCTGAGGGACTTTGGGCCCTCACTTGATGTCTTTTTCAGAACTTTCCTTTGTGTGGGAACAGATGTAACAGGGCTCTGCGATCCCACGGGAGCTGCCCTGGTCTTACTCCACGAGCCCAATTTCCAACTGCATGAACAATCCCAGTGCAATACCTGCCCCCCAGTATTAATTATTCTTTTCTCCACTTCTCAATATTAGGAATATTTTGGGTAGGAAATTCTTCTTTCCGTGGCCTGTTTTTGTTAACAGGTTGTTTCCAATGCTAATATGAAAATTTGCATTGAGTGCTAAAATGAAAAATATAAATCATCAGGATGGAGGGGACAGCTGCTCTCTGGCATTTTTCTTGCCATCCCTTCATCACCTTCAGCAAATCTTTTCATTTGTTCACTGTATTAATCCTTCTAAATCTTTTCCTGTTAGTAGCCAGCACAATAATTCAAGCATGTACTAAGTGCCCGTAACGAATATTAAACCTCACATCTGGGACAGAAATTATTAATTTTTCTTGTTGTGGGCAAAGAGAAATGGAGTGAAGGAAAACAGACAGGCAGCATGTGTTTGGTAACAGCAGCCAGACCCTGGGAAGTGTGTAGGAACATCATCAGGCATATGTGTATACACTATATATTTTTTTTTTATATTATTATTTTACATAGAATCATAGAATGGTTTGGGTTGGAAGGAACCTTAAATCCCATCCAGTTCCAACTCCTCTGCCAAGGGCAGGGACACCTCCCACTGGGTCAGGGTGCTCAAAGCCTCTTCCAGCCTGGCCTTGAACACCTCCAATGACGGGGCAGCCACCACTTCTCTGGGCAACCTGGGCCTTACCACCCTCATCATGAATAATTTCTTCCTAATGTCTAATCCAAATCTTCCCCCGTCCAATTTAAAGCCATTCCCCCTCATCCTATCACTCCAAGCCCTTGTAAAAAGTCCCTCCTAGTTTTCCTGGAGCCCCTTTTAAGGTACTGGAAGATCGCTATAGGTCTCCCTGGAGCCTTCTGTTCTCCAGGCTGAACAAGCCCAACTCTCAGCCTGTCCTCATAGCAGAGGTGCTCCAGCTCTTGGATCATCTCCATGGCCTCCTCTGGACCAGTTCCAACAGTTCTATGTCGTTCTTATGTTGGGGATTCCAGAGCTGGATGCAGAGCTACAGGTGAGGTCTCACCAGAGTGGAGCAGAGGGGGAGAAACCCCTCCCTTGCCCTGCTGGTCATGTTTATTTTAATGCAACCCAGGATACGGTTGGCCTTCTGGGCATATATATTTATATAGATATCTACAATAATATATCTATTACTTATTTTTATATGTGTATATGTATTTAATTTAATTTTAGAAGTGGAGGGCCAGGTTCAACTTCGAAGTAAAGAACCATAATCATTACTGCTTCCAAGCTGCTTTCCTTGTTAATCTAAAACCCATGAAGTGGGGTTTCTTGACAGATGTGGGACTTGTCCATTCGAATGTGAGAAACCGAGATTTCTAGGAGCCATTTATCTCATCCTGCAGAAGACATTTAAAATGGATTGGATGAATCACTCCCTAAAAAGTGGCTGTTTCTCTTCACTGACTAAAGGAGTTTAGGGGTGATTAGCTCTGATGGAGACATCTACGCTGCAGATACCTTGAGTCAAAGGAGCCGAATCCTCTCTCAGCTGATGATAAAGGCTTTATTTTTCCCCGTGTCCCTGCTGACCTTTTAGTTCAGCGACTTTCTTGAGCTCCAAGTGAGAAAACCGTTCGAAGTTATAGTTCATTTGTGACAACTGATTTGTTTCTAAGTTCTCTACTTCACTGGCAAGAGTTAAGGGGACATTAGAGCTTGCTGTGGTCAGGTGTGCATCTGGCTTTTGTCTCCTGCAAATGTAATAAGACTTTTATTGATGCAGTTTGGTGAGGTAAATAGGGCAACATGGTTCAGAAGAAACTCTTCTAAGGTAGGGAAGGGTGGACAGTCATCAGTGTCTCCTCATTGAAATGGAAACAGCCTTGAGTCAGGGTGTCCTGGGGTGAGCACTCATTACTGGCTTTTAGGGGTGATGTTAGTGTTTCAGTCATGTGCTTATCAAATTTCACATCACCCAAGCTTCAAGGGCTTTTCAGGACAGATTTAGAATTTGAAAGGATCTTGGAAAATTGGAGAAATGGTCTCAAAAGTGATGTGGTGATATTCAGTAAGGTAAATGCAACACACATGGATCAGCAATCCAGTGAGATCATAGAATAACAGAATGGTTTGGGTTGGAAGGAACCTTAAAGTGCATCCAGTTCCACCCCCTGCCATGGGCAGGGACACCTCCCACTGGATCAGGGGGATCCAAGCCCCATCCAACCTGGCTTTGAACACCTCCAGGGATGGGGCAACCATGGCTTTCCTGGGCAAATTGTGCCAGGGCCTCCCACCCTCATTGTGAAGAATTTCTTCCTAATGTCTACTCTAAATCTTCCCCCTTCCAATTTAAAGCTGTTCCCCCTCATCCTGTCACTACAGACCCTTGGAAAAAGATGGAACATAATGGGAGATGTGAGGCTTCAGGGTGTCCTTGTCCTCAACTGAACCTTTCTGCTAGAAGTGTCCATCACCCTGGGGTGCAGAAATAGTGATGCTATATCTGGAACAGGTCAGGGGCAATCCTGCTCATCTTGGTGCTGGAGAAGGCCCAACTGGTGTCCCAGGTGTGGGACTGAGCACTGGTCCAGAAGAGAACATTGGAGGGGGGAGGGAAATGGGGACCTCCAAGAAACATCTTGGGAGCTGTGCTGTGTGTCCTGTGTAAGTCCTGAGGAGAGGCACAGTGGTGGTTTTATGATGTGCAATATGATGAAGAGAGAGAATGAATCGCTAAGTTTATTGTGGATGGGACGTCTAAGTAACACGAGCGTCAGCACAGGATGTATTTTGCCACCTGCATTGAGAATTCCTGCCTGGATAAGGATTCTCCCTGCATGAGCAGGGCATGGGTTGAGGCATCCTTGTGGATCTGCTTTCCAATGCCCACATGCAGTCTGGCTCCTCTGGGTATCCACAAAAGAAAGATAAAAGGTCAGTGAGAAGAACAGAGCTTGTTTCATCCCAACCAGGAGCCAGCACCGGATCACAGACATGTCCAGTTAATAAATTTTTCAGACCTGCTGCTAACTAATCCCATCACACTCCTGCCAGGGATGTAGGAGGGTAAAAACGATTATCCCTATTTCAGGATCACAGGGGTTAACTGGTTTCCTAAGGAGCCTCGGTGGCTGAGCAGGGATTACAGCTCAGTTCTGCACTCCTGCTCTATGCTCCCTTCCCTGCACCACAGGCTGAATCCCATCACTTCTTTCTATTTCCCCTTTTAACTTTCTGTGTTTACATCTGTAGATCCCCCAGACTTACACCTCTTGTTTTCCTGTGTTTGGAAGGATGGCAAGATGTATCTTTCTTCCTGATGAGGGCATATTTTACCTTGTGTTAGCGTGGCATTGTTGACCCGATGCTTCACAACACGCAGACCTGGCTGAGCTTTTGACAGCTGTGGTTTTAATGGCTCAACAATTTATTCGCCTACCATGGCAGAGATGGTTTTTGGGTGAGATATATGACTTGGAATTGTGCTGGTCTGGCAAGCCGAAGCAATGAGTGCTCTGTGACCGGCAAGGAAGTCGTTACCCTGCTGTGCTGGGAGATTTCAATTGCTAAAACAGATAATTACAGCCAAGGATGAGTCAGGAGGTCTGGGCAGATGGCTCAGGACTGGGGGTCCCTGCAAATTGTCTCTGAATACAAGCATCCTTCCCCTGCCTGGGGCTGTGGGGTCTGGCTTTGCCTTGAATGTCCCCTGGAAGCAACCCCCAAATAACTTCAGCCTCTTAACTCGGTGTTGGCCTCCTCTTGGGCTGTTGGACTCATTGGGGTCCACACAGTTGCTGTAAAATGAGTAAAACCAAATCCCCCCAATGCTTTCTTTGCAATATCTTCTCTTTTATAAATATATATGGCCTTCCTTGTAAGTGGTTTTCCAAGTACTTTCTTTTATGTACAGAAAATCTTGTGTTCAAATGTCTGTATGTTCATTTTTGAGGACCTGTCACTTTGTCTGAGTCGCCAAATGACATGAAGGAATTTCTTTCTCCCTTCTTTCTTGTTGCTTGTAGTTTTTCTTCCCCCTCCGGTTTTGTTTCCCTGTTGCTTGGAAAAATATGACCCAGGTTATTTTCTTCTTTGTTTTTCTTACCTCTTGACTCACTGAAGTGAGTGGGTTTTACATCCTCAAACATGCTGTATTGTAGTTGGTTTTCTCAGCATGGATTTGGTAAGATGCTAATCAGAGGAAGCAGGTGGAACATCTCCCTCTGCCATTTTATGTATGTATTTTGCATTTGTTGTAGTCGTGGATCTTCTGACTTAGTGGCTTAGACAAAAATATATTTTAAAAACTCTGTTATTGTTCATAGAAACGTTTAATTCAGCCCTAAAAGCAATGCTTCTTTGCACTTTGTATACACCCTAAGTGTGTTTCTTCTTTGCGTGAGTGATCCTTTCAGCAACCTCATTTGAAATAAAATGCATCCCTTTCAAAATTCAAGTATTACCTTCAGATAAAACTAAACATGAAATTGTTGTTTTTTTTTTTTTTAAAAAATCTCTCTTCCCACCCCCCAGCTGCAGCTCTCAGTTTAATTTGATTTAGGATTAAGCCTGGCTTTGGCAATCCCCCAACTTTGCTGTCATGCTGGGTGGTCTTCCAGCCAAAATAACCTGCGAGTTCCTGCACCCCCAGACAGAGCTTTTACCTTTTAACCAGGTTTTTGTTATTATTAATTCTCAGTGCTTTTATTTAAGACATGCCCAGTGCCTGGAAAATCAGCCTCTCGGCTTCCCACCCTGAAGTGATGTCTTGGTCTTGGTCTTGAGCATTTTCCCAGAAGATGACCAGAGGACCAGAAGAAAACCAAAGGGTGCAGAGTCCTGATGATGCTCCTGTTAAACAAGGAAAGATGCCTCTCTGTTTTGGGAAACAGGGATGATTTTGGGATGAAAACTTCTCATTTTGAAGAGGCTGTCAGCCTGAGAAGGTTTTGTAAAACCTTTTCTAATGATTATTTGAAACACTGACATCCAGGATTCTTGTGTACAATGTGCTTGAAGTGGCTGTATCCCACAATATTTCTGTCCCTGATGTGATGGGAAACACCTTGCCTGCCTTACAGTTGTCACAAACAGCAAAAAAAATACTAAATCCAGCATAAACTAGGTGCCTGCTGTGTTTCATCTCAGAGATCCTGAGGTGCTGGGTGTCCCTTTGTGGATTTTACCATTTTCTGCAGTTCTCCGGGTCTAGATGGCTCTTTTCAAAATCACACAGGGTTTAGATGTGAGGTATTTGCTTTGCAGAGTTTGTCTGAAGGTTTAATTCCTCTGCAGAATCTCCTGGCAAGGATGGTGGCACAGGGCAGGTCGAGTGCCGGCGGCCGGGTGGTGTAAGTCCCCCAGTGCTCAGAGCAGACTCCTCCGTGTGCCCAGGCTGTTGGCACACCGAGCTCTCAGAGATGTTTGTATCACAGACTGCCCTGTTTGTTCTGGATTGAATTAAAGTAGAAGAGTTTTCTAATATTTCAGCAGAGTTTTGTCTAAGTTATTTCGTTTTCAGAAAATGAACTGCATGTTTTTGGACAGTGTCTGTCTCTAGAAGTGATAACACTATAAATTCATTGTGGAAGTAACAGAAAATTGGTATGCAAAAAGGCCACTGCTTGCATCTATTCCTATGGAGACCAAGGTCATCCTCAAGTTATTGGAATGCTATAAGTGAAACAGGAGAAAAAAGGGTCACACCTGGAGGAAGGGGTGAACAGGACAGGTGACCCCAAACTGACCAGCAGAGTATTCCATCCCATACGTCATACTTGGTGTAAAACTGAATCATAGAATCATCTGGTTGGAAAAAAACCCTGAGATCATCAAGTCCAACTGTACCTATTCCCTTACTAAACCATGTCTCTAAGGAACACACATCCACCCACCTTTAAACGCCTCCAGGGATGACAACTCCACCACCTCCCTGAGCAGCTGTTCTAGTTTCTGAGAACCTTTTCAGTGAAGAAATTTTTCTTGAGGTCTAGTCTGAACCTCCCTGTATGGCTGTTTTCTCTCATCCTGTCACCTGTCACATGCGAGAAGAGACCAACACCCCCTTGCTACAACCTCCTTTCAGGCAGTTGTAGACAGCAATGAGGTCTCCCCTCAGCCTCCTCTTCTCCAGGGCAAACAACCCCAGTTCCCTCAGCCGCTCCTCACAGGACTTGTTCTCCCTCCCCCTCACCAGCTCTACCAAATGCTGAGTACAGCACCACAATCACTGCCCTGGTCCTGCTGGCCACACTCTTTCTGATACAGGCCAAGGTGCCATTGGCCTTCTTGGCCAACTGGGCCACTGCTGGCTCATATTCAGCCAGTTGTCAAAAAACACCCCCAGGTCCTTCTCCTCCAGGCAGCTTTCCAGCCATTCTTCCCCAAGCCTGGAGCGCTGCATGGGATTGTTGTGTCCCAAGTGCAGGACTTGGCACTTGGTCTTGTTGAACCTGAGGGATCGTGAGGGTTAACCTCTCTTCTTTGATGGCCAGTGTCCAATATGGACCTCAGCTGTCTGTTTGACCTGAACTCGGAACTATGCATTCCTGAAGCCATTTTCTGGATCCAGCTCCCATCTGCTGCTGAGTCCAGCCCAGGACCTTTCCTTGTGCTCACTCTGCTGCATCTATGTTGATGCAGTCATCAAGGTGATTTCGGTTTCATATAATTGTACATATTTTATTATATTTTATGAATATTATTATCGTTGTTGTTTCATTAAAGTTGTTTTAGTTTCCAACCAACTGCTCACATTTAGCTGCTGATCAAGCCCGGCCTGGGGATAAACCATGACCCTGTCTCAGTGCCTTGTGTTCCCTGGCACTGCTTCATTCTTGGCACAGATGCCGGCTTTGTCCCCTGTCCCCTGCACTGCCTGTGACACTCAACAATAGTCAGGCGTCAGCCGCGCGCTGCTTGTGACGCTCCTCGCAGGCATCTGTTGCCTTGTGCCTCCCCATCTGCTGCTCAGATCTGCTCCTCTTTTCTGCAAAACTCATGGGGTCAGAGGCTGCCCTTTTGTCACTGGAGGATCCATCTGCTCCTGGAAGGTTTTTCACATGAGGTGGTGATTTCAGTTGGTGAACAGAGTGATGGGCTTCTCTCTTGGGTATGCAAACACAATCTCACCTCCTGCAAAAGGTTATAGCAAAGTTTTGTGTCCCCTTTGGAAGGGTTTTGCTGGACAGATGAGCGTGCACAACCCAAGCAGAGAAATGTTTCAGCTGCCTGCACTTTGGGAATCAAGGCTTGGGCACTGCAGAGTTTCTGGAGTGTTCAGATACCCTCAAAGCAAAGACAGGTAGGGAATATTTAGTGTTATGCAGTATTTTGAGGTGACTCACGTCACACAGCTGAAAGAAAGGTCACAGTAATCATGAATTTTCAGCTGGGCATTGCCAACAGGTGGCCAACCTGATTCAACCTGACACATGGACAGGCTATCAACAGCTACTGGATGGTCTGGGCATTATCACTGACATACTGACTTAATAGAATCATAGTATGTCCTGAGTTGGAAGGGACACACAGGGACTTTCGAGTCCAGCTCCTGTCCCTGCACGGGACAACCCCAACATTCCCACCCTGTGGCTGAGGGTGTTGTCCAAATGCTTCTGGAATATTGTCAGGCTGTGACTGCTTCCCTGGGGAGCTGTTCCAGTGCTCCACTACCCCCTGGGGGAAGAACCTTTTCCTAATGTCCAACCTAACCCTTCCCTGGCACAGCTTCCTGCCATTCCCTTGGGTCCTGTCATTGGTGACCAAAGAGAAGAGATCAGTGCCTGTTCTTCCTCCTCCCCTTGTGAGGAAGCTGCAGATTGCAATGATGCCTGCCCTCAGTCTCTTCTTCTCCAGGCTGAACAGACCCAGTGACTTCAGCTTCTCCTCACATGACTTCCCTTTTAAATTCATCACCAACTTTGTGGCCTCCCCTGGACCTATCCCAGTAGCTTGAGATTCTTTTTATACTGTGGCACCCTGAACTGGAGTTCTCATTGAAAGTGACTCAACTAAAGCTTGACAAGGACATTGCATGTGAAGAACAACATAGTTCTGGAAGAAGAGCAAGAACTGGTGTCAGGAGTAAGGCCCTACCCAGGTCTGCAACAAGATCTCTCCAGGACTGGGTCTCAAAGGCAGGCTGTAATTGCACAGAATAGCTTCATCACTGTGTTAATTCAATCCTGTTTTCTCTGCTAAAGCTACACCTACACACTAAAGTGCTCTCATCAAATATGCTCAAGATGTATGTAATAATTAAGTAGTCTTCCCATATAATTTTTTTTGCAGGAGATGTACTTTCAAGAAGTTCATCTTTGTAATGCTGCTAAGATTTGCTTGTTAAGAAAGCAAGTGGATGAATTATATTTCCTCAAGGACAAAAAGTCCTGCTACAGTTCAAGACAGCCAAACAGTTTTGAGCATGAGACTATACTGCTAAACGGATGGGAAGAACATAAAGGCTTTTTTTTGAGCTGTGAAGCACCAAGAATTTCATTGTTCGGGGATCATAGAAGTGGCATTGGTGCTTGGAGCTTCACTCAAGGAATCATAGAATCATAGAATCTTCTTGTTGGAAAAGACCTTTGAGATCATTGAGTCCAGCTGCACCCATCATCTGCTAAACCATGTCCTTCAGAAACTCATCTACCCGTTTTTTAGACAGCTCCAGGGATGATGACTCAACCCCCTCCCTGGGCAGCCTCTGCCAGTGCTTGACCACCCTGTCATAAAATTCTTCCTGATATCCAGTCTGAACCTCCCCTGGCACAACTTATGGCCATTTCCCCTTGTCCCATCACCTGTCACTTGAGAGAAGAGACCAACTCCCACCTCACCACAGCCTCCTTTCAGGGAGCTATAGACAGTGATGAGGTCTCCCCTCAACCTCTTTGTCTCCAAACTAAACAACCCCAGTTCCCTCAGCCATTCCTCATAGAACTTGTTCTCCAGCCCCTTCTCCAGCCTCATCACCCTTCTCTGGACGTGCTCCAAGACCTCAATGTCCTTCTTGTAGTGAGCGGCCAAGAACTGAACACAGTACACGAGGTGTGGCCTCACCAGTGCCCAGTACAGGGGCACAATCACCTCCCTGCTCCTGCTGGCCATGCTGTTTCTGATAGAGGCCAAGATGCCATTGGCTCTCTTGGGCACCTGGGTTACTGCTGGCTTGTATTCAGCTGCTGCCAACCAACACCCCCAGGTCCTTCTCCTCCAGGCAGCTCTCCAGCCACTCCTCCCCAACCCTGCTGTACAGGGTTGTTGTGTCCCAAGTGCAGGACTTGGCACTTGACCTTGTTGAATCTCATCCCGTTGGTCTCAGCCCATCGATCCAGCCTGTCCAGATCTCTCTGCAGAGCCTCCCTTCCTTCAAGCAGATCAACACCTCCACCCAGTCTGGTGTCCTCTGCAAACTTGCTCAGGGTGCACTTGATCCCTTTGGCCAGATCATTGATAAAGATATTGAACAGGACTGGACCCAGCACTGAACCCTGGGGACGTCACTCATGACCAACCTTCAACTGGATATAATTCCATTTACTACTACCCTCTGGGCCCGGCCATGCAGGCAGTTCTTTACCCAGCAGAGGCTGTGCCTGTCCAGGCCAAAGGCAGTCAGTTTCTCAAGCTGAATGCTGTGAGAAACGATGTCAAAGGCTTTACAAAAGTCCAGGTACACCACAGCCACAGCCTTTCCCTCGTCCATTAACTGGGTAACCTTGTCATAGAAGGAGATCAAGGTGTACTGGCAGGACCTGCCTTTCATAAACCCATGTTGACAGGGTCTGATCACCTGGCTGTACTGCATATGCTGTGTGATAGCATTCAGTATGATCTGCTCCACGACCTTCCCCGGTACCGAGGTCACACTGACAGGCCTGTAATTCCCCGGATCCTCCCTCTGAACCTTCTTGTAAATGGGAGTTACATTTTCCAGTCTCCAGTCCAGTGGCACTTCCCCAGTGAGACAGGACTGTTGATAGATGATGGAAAGGGGTTTGGAAAGGACCTCTGCCAGCTCCCTTAATTCCCCTGGGTGTATCCGATCCGGCCCCATAGACTTGTGGATGTCTAATTGGCCGAACAGGTTTTTAACCAAGCCTTCTTGGAACATCGAGGAATGGTCTTGACAGTCTTCTGGCTCAGGAGGCTCGGAGCCCAGAGAACACCTTTCCTTACTATTAGTGACCGAGGCAAAGAAGGTGTTAAGTACCTCTGCCTTGTCGTCCTCCTTTGTTACTACCATTCCCCTTGCATCCAGTAGAGGAGGGAGATTCTCCTTGGTCCTCCTGTTGCTGTTAATATACTTGAAGAAACATTTCTTGTTGTCTTTCACTGAACTGGACAGTTGACGTTCCAGTTGGGCTTTAGCCCTTCTAATTTTTTGCCTACACGACCTCACTGGCTCCTTGTAGTCCTCCTGAGATGCCTGCCTCCTCTTACAAAACTCATATATTTTCCTCTTTTTCCTGAGAGCAACACAGAACCAAGCTGTTAAGCCAAGCTGGCCTTCTTCCCCGCCGACTCATTTTACGGTACACGGGGATGTCCTGCTCTTGCACCGCCAGAATTTCCTTCTTGAGGAGCACCAGCCCTCTTGGGCTCCTTTGTCGTTTAGAACTGTCTCCCACTGGACTTTATCAAGCAGCCTTCTAAACAGTTCAAAGCCTGCCCTCTGGACATCCAAGGTGACAGTTCTGCTGACCCTCCTCCTTGCTCCTCCAAGAACTGAGAATTCTATCATCTTGTGATCACTGAGCCCCAGGCATCCTACAACAGTCACCTCCCCCACAAGGCCCTCTCTGTTCACAAACAGCAGATCCAGTTGGGCACCTTCTCTAGTTGGTTCCTCGTGTTATAATTTTATTTTCATGTTGGATAAAAGCAGGAAATATCCAAGCAGCTCTGACGTGGGCATCACTCATCTGAGAAAACCACTGGGTGAGAAATATTTCCTTCAAATCATGGTCATCTGCTACAGGGAGATTAAAACCCCCTGAGCATGTAGAGTGGGACGGGGAAGAGAAAATCTTAGATGTCACATTTCTAGCATTGCTTTTTTTAGCCATGAACTTTGGCTGGTGGGTGCAAACAGTTCTCACCCACATATTTCAGAGGTTTTGTTCAAGGAGGAGGGGAGTTAAGTCTCAGTCTTGATATTACCAGGTGGACACAACATCTCTGCTCTCTCCAGCACGCAGAGACCTGTCATGGTGAAACATCCCATGGGCCAGCAAACAGTGACAGGTATTGCAAGTCTGGTCTCACATCAACCTCTACCATATACTACAGGACAGACTCCCTCAGGTCTCCAGGAAACCAAGTTATGTGCCAGAGAACTCCTTACTAATCAAGTGTTATTACACAGCTGACTCAATTTCCTCTTTTATGGTTATTAAAGCTTTGTGAAAAGCTGTGGGGCTCATCAGCATCACAGAATACTGTCTGTAGGTAAAAAATGAAAGCAAAATTGAAAATACACTGAAAAAATGGGAAAGTAGGGCCTTTTATTGGTTTCATCCTCTGTGTTTGTTCCTCTCTTTCTTGGAAAGGAACTCGTACATTATCAGACTTCAGCACATCACAGGCAAAGAGAAGTTATTTCTGATGGGAAAGAAATACAAAGGCTGTTTTCAGGGATGAGCTTTTCCTCATCTAGACTGGCTGAAAGATCTCTGCAAAAGGATATTTAAGGCTCTTCTCACCCAAGGATGGGAAGCTCTCTCCTGTTTTGTGAGGGAGAATATCTAAGTGTTGTTGAGATATTTAAAAAATCACAGATCCAAGGTGAAGGGGTAAAGGTATGGAAGGGAAAAGATACTTTAGATGGGTTCAGGGTTAATGATTGTCTTCCAAATTTTCTCTCACATCACTAGAACAGAATATGTCAGGACTGAAGTGAAGACATCCATGCTGCACTAAGTCTCTGGCTGCAGCTGTTTGACACTATCTTCATTTTTAACTGTAGATAGCAACATTTGGTTTAGGGCAAAAATCTTACTGCAACCAGGAAAAGGGATTAGGTGGCTTGCATAGCTGGTGTGAACACTGAAAACGGTAATTTTTTTTCCATTTTTATATTTTCTAGAGAAGAGAAGGCTCTGAGGAGGCCTTAGAGCAGTCTTCCAGTGCTTAAAGGGGGCCTCCAGGAAAGCTGAGGAGGGGCTGTATATCAGGGAATGCAGGGACAGGACAAGGGGACACGCTTTGAAGCTGAAAGAGGGGGGGTTGAGATGACATCTTAGGAAGAAGTGCTTTCCTGTGAGAGTAGTGAGACCCTGGCACAGGTTGCACAGGGAAGTAGTGGCTGTTCCATCCCTGGAGGTGTTCAAGGCCAGGTTGGATGTGGCTTTGAGCAACCTGATCAGTGGGAGGTGTCCCTGCTCATGGCGGGGAGGTGGAACTGGATGGGCTTTGAGGTCCTTTTCAACCCAAAACATTCCATGATTCTATGATGATTTTTCCTGATATCTGATCTAAACCTCTCCTAGAGCAACTTGAACAGGCCTCAAGTTGTACCTGGGAAGATTTAGACAGGACATTAGGAAAAAGTTCTTCTCTTAAAGGCTTATCAAGAATTGGAAGAGGCTGCCCAGGGAAGTGATGGAGTGGCCATCCCTGGAGGGATTTAAAAGATGTGGAATGTGGTGCTTTGGGGCATGGTTTAGTGGTGGAGTTGGCAGTGTGAGATTTCTGGTTGGACTTGGTGATCTTAATGTTCTTTTCTAACCTAAACAAATCCGTGATTCTATTAAAATAGACATTGTCTGTATATGTACACACAGGTTCAGTTGTATGTCAGTTTGAGTGCAGCCACGGGCTTAAAGCTAAGCCCATGTTACAGCCACATTTGGGAATAAATATTTTGGGGTCCGTGGAAGAAATTATCTTATAGAAAACTTGGCTGACACCACTTATACCCCGGGGAGGCAGAGCTCAGCGCTGCTCAGGGCCACCCTAAATACACTCGTCGTGTCTGCTCCCTATTTTCCCCCTGAAAATCTGATGTGTCCCTATTAAGGCAGGGCTTACCTTGATCTTTCTTCCTGCGATGCTGCGGGAAGGTTACTTGGTCCACAGAAACCATCACTGAGTGCTGTGCTTTGCCTGTTGCTGGAGACTTGGTGGGAGTTCACGGCTCGGGCTCCCCCGTGTGGGACGGGATCTTTCCTCTAGGATAAAGGCTGCTGGTATTTTGCACAAGACAGGCAGCCAAAAAAAATCCCTGAGACTTTGTACTGAGTGGAAGTGCAAGAAGATTTGTCAGTACTTGCTGCTACTGGAGAAAACCTGTGCTCCCTCGACCACTTGGGGCCTCAGTGTGATAGCAAAAATGTCTATTTGCAAAGTTGGTGAGTAACAGGGAGACATGTATTTAATTTAGTTAATTATATAAATGGCAATTCAGCCTACAGCTCCAGCACTGGTACCTGCGCGGGTGGCTTTGCCCTCAAACTGCCTTTTGAAAGGCTTTTCACAGTTTCAGGTTTTATAACTCTGGTGCCTCTCACCGCTCCAGAGCTTTGCTGTGAAATGTGCCTGACAGGCTCATTTCTGCTCCTGCTCTGCAGGGGAAATCAAGTATTCTCTTTCAGTCTGCAAAGATTTCCACTTTTTAAAAAACATGTGTGCATGCAGAAAGGAATTTCAAGGTGCCACAATTTCATTAAATGCATTTGCTTGTGTGATAGCATGGCAGAATGGAGAGAATAATTTACAGTGAATAACTGAGTTAGTTAATTTGGATTCATTTGTCTCTCAATCTTTCTAGCCAACTAATTACAATTGTTACTATATTTACCTGAAATTTTGAACCTCAAATGACTTCAGTGAAAGATGTCCACCATATAGATATTTTATGTTTGGGGCACTTAATTAACCTTAGGAAACACCCACACTGCACAATATCACATCTTGTTTCTGAATGGGTTCACCCAGGGTTTGGAGTCAGCTCTCTACAACAATAATTGTGTATCCTAGTCTGAAAATGTAATTCTCAGTGACTTATTCCTAGTAATTGTCTCCTTAAATTGCCTGTTGTTGTAAATATGCTCAGCAACAAATCTATTTCCTAAAAAATACTCTTAAACAGCAAAAATAAAAAAAGGGATGAAAATGTGGCTAAAGCAAATTCTGTAGGATCTTCTGAGCCTTTTCTGGAGCTTTCCTCAGTGTAGAAGACCCAGGGTGGCCCCCTCTCATGGGTTTCTCTCTGTGGGTCCACACCTCTTCCTTGTGGCTCTTTGGTCCAGGGGATTATTGGTGTGACTTTCTATCTCCAGGTTTGCATTGAGAGGTGAGAGCAAAGGAATATCCCCTGGCACACCCATTGAGAGACATCCTAAAACACCCATTGGCAACCATCTTGAAATGGACAGATGCAGCTGGTAGGGCTAATGGGACAGAACCACCCAATCCTTCCCTGTCCAGTCTCACCCTGGAACTTGGATTTCTTGGAGCAAACATACATCGACTGCAAATATATAAATACACATCTGTTCCCAAGAAGCTACTGGTCTTCACCAAAATAATTGCTCTTCTTCCTTCTCCTGCAATTGAGGGTTCAACACGCTGCCCAGGACAGCCCAGGAAAACTTGATGGGCTGCCTTGGACTAGTACAGCTTTTCAAGGTGCACTGTAGTAACTTCAGCAATCAAAGAAAGGCCACAATGCACATATTCAGCATTCAAAATAAGCATCAAAAACCCATGAGTCATATGCCAGAAGAGCTTGACATTTCTGATCAAGTGTTTTTTATCTTGTTTGTATTTTGGGAGATTTCGGGTCACATTTTCTGGTTTTCCTTTCAAGTCACAAAAGCGTTGAAAACTTGTACTTGTTGTAGAGTATCTTATGATTTTCTTATGATTCTGCTCTTTTCTGTAGCTTCACCTCCTGGAGTCTGGAGAAATTGGAGAATATTAGAAAAATCAGCAAGTGAACTGCAACTCAATGGAAGATTGATGGAGGGAATGTCCTGGGCACTCTGCCCGTGTGTGGTGACTCCCCAGGGCCAGGGGACAGCTGGGGATGGCTGGGAACAGCTTGGGGATGGCTGGGGACAGCCTGGGGACAAGGCTGGCATGCAGTGGGGCCTCAGCTGCGGCTCCTGATAGCGGGGTCCTCCTGAGCTGCAGCTCCTGCTCTCACCCCAGACCTGTCCTTTGTTCATGCCATCCCTTCTTTATACTTTAACAAAGCAGTTCCTTAATTGTGGGGTGTCCACATATTATTTAAAGTCTGAAAGTAAACAAGAGAGTCCTGAATCCTCCCTCTCAGGTCAATGGATACACAGCTTGACTCTTAACAATGCTCTTTATTAAATTCCTTCAGCTGTGATGGGGGTAAGAACAAAGCATTAGGGGAAGGCAGAGGGTTAAAACTGCTCAGCTGGTGTGAAGTGAGCTGTGAGGAACAGGTCCCAACAGGCCCCTGCGTAAGTAATGCTTTCTTCAGACTTAATCTTCCATCTCGGTTTACAATTAAGCACGTAATCCTTCTTGCTTTAATATTTCTACCTCACTCTACGGCTTCTCTTTGTTCCACCAAAGCAGCACAAAAAAAAAAAGGGTGAATTCAGGTGCACATGGACCTTGTGGGTTTGTCTCCTCTACTGGGAGGAGATCCGCTCCTGGTGTCATGGTTGGGGTTTAGGATGGGATTAAATAAATCCAGGATTTGCCTTCCTGACCCCATCACAGTCCAGCTGAATAAACAAATCCCAACAGTTTTTAGTGAAACATCATTCTGAAGAACATTGAGGAAACCAGGACTTCACTTTACCTGCAGATGTTAGAAATACAGTCCTCCTGGGAAGCTTAAATGCCTTTTAAAGGACTGGACTTGAGCAGGAGAGTGATGGAAACCAGACACCATCAATCTATGATCCAAAAATGAGATGGTCATTTATGGGTGAGAAGTAGGATATCCGCCTCAGACTCCCAGAAGCTGCTCCGTAGGGTTTACAGAAAGCATTTGTTGTGCAAGAAGTCACGTCGCTGCCATGATGGAGATGGCTCTGAAGCTGTGAGCTCCTTTCGCTCTTCAAAAGAGCAAAGTGAAGTGAACCAAGAGACAGTACTTCAGCCATGTCAGCTGGCCTGCACCTGGGCACACATTTGATGTATCACATATTCCTTCCATACTGCCGACACCTTCAGGCAACAGATTTATGTAACTATTTTGCAACCAATATGGACAGAAACTTAGAGAATTATATATTTTTTTCATCGACTATAAAGTCATTATACAAATCTATCACCTAAAATATGAGCACCGTGGAAAGAACTCGATACTCCTAAAGCAGCGTTTATAAAAGCTTTATTGGCTTTTAATTTGTAGCATGGGCTATAAATTGTGCAAGTGGCATTGCTGACGTGGCATACTTTGGGCTGCCCTTGAACCAACGACAGTGACAGAGATGCTCTTCTAAATAAAGTAACTAACTCTGTGAGAGGTCTCCTCTATTATGGTTGAATTAACCTGTCTTACAACACCTGCCACAGCCAATTGCCTTCGCTTTTCACATGGAGAGGGTAGATGAGCTCTATTAGGGGTGGTCAGATTGCAGATCTTGCAAAATATTTTCTGAAGGTTGACATCTTTCCTGCCTGTAGTTAAAAATGTCCTGTCTCTAGAGCTAATGTAGGGCTCCTAGCTCTTGCCTTCACGTGGTACTTAAATCCTCTCTCTTTAACCGGCACGGATACAAGGCACTAAAAAACTCCTTCATGTGTTGGCTACTTGTTATGCGCTAAATTCATGCCAGCAAAGCATTTAATCTGGGGCTTAATTCCATCCCTGTTCATCGGTGGACCTGTGGCCAGATGATTGTTTTCAATATTAACAACAACAGGCACAAAGGGCAGATTTTCAATAGGCTTAATTAGAAATCCATCTGGATGCATTTCAAGTGTCTAAATGTTTTGAAAATATCTGTCTCAGTGCAGTTCTTAAGAGTGATGGGTGCTCAGGAAGGTTAAAGCAAAGTGTAACGGACTCTGCTCAGTACACTGATGGAAAGGGCTTGTGGGTGCCTCGTGGAGACTCTGTCCTTGAGGCACTTAAGCGGGTTGATAACATGTTTTTCCCAAGTATTCTCACTGGCTGCCCTGGGCAGGACTTTGGGCGTAACAAGAACATAGGTATTTGCAGCAGTAGGTCTCTTGAAGACAAACAAATATATGTATTAAAAAGCAGCTCTGCACTCAGTTCTGGAGTTCTCAGCACAGGAAGGAAATCTCTTGGAGCGAGTCCACAGGAGGCTACGAAGATGATCCAAGGGCTGTAGCATCTCCCATGTGAAGACAGGTTGGGAGAGTTGGGGTTGTTCAGCCTGGAGAAGAGAAGATTCCAGAGGGATGTTAGAGCAGCCTTCCAGTACTGAAAGGGGCTCCATTAGAGCTGGGGAGGGGCTCTTGATCAGGAATTGCAGGGACAGGGTGAGGGGGAATGGTTTGAAGCTGAAAGAGGGGAGATTGAGATGAGATCTTAGGAAGAAATGTTTTCTTGTGAGGGTGGTGAGGCCCTGGCTCAGGTTGCCCAGAGAAGTGGTGCTGCCCCGTCCCTGGAGATGTTCAAGTCCAGGTTTGATGTTGGATGTGGCTTTGAGCCCCCTGATTCTGTGGGAAGTGTCCCTGTCCATGGTCAAAAGTGGAACTGGATCATCTTTAAGGTTCCTTCTAACCCAAACCATTCTACGAAACTCAGACAGAAACACCAGGTTTCCACATGTAAATTGCAGAGTGAAAATTTCACATAACATCTCGCCATGTTTCATGAACCACTTGTGCACGACATCAGCGATCTGGTGAGTGAGCAGCAGCCATCAAAAGGCATCTTTCTTTTCATGTGTACGGTTCACCTTTTCCAATCATTCCTGGTGATCCAATATTTTTGTGTGCCACATGCCCACAGAAAATGTCATTTAGGGACACAAGAGCTGTTGCCCTGCAGCAGATACTGTAGAACAAATCCATTTTCCCAGTGGTTTGTTTTTTTTTTCCCCCCTAAACCAATGCTCAGAATAAAAAGCTTGAGAACTGAAAGCATGAATGTACTGCTGTTGAAAAATATACAGTAATATCCCCATGGGATGTGTCTTGCTGACTCTAGTTATTTAGTAGTTGAAGCCTTAAAGACTTCAATATATGTGAAAACCGTGTCAATCTTTATACAGAGAGCAGGAAATAGCTGTGTACCTTACTCAGACAACTTAGCTGTAGAGCTTGTCCAGGGCTGAATAGATCCAGGAGCAGATGTTCCTTGAGCTGCATCACTTGGGGGTTCATGAAGGCTGCGTGGAGCCAAGGAAAGGGTAGCACTAAGTTTTAAAATATTGGATGGCCATGTAGTCCTGAAGCCAGGAGAAAAGACTATGAGAATTTCTGATTCTGAAAGATGACCATCTCTAATGGTAAAGTCTCTGCTCCACCCAGCTGGGTTTCTTGGAGGACTGAGATGGAGGAAGGTGAAGTGACACTTCTTTGGGATTTGTTTCGTAGAATCATAGAATTGTTAATGTTGGAAAAGACATCTAAGACCATCCAGTCCATCTGTCAAATCAACACCACTGTGCCTGCTAAACCATGTCCCAAAATGCCATGGCTACATGGTTTTTGAACACCTCCAGGGATGGTGACTCCACCACTGTCCTGGGCAGCCTCTTCCAATACTTGACCACTTTTTCAGTAAAGACATTTTTCTGATGTCCAATCTGAACCTTCCCTGTTGCAACTTGGGGCCATTTCCTCTCGTCTTGTCACTTGTTACTTGAAAGAAAAGACCAACACCCACTTCACCACAACCTCCTTTCTGGGAGCTTCAGAGAGCGATGAGGTCTCCCCTCAGCCTCCTCTTCTCCAGACTAATCTATCCCAGGCCCCTCAGCAGCTCTCAGAACCCTTATACTCCAGACCCTTTCCCAGCTCTGTCCTTCTTCTCTGGGAGTGCTCCAGCTCCTCAAGGACTTTCTTGTGGTGAGGGGCCCAAAAGTGAACCCCCGATTCCAGGTGCATCTTCACCACTGCCAAGTCCAGGGGGATGAACCTTTCCCTGCTCCTGCTGGCCGCACCATGGCTGATCCAAGCCAGGATGCTGTTGGCCCTCTTGGCCACCTGGGCCACTGCTGGCTCATGTTCAGCCACTGTCAACCAGCACCCTTGGGTCTTTTTCTGCTGGGCAGTCTTATTTCCAGCCACTCTTCCCCAAGCCTGGAGTGCTGCATGGGATTGTTGTGCAGGACCTGACACTTCGCCTTATTCAATGCATGCAATGAAATTTCCCAGATTTGGAAGTCATCACAGCCTATTTACAGTCACTAGAAATAAAGTAAAGCTTTAGAAGGACCATGCTGTTCCTGGGAACGTTGTTCGATGGCTCATATCTGGTGCGTGGTACATGGCCTTGTGCATCCCCCAGCAACAGTCACTGTGAATGCAAATCCAGCAATAAAATGAAGAAGATTGGAGCTGGTTTTGAAATTTAGATCTTTCTCAATCTGTTCTTTAATAAGACTTATATTTATGGTTATGAAAATGGATTTTTCGTAACCACGCAGATTCAGGTGTAAAGAGCTCCATGATACACACCTGTGGCATTTTCCATTTACCTTGTAATTAAAGATTTTAGATAATTTATTTTGCAAAAGATGGTTTGATTTTGGAACTGCTCCAGCCATTGCTGGTCCTGATGAGGATCCTGGCATGTGGCGCTCTGAGGGACAAGCTGCGCTGTGTGAAAGTTATAGATAGCCCCCTTCCTTCAAAGGTCCTGATTTACCAAAGCAAGGGAAAGTGATAAATGACATTCCTTTGGAAGGAAACATAAGCAAAAAGGGTAAATCAATCTTTGCTGTTCTTCAAGAGGAATCGACAGGCTTGGTAAAATGTGCCTCTAGAATCACGTAGGCAAATGATTTTGTCTAGTGGTGAAGTAAAGGCTGTAATTAGAAATAAAGAAGTGCCACTCAAAGTACAGAAAGGAACTGGAAACAGTACACCTTTAAATGAGAAAACATTAGCTGTAGGCAAGGATATGGAAAGTTTTCTTCAGGGAAAAATAATCCCCATGAGCAAAACAAAAGACAATAAGGAGTTCCTATTGAGTGTCCTGGGATGTCATAGTCAATCGGTGGATTATTAACATGGTGATGAACGGGAGGACCTTCCAGCAGTTACCTTTGTGCAGCATTTTGAAAGAACCAAGGGGATTCCGTGCATTGTATGATGATGGTAGGAAAATTCCCATCCATTTAGGGAGGATCTGAAACACTAGTGAGTGGGATGGACATGTCCAAATCTGTAAGGCTGGGGTATTTGACTTGGGAATGAGAGCTTGTTTGGTGACCACCTGCCAGTGCCTCTTGTATGAATATCCCAGGAGGAGACAGGGAATAATGCAGCAGATGAAGGCAGGGCAGGCAAGAGGCTCCCAGTGAGCATCAGTTGGGTTGCCTGACAATTTCTGGGTGAAAGAATGGAAAAGATGACATCAGATGTGATAGATAAAGAATTAAAACACGGGAGTGTAATTAACGCCAGTCAAAATGGGTTTATGGAAAATAGATCTTGTCAAAGAAATGTGATTTCATTCTTTGATGGGATAACACATTTGGTTGATAAAAGTGACTGTGTTGAGGTAATAGACTCCTCTAAAGTGGTTAGTGCAGCGCGGGCTGGCACTCTGATTAACATTTATCGTGGTAAGCTATCAATAACGAGCATATTAAATGGATGAGGGGCTGGCTAACTGACAGGTCTTCAAGAGAGGCTGTCAGGAGGAAATCAGCAGCAAATGGTGATATTTCCAGTGGGATTCCTCTGCCAAAATCAGTGCTGCAGGCACCCGTGCATGGGATAAGGGGTGGCACGATGGTTTTTAATTGTATCTCCAGTGCTGCCTTGTGAACAGCAGTTTCTGTAGTTGTGTATTATTGATGTGATGTAACTAGCAAGTGGATGAAAAGAGGGAGAGAATCCCAGTTTTACCAGATTCTTCAACACCTGGAAGATCACCGGTAAGGGGGTTTTATTCAGGTGCAAAAATGAGGGCAGAACTCACAAGGGATATTTAATTGGTAATTTTTTTTAAGCGCCTACTTTTTGGCATCCTTCATGGGCGATGTTCTGTAACTCTTCCGAAGAATGAACTGATGAAAGAAACTGGAGCAAGAGCATATCAAGGACAAAGCCAGGATCCAGATTTTAATGAAGCAAACATAACCTTTTGCTGAGGCAAACTCACCCTGAGTTCGTCACAAACCTGATTAAAGCCTATACAGCTATTCAGTGCAGTGTTTAATTATAGCTGAGCCTGTGAGCCCCCTTGGAGTTAAGGATTTTCAGGATTTCTAATAAAACTTCCCTTTCCTTCTTGGATTTTTGGAGGCTTATAACTTATTTATAATGAAACATGCTTCAGGCTGAAACTAACTGATGTAAAATGATAACATGTTTGGACTCCCACCTGAGAGTGAATTATTTGGGGGATGTCCGAACAAAATCCCTGCAGTTCTTTTGGTTTTCCTTTGATTTTTTTAATGTAGGAGACAAATGGGATAATTATCCCATTTGTAAAACTTTTCCAATCACCTTTCCACTATCTGATGTGAAAGTACAGTGAACATTAGAGAGGTGTAGAGAATCATAGAATCATAGAATTGTTAAGATTGGAAAAGACCTCTAAGCACATTCAATCCAGCCTTCACGCCAGCCCCACCGTGACTACTAAACCATGTCCCCAAGTGCCACGTCTACATGTTTTTTAAACCCCTCCAGGGATGGAGATTCCACCTTTGCCCTGGGCAGCCTCTTCCAGTGCTTCATCACTCTAAGGAAAGACATTTTTTCCTAATAGCCAATCTAAACCTCTCCTGGTGCAACTTGAGGCCATTAGATGTTCACATCTGGGAAGACACATTGAAGGAAAAAACTCTTTTTTGTTGCAAGAAATGGGATAGGGTTATAAATGCTTCTTGTCTTTTCGTGTATGAATGGGAATATTTGTAGAAAATCAGAGAAACCCTCCTAATTCCAGCCAGGGAACTTTTTAAAGCTTTGTCCTGAACGCATTTGGGCTGTGGCAGAGGAGAGTGGTAGGAAGAAGAGGGCAGCAGTTTTGAAAGGAAGCAGGAGAAGCTGTAATAAAATTATTTTAAAAAATATTTGTATGACTTTCTCCATTTCACAAGAACTGGAGTTACAGGACTGGGACCTTAATTCCACCTACTTCAAGTGTATTGGAATAAGGTCAAGATAGCAGCCTCTTTTTTTAATTAAAAAGGGTTTGTGCGTTTATGCTTCAGCATTATTTATTTGTTAAATGAGTTTGCTGTGATTAACGTGCACATGGGGAGAGGGGCAGAGCTCTCTCTTTGCTTTCAGATCCAATAAATCTTATGCAAAAATGCATTGATTGCCTCTGCCACCAAATTGCAGATCCCGTTTATCGCAGTGAGAATGGGTGTAATTGTGCACGTTAAGCATTGTCTCCTTGCTCACTCAGTAGAATTGGCCACAATACAGCTGATCCAGGTCTTTCCTTCCGTGATACACTGATCTTATTGTGTATGGTGGTTATAAGCATTTCCCCCTGAATCCCTGTAAGAGTATCAAAGCAAACCATTAAAAACCCAGGAGTCTGATTTTTCTCTTGTTGCTGTGCTCGATTCAAAACAGGATGTAGTAATTAAATAATAAAATATTTGAAGGGAAAAAGGCAAAACTTTCCTACATAGTGAGGAAGTGAAAGCGTTGAATACCCTGTTCCTCTACTGGGACCAAGACCTGGAGCTGGGCAGGGCTGGAAACAACAGTCAGATTTGTCCCACATTAATAAGGGAAGGATTTTCTCCTGTTTAAGTACAATAGTGCTGAGGTCCTGCACTCAGGTTGAGGCAATCCCAAGCACAATTACAGGCTGGGTGGAGAGTGTATTGAGAGCAGCTCTGAGAAGGAGGACTTGGGGTGCTGGAGGATGAGAAGCTCATCATGAGCTGGCAACATGTGCTTACAGCCCAACGATGTCCTGGCTGCATAAAAAGCAGTGGGACCAGCAGAGAGAGGGAGGGGATTCTGCGCCTCTGCTCTGCTCTGCTGAGACCCTACCTGGAGCCCTGCATGCAGTTCTGGAGTCCTCAGCACAGGAAGGAAATGGATCTCTTGGAGCGAGTCCAGAGGAGGACACGGAGATGACCTGAGAACTGGAGCACCTCTCATACAAAGACAGGCTGAGAGAGTTGGAGTTGTTCAGCCTGGAGAAGAGAAGGCTCTGGGGAGACCTTAGAGCAGCCTCCCAGTACTGAAAGGGGCTCCAGGAAAGCTGGGGAGGGGCTCTTGGTCAGGGAGTGCTGGATAGGATGAGGGGGAACCCTTTTCAGCTGAAACAGGGGAGATTGAGATGAGATCTCATGAAGAAATATTTTCTTGTGAGGGTGGGGAGGCCCGGGCACAGGCTGCCCCATCCCTGGAGGCTTTCAAGTTCAGGCTGGATGGGGCTTGGAGCACCCTGATCCAGTGGGAGGTGTTCCTGTCCATGGCAGGGGGTTGGATGATTTTTTAAGGTTGCTTCCAACCCAACCCAAACCATTCCGTGATTCTGTGATTCTATGAAAATTCTATAAAAGTATTGGTGAGAATTTGAAGAGACGTTCAGGTTAATATTGTAATGTTAGGAAGTGGTGAAATAAATCCTAGCAGCCCTGCTAAAGGCTGATCAGTGCTCCAACACCTGCTTTTATCCAAAATGATTTGCTTTATGCTGTAGGATTTTTTCCTCACCAATAGATTCAGAAGGGAATGAAAGAAGCAGCCTTTAGCATATTTTTTTTTTAGCTGTAAGCACAGAAGTGAAAAGGATCAAAAGAAATAATTTATCAACTTCTTGCATGCTTACAAAAATAAATGTACTTCCAAGTTGCAGAGACTTTTCCCAAGTTCCCCTGCATCACAGACTATTTATAAAGGCTCAGCTCTACTTATTTCTTGTGGAGGTTTGAATTTTTCACTTCAACAGCAGCTTCTATCTATGGATCTCCAAAAGCTAATGTAAATAGCAGTGGGTGATGGTTCCCAATGCTGCTGTGGAGTATTAGTTCCCTTTTAGACAGGTATATAAATGTATCTTTCTGCAAGTCATGTCTGGACTATAAATAGCATTATACTCTACTGTCTGCTCGTTATGATGTGATGAGGACCTAAAAATACCTGACTGATTTTGCATCCTGGAAATTTGCTGGTGGGAACTAGGTCTTGGGCAACTGGCCATGGAGGGACTCCCACATGGTAGATCTCAAGTGCATTTTTTCACAAATTTCTTTAAAAAGCCATTGCAGCACATTTCTCCAATTACAAAGAGGCCAGGTGTGGCAGAATGCATGACACAAACTGCTCACAAATAGTTTCGTGTCCCCGGTGTTGTGGGTGTCACGGTCTGGCATCGTGCCTTGCACTGGAGCATCCCTGCTCCATGGGCCAGACGCATGGCAGTGTGAGAGCAAGCCTCCTAATTATCTTCACATGATGTAACTAAATGGTGCTAAATGCATCCGTGGTGTTAATTTCCAGGTGGTGGTCCCATTTCATTGTGTAAGGGAATTAATCTGACTTCGTTAGAGAGCACCAAGAGAACGAATCTCCATTTCCTACAATGTTGGCTGTGTTGAAGTTGAGGGAAACTATATTTAAAATGGTGCAAACCATATTCAGTTTCCACAAGCCCACCTAGGAACAGGAGAGAAAAGCTTCAAGATGACAGACTACATGAAAATGTGGTTTCTAGCAATTAAATGGATATTTAGCGATCCTATGGCAGTTTCGTTCTTCTAATCTTGTCAAGATGAGAAGAAAACACCTGAAACTTAGGTCTGAAAATGCCAGATATAAACTAGAGAGGTGTTGCAGTTGTTGGGCATGGGTGCAGCGAGGCTGCCAGCAGCTTAAAGGAGGTTTGAATGTTTAGGCATCTGTTGGCTAAGAAGGGCCTTTATTTGAGTGCGTTGCTAGGGAAAGGCTGAAAGCAAAGCCTGCATCATCTTATGGACCTTTGCCCGCACTCCTGTGTGATCCATCATAACCTGGTGAAGGTGGCATCGCCTTTGCCTGGGAAAGGAAAACTGCTTTGTGGAGTTTCCTGTTGAAATTCTTGCTTGGGACACTCCCACCCACAGCAAACATAGTTTTGAAAGACCAACCTCAAAGCTCTTGTCAGTTTTCAGTGAAGAAGAATCCAAGGAATCACACATTTATGGAAGAGATGAAATGTTTCTTTGTTTTTTTATAATTTGACACCTTTGTAATTTCTAAGGTGACAATATTAAAATATCGATTTTCTTCCCAAAGCCACGTTTTACCTAAAAGATTGTGCAAAATGTTGTTTTCCTAAATGTAACCACAGGAGTTTTTATTCCTTCAACGGCACCCAAGGCCTTATTATGTTCAATATTGGGAAAGCTGAACAAAACCTAGCAAATCTTATTGAGAAATGAGTAGCCCAGACTGAAGTGTTGTCCTCCGACATCACGACTCTCCACCCATCTCTCAGATTCTCCAGCCCAGACAAGACGCCTTTGGGACATGGCCTTTTTCTAGATTGACCCCATTGTTTCTCCAAGTCCCTGTGGTGGGGATCATCTCCCATGGTCCTGGTCCCTAACGTCCCCAACATATAGTCCATGAAGTGTCTTCTCTGATGGTGAAGCGATGGGGAAATAGGATCTTGCTGAGCTGGGCATCTCACAGCTACTGTGGAAGCTGAAGAGTGATGAAGATCAGCTCTGAAATCCAGAGGAAATGAGGACGCTGCTCCTGGTGGGATTCTGCTGGGATAGTTACACCCTGGTATGGAACTAATACAACATGTAGCCCTTTGCAGTTCAGAATAATAAACATTTTCTCTCTTTTCAAAGCAATGCAAGTGTTATTAACCAGCAACGGGATGGGTTGAGCAGCCTAAGGAGCTCATGAATACAGAGCCTGAAGTCTCACTCAGCCTGGCGTGACTCCTGTGCTCCCAGAATGGATAGATCAGTCCAAATAACAAAAAGAAGTTTATTTGTACACAGCAAAATCTGTCTGGATTTACCTAAAGCTAGGGGGAGGTTGATATGCAGGTGTACTCTGGCTTCTTTTGCTCTTCCTGAGGCAGCCCACAGTGTCAGACTGCCTTAAGCAGGCAGCAGAAGATCCTTGCTCTGCTCCTGGGTGCCACCACGAGAGCTAGGACTCATCACCCAACGTGCCATGTAATCAGACTTATTGGCAAGTGCTGTCAGATGGAAATTACTGCAATTTACATAAATATAGGTGAACTCATCAGCCACAGCTGCTCCCTCCAAGCCTGGGTGCAGTCTGCCTGCATCTGTGCTGAATGGCAGTTTTAGGGGAAGAACAGGGGGATAAGTGGGTGGAGGAGGAAGCCGTGTGGTTGTGTGGCATCAATTTTGCTTGTTCAAGAAGGTACCATACTGCTTGTCCCTCCAAGATACCCCTTTGGGCAGTGGAAAAGGACATCCCCAGCCTCTGCACTCCCCACTGTAATCGACTCTGGTAGATTTAAGGTTTCTCCACCTCTGCTCTCCCACATGTTACTTACCTGCAACACATAGTACTGTGCAATGCAACTATTTGGTGAGATTTGCAGTGTTTAATAAACCAGCAGCATTTCTTTGCTTACTCAACCCTTAACAGGCTCTTAACTCCACAACTTTATTCAGTTTTAACCCCATTTCAACATGCTCTTTGTGTAAGCCCCTCGCTGGGGCGTTGCTTGGGGTGATACTGAAATTCTTGAGCAAAGACAACAAAGATTTTTTGTAATCTTGCTATAACTAGAAGCTTTTTCTTTTGCTGCACAGAAATCTCTTATCAGCTGTTGGTGACAGCAGAACCATAGGTTATAGATGCGTGCAATTCTTTTTGGTTTATTTGATTTGAACAAGAAGAAGGAGGTTAGAAAAAAAGATCCTTTAAATTTTCAAATGAAAAGAAAGGGAACCAACAATTCATTGAGTTTTGACAGAGCACTCCATCATTTTCTCTTCTTCCAGGGACAAAAGTGAATTTGCAAAAAAATAAAGACAATGAGAGGTACAAACTTTTTCCAAAGGGAAACATTCTTCTATTGTTTTAACAAACGTGAAGAATGAGTGCAAACGCACAGAGACATCCCTGGTGAACTTCCTCTGAGCCAGAGTTTTTCTTCTCCATCTTCCTAAATGAATGCAAGGGCATGGACACGTGGGCATCCTTTCCTCCCCATCCTCCACCCCACCAGCTGCTGGTACCCAAGAGTCGCTTCTCCATTTGAAATAATTACTGTCTGTAGTGGTTTTGGAGAGGTCTGAGGTTACGCTTCCCATAATAATGAAGGAGAGAAAGTCAGACAGTGGTGAAGTCCTTTCCGGGTGATGCCACACATTTATTGTATCATAAAATGGTGAGACTTTGAGCCCCCTGATCCAGTGGGAGCTGTCCCTGCCCATGGCAGGGGCACTGGAATTGAAAGGGCTTTAAGGTCCCTTCCAGCCCAAACCATTCAATGATTCTATGGTTCTACACTACTTCATATACACCCTTGAATAAGTATGTTTTGAGTGTTTTCTTGCTGCAAAAATACCCTGACTGTGGTACGAAAGTAGCAGGAAGGTTTCCAAAGGTTGAGCTTTTCAAAAAAGCCCCAAGAATAATGACTTTTGCTTTGGTGTAATTTTTTCTTGCTCTTTCTTCTGCAACAAGTGTCAGCTGGAGGGCAGTGTGTTGTACCTAACACCCACACTTTAGCTCTTGACCAGGAAATCTATGAGAGAAATGAGTTGTTATTAAAGTATTGTGTAGAGACAGCACTTAAAGATTTTTTCGTATTCAAAAACTTATGCCCAAGGCCTGGTAGCTGAGGAGGTTTTAATGTGGAATCAAACCCATACGTTGACCTGGGGAATTAAAACTGATGGACAAATGGATTTGTGGGATTGGAAATTGTGTCTCAGCAATCATCGTGAGCATCTGGCTGCTCTCTAACGAGCTCAGCCTGATTGCCTTCTGTGCTGGACACGTGCTTTCTGGAAAAGTCCTGACATTTGTCACCACCTTAGGACAACGTTCAGGCTGAATTCTCAAAGCTGGTGCTAAGCTTCCTTATTTTTGCTTTTCTAAAAGACGCTTGCGTTAGATTAATTTTTGCCACCAACCCGGATCTTGTTTTCAAATAAAAGCTTCGTATTTCCCTTGTTGATGAGAAATTCATGACTCTGTGAAGTTTTGGCATGGAAGAAGGTGAAAGTTCTGAGGGTTTTTCTGTTTTCCTTTGAGCTGCTGGGCTCTCTCCAAGCCCACATCAGGAAGCAGAGGTTAGGCTGTGGGAAAAGCACGGTTGAGGCACCCTGGAGGATTTGTGCTGGAGGCCCTGATAAGCAAAAGCACAGAATATTGCTCAGCTCAGCTTGCTGGGGTAGCTTAAGCTTAAAAATCTCCATGAGCTGTGTACTGGGCATGCTACAGGGCACCAGAAACAAAAATCCTTATGAGAGGCACTGCGAGGCTTGATCTCTCTCCAGACTATAGATACACAAATATTTTGAAAGGAATCAGAAACACTGCAGGTTTTTCACATCCTGTAATTAGGATATCCATTTATTTCTGAAAACCACCTCAACTTACATGGCAATATAATAAACGTTAATAACTGCACACTCATTTAAGCCCAGCATCTCTCTGTTGCCTGGTCCTCAGGGCTGAGGCAGGCTCTGCCCTCCCTCCCAGCCCTCCCTGAGGCTGCAGGCTGCTGTCCAGATGGAAAAACTCCATGGCATAAAATATTTACAAATTATTCAGTAGCTCAGAATAATGAAGTACCTATATTTAATGCTTTAGTGTATTCCCAGAGTTAGTAAAAGGATTATAATTCCCATAAACAAAAGAGGTCCTGCAGTGTCTCCACTCAGTATCACTAAAAGGCAAAGAAAGCAGAGGTAACTACAGCCTGGGACTCCACTGTGCATTTCACAGCATATATTTTCATACATAACAGCAACAGCAGTTGTCATATTTTATTTATTCCAATAGCACAAGATCTCTGTCACCTTCAGGAGCAGCAGTTACTTTGCTACCTGCAGACCTGTGTTACTCTTGCACGGAAGGCGCTGAGGCAGTGTAGTTTCATCCAAGTTAATTTAAATGAATTAAAAAAGTCATCTCTAGTAAATACTACCATTAAATTTAGCACCGTAGGCTGGGTGCTTGCCTGAGCTCACCCCAGATCTTCAGACCCCGCAGGGAGGGAGGGAAAGAGGGAGCAGTGAGGTGGAGGAGGGATCTGACAGACAAACTGCACAACTCACTGTTGTGGGAAAATGGCCAAAAATACACATAAAACTCCAAATTCCTGCTTCCCACGGCCATCTTCTGAAAAGCCCATCAGCAGATGCTGGTGGTGGAGCAGGGATGCTTTGCATGAGCCTAACTCAGAGGCGAATAAAGCTGGCAGATATAAAATAACCAACTGCTGCTGTCAGCTGGGGTGAGCCAGCAATCCCGGCACGACGTTCAGCTGTATTTCTACAGCAAGGGCTTATTTAGTCCCATTTCTTCCAAAATGGCAGAACCCATCGCAAAGTAAAACTCAGGGTTACCATAAATGTAAGTATACGTTTTCGCAAGCTGTAATGTATTGAAAATTCTTATGGAGCTTTCATGAAGGAAAAATCACTATAATCACCATGACATTCTCTACCTTATAAACGTAAGTAATGGAAATGTATTGTTTGCACAGGGAATGTTTACTTACTTTTTTCCTTAAAAATGCTTGTGTGATGGAGAATTATTTAATGGAAATTGCATATTTTACATGAAATTCATTCACTGTTTCATTTAAATAACTCGTTTCACAGAGCAGCAACTGTTAATGGAAATGTGCTGGAATGTTGTTTATTATGAAAGGCAATGTTTTTATGTTTTTTCCCCCAAATGCTAGGTGACAACCAACATTTAATAGACCTTTTTGTGCAGGGGTGTTTGTAGGGCTGGTAGGAGTCATACTCTCAAACTATTTTATTTGTGACCACCTAGAAGGACGGTTTTCACCCTGTGAGTTTTGGGTCAGCAGTGTTGATCTGCAGGGATATGAAAATGAGCAAAAAAGCTAATTTTTATGAAGGTGAAGCATCACTTTGCTTTTGTTGCTCTTCCATTTGCCACAGTGCAGCACAAAATTTTAGCTTTGTTGACTGGGGGAGAAATCTGGAAAGCAGAAAGGGCAAAAAGCCTCTGTTCTGATGGGACCTGCTGATACAGAGAGAAATTGGAGGAAAAGCTTTAAAATTTGGCAGTGGTTTGTGTTTCACAGCCACAAGACTACTGACAAAGTAAAGCCCACTCCAAAGACAGTTCTCATTTCCCCGGCAAATGTAAGGAAAACAAAACCATTTGAAGTTATGTGAGTGTGTGTGACAAATCCCAGCACCATGATTCCAATGGATTTAACTTGGGGCTGGGGACTGAATAACTGGAAAGGAGCTGGAAAAGCTGTTAGTGTGTTTTTTCCATCCATAACTATTGGCTTAAATACACAGCATATGCAACAAAACAGCCTGGGTGAGAACTTGGTAGAGTGATTTAGACTGTGCTCAGTAAAAGAAAGAAGCTCAATTAAAAGTAGTCACACTTAGCATCAAAAACATGTATTACACTGTTAATACCCCTTGGACAGCGTGCAATTTTTCAGAGATGAGGAAGACGTTAATAAGTGTAATACAAATATACAATCATTGCTTTTTTAGTGGATAATTGAGTGCAACAGTGCTTTCCTGTCTAATTTTCATGGAGCTCCATTTGTCTTTCTTCCAGCTCCTGAGTGCTTTTTATGCTTTGGTTTATGTTATTTCCATCAATTTTGGTGTAACCCAGACCTTTGTTTGCCATGTAGACACTTAAATGTCTGTCTTCTTATAAGACATCATGGTTTTAGGTGTGCAGTTTGTCCCCCATTACTCCTTGCCCTGCAGCCCCAGGACACGAGGCAGGAGAGACCATCAACTGCATTTTCCAGCCTGAAAGCTGGTGGGAAAGGAATCTGGTCGCATTGCTGCAGCAATAACCCGTGCTCTGTCCCTTGAGTTCCAACATCTGGATCCCAATGAAACTCTCTGCTTGCATTTTGGCACTAAAGACGTACATGAAACGTTCAGCGCATGTTCTACTGGCTGTGAAATAGGGAACAGATGAAGAACTCAAAATGTACAATTACAAAATTAAAGAAAGCTCTTATATGCTTAAATTTTTTTTTGTGCATCAGAATTCTCTTGGTTAAAATTCTCTGAGCCAAATCTACTCCAGGGGCAGAGAACACCAGCCGTTTAAGGTAATTTCATGGTGTTTAGTAAGGGTGACCTGACATTGTGTTTACAGTGTGGAATTTGGCTTCCTCTTGGCCACCAGGCTGACTTTGGTACTGATCCTTCTTGGTCTTCGGGGAATGAGGGCAGGGCCAAACTTGGCATACATGAGCTAAATTAGGTCAGTTTATTTAATAAAAGTAGGAAGGTGGCCTGAGCTATTTGTGTGTTGGAAGGCTGTGGTGGTTTGTTTTCTCCCCCACGGTGGGGAGGAGCTGCTTCTTGGTTGCAAGATAAGAAAGGAGAGCTTTGTTTGGCTAAGAGTTTGGAGAGTTTTGCTTTGGCTGCAGCTGTTCTTCACTTTTCTCCTGCTTCTTCTTTTTCATTATTGCTACAGGAGAATCATCGAATCACAGAATTGTTGGGTTGGAAGAGGCCTTAAAGCCCATCCAGTTCCAACCCCTCTGCCATGGACAGGTACACCTCCCTCTGGATCAGGTTGCTCCAAGACCCATCCAACATGGCCTTGATCGGATCCAGGGATGGGGTCTGGGCAACCTGTGCCAGGGCCTCACCACCCTCATAGGAAAATGTTTCTTCCTCAGATCCCATCTAAATCTTCCCTCTTCTAGCTTAAAATTGTTCCCCCTTGTCCTATCCCTGCACTCCCTAAATAAGTATCTATGTTTCAGGCAGAGAACAATTGGGCTCACTGGCTTTAGTAGAATTGCTCCTTATTTATTCTGGTGCAAATGTGATTATGAGAGATGCTTATTGGCTGATTTGAATTTCCTTATATGCTGGTTTTATATGCTGGTGTTTTCCTTGAGTATGATGGGTTTGCTTTTCATTTGGATGAGAGTATGAGGGGGGAGTCAGGACATGTTTACTGAGGCAGTGCAGGCTCTCATGGGAATATCACGGCCCAGGCAAAAAAAAAAAAGGCCATTTGCTCACCTTTCCTTTAAAGATTATTGATAGTGAAAGCAATGATGTAAAATCTAATGTTATTTTACATGACATGTCCAAAAAAACCCATTTACTTGGGGAAACTGCTGTGTAGGAGCAAGGATCTCATCAGTCGTTACCTGGTGTAGCTCTGTGTACGAGATACGGATCTGGCCCACGTAATTTAGCACAAGTAATTCTCCAGTATTTTTCAAAATACTCTTTCTATCTATTGCACAGGAAGTTTGTCTTGTTCTGATAAGCACAAAATGGCAGATTATCCTTGGAAGTTCTCAATCCTTGTGTGGAAGTATGGAAAAGATAAATAGCTGTGGAGTAATTGTTTGGCGGCATATGATTGCAAGAAGCAATTGGAGGAAAAGAGCTGCAGAAAACAGCAGGTCAGTCAAACTTCTTAGGGGTTTGGATTGTGGAGTAAGGGTGTTTAGAGACATGGTTTTCTGCTGTAGTGTTACAGGTCATTAAAAAAACTGTAGCATGTCAAAGTGTCTTTTAAACAGAAGACTAGGATGGATTTTAGTAACCCCAAGGAGGGATAATGGATACAGATCCAAGATTTGACTGAGGGGCAGGCTGGCTGGTGGAACTGTCTTAGTCTCTTGCAAAACAGAGGAATTTAATCTGGGTTTTCTCATGCCACTTAAACCTGGGAACACTTGCTGGACCTCTCAGGTATTCATTTACAAAACATCCTTAGAAATCTTGAAATACGATGCTTTTCTACTGTGGAAACTGTGTTCCTAACTCTGGATAGTTGAATATTGACCTTATTTCAATAGACAAAGAGGTGATGACTGGTTCGAAATCTATCAGCTCAACTGGTCAGGTTATACGAAGGCTTCCTTTGTGCAGGAAGGAGAATGGCATTGATCACTGATGCATAATTTTGGCAGTGTTAAAGGTTGTGTTACCCAGAGCTTTAAATCATTGTGGATGTAAGTGAATGGAAATTAAATGAGAAGTAATGGAGAAACAAGAACAGAGGAAGAACATCCTACAGAATGTCCCCAGATTCTTGAGCTTAACAACAAACATGTGAAAACTGTTATAGAAGTGCATGGAGGAGGGGAAGTTGGGATCTGGACAGGCTGGATCCATGGGCTGAGACCAACTGTTAGAGGTTCAACAAGACCAAGTGCCGGGTCTTGCACTTGGGCCACAACAACCCCGTGCAGTGCTGTGAGCTTGGGAAAGAGTGGCTGGATGGCTGCCTGTTGGAAAAGAACCTGGGGGTGTTGGTTGGCACTGGCTGAACATGAGCCAGCAGTGGCACTTTGTGGGCAAGAAGGCCAATGGCATCCTGGCCTATGTCAGAAACAGCGTGGCCGGCAGGGCAAGGGAGGGGATTGTGCCCCTGTACTGGGCACTGGTGGGGCCACACCTCAAGTACTGCGTTCAGTTTTGGGTCTCTCATTACAAGAAGCTCATTGAGATGTTGCAGCGTGTCCAGAGAAGGGCGATGAGGCTGGTGAAGGGGCTGGAGAAATGTTCTATGAGGAATGGCTGAAGCAACTGGGGTTGTTTAGTTTGGAGAAGAGGAGGCTGAGGGGAGACATTGTCACTGGCTACGGCTGTCTGAAAGGAGGTTGTGGTGAGGTGGGGGCTGGACTCTTCTCTCAAGTGACAGGTGACAGGATGAGAGGAAACGGCCACCAGGGGAGGTTGAGGTTAGATATCATAAAAACTTCTACACTGAAAGGGTAGTCAAGGCGTTGGAACTGCTGCCAAGGGAGGTGACTGAGTCACCATCCTTGGAGGTGTTTAGAAGACGGGCAGATGAATTTCTTAGGGACATGGTTTAGTAAGGGGACAGGTATGGCTGGACTGGATGATCTCAGAGGTCTTTTCCAGCCAGATGGTTCTATGATTCTAGAATAAATGATAATGAATGGGGAAACAGGTTCGGATCTGTCTCAGACAGGTAAGAGATTGTAAAGCAGGTTGATACAATATTATTGAATCATGAAGTGGTTTGGAATGGAAAGGACCTTAAAGTTCATCCAGGATCAGGGGCTCAAAGTCCCATCCAACCTGGCCTTGGACACCTCCAGGAATGGGGCAGCCACCATTTCTCTGGACAACCTGTGCCAGGGCCTCCCCAGCCCCACAGGAAAACTTTTTTTTCCTAAAATCTGACCTCAGTCTCCCCTCTTTCAGCTTAATCCCTATGAAACTAATAAGTGAACTGTGTGGGATATAAACCCATGCCTCCAGGTGCCCAGTACAGAGTGACTGGGATTGAGAAATGATGAGAGTGTTGTGGATGCTCCTCATCTGTACCTGGATTGTAATGGAAAGTGTGGAAAATGGTGAGGAGGATTCAGATTAAGCCATACACTTGTGTAGCAAAGGAGAGTTTCTCTGAGTTATCTTACACAGTGTAGATAACATGAAATCTATAGCTGAAAAAAGGATAAACCCTTTTGCCAGAGGGCATAAATTGATCACCAGTTGCATTCTGGTGAGGGAGAGCATCCCTTCTGTGCAGGTGTTTGATATCGGTCCACTTGGCTGGTTTTGCTCATTCAGAGAGACAGCTGTCACTGGAGAGACTACAGCTCGACGGGCTAACCTCCCTTTCACCTTTTTCTACTGTTTACATTTTGTTATCTCAGGAGCTGAATTTCTCTGAATTGCTTCCAAAATAACACAAAATCCAAAGCTGATAGCTCAGTTCATTGAAGTCAGATCCAGAATGAATAGACTATTAATCCATTAAATATCTGAAAAATTTCATGGTTTACGTTGTTAACAAGGGAAATAGTCAAATTTATATATAGGAAACTACTTGTAAACACCCCCACCCCCACCCTCTGTGAAATTTCATCCCAGTGCAAGTGTTTAGAGTGAGGCTGAAAGCCCCTTGCCCCATGGGAAGGGGCAGAGGGAACTTTTAATGGCAATGTTAACCCAGCCTTGTCTACAGAAGCTTAAATGAGTTGCTGTAACATGAGATACAAGCAGAGTGAAATGTCAATACCAGTCAGCGTAATGCACGAGTGGTTTCTGACATAAGAAAGGAAAAGGATGGTTGATCTTTAACCAGTTTTACTTTTGTATGAAGGACTTCTTCCTGGCACTTGACAGCTCCTTGCAGCAGTCTTTCATCATCTCCTGTTGGGGTCTTGCTGGCTTTTCTACATGCTTTGGAGATAACTCAGCTGTAATGGACAAGTTGGCCTGTACAGTATGGGAAAAGGACTCCAAAGTGTTGCCCAGAAGAGTTTATCCTGATGAAACATGTGATCTTGTAGCAGGGTCACGAGGGTTATTTTGTGTTTTTTTGTGTTATTGAGATCTTCTTCCTCTTGGACTGCCTTAAAGCTCATTGCTCTTGCTCTAATCTTACTTGCAGAAAGCATGGCTACATTTCCTAAGCTAATTGATCACAATCTGAGTTCATTTTGCCAATACAGAAATGTTAATTCTTGGAGCCTGTTCTCAGGTGATCTTCAAGTGGTTTCTGGGGCCAGGCAGCTCAAATGAGTACGTTGTAGGTCTGGTGGCTTTTCTCGTTGGGAAAGGAGAGAAACAAGACTCCATGCCAAACTTCAGGGTTGTCTTTTAATTCCTCTGTAGTCCCCAATGTACTTACACGGAACATGTAAAGGGAAAAATACCTAAAGAAGTGAAGTTTTATGTCACTCACCTCCTGTGGGAGGACAGCGTCTGCTGGTGGAAAGAAGAACTTGGGACACCAGGCCAGGTCAAAGATTGCTACCACAGGGCAACAGATCTACAGATGCAAAATTATTTCTGTGTCATCTCTGCAAAATTATTTTGTATTTGGATTCTTCTGTTTCTCTTCCAGTATCTGCTGGTACTGATCTGCCATAAGCTCTTTGTGGCAAACTGGTGGAAATCTGTGTGCAAACAGACAAACTCGTTTTGTCTCCTATTTCAAGTAACTTGGTGCTTCCACCAGAGCAGATGCAATCTGCTCAAATATACAAATGATCTCTTTTTTTGAAAATATGTGGACAGGCTTGAAATAGCTGTGCTATTTGTGCTGCGAAATAATAATTCATTATTGAGCTGAAATAAATATTCCAGAAATAGTAGTGAGCAGAACTGTGGCGGAGAAGTATCAAGTACAAGAAGTATCAGCAGTTCTGACCAGAAAAAAGTGACATCTGGGAAGGAAGATGTATGTGGGTTCCTGAAACGGAGAAGAGGTATGAGAATTGAATATCTTGTCTGTTAACTCCTTACCACAATAATCTATCATTTGTGTTAGGCCCTTGATGAATTCTGTGCAGGGCTGTGAGTGGGCTTGGGTACCCCTTTCTCAACTGACATCTTCTGTGCTGGAGTATGAGTCCTTCCTCCCTCCAGGAATGGGTGTTTTTTGATTTACTGACTGCCTCTGTAATGATTACTGCACTGCTGTGCACTGCTATACAGGCAGTGTAGGGATAGGAACACTTCCCTTCTCTCACATATAACAGTGAATTCATGTTATCTTTACCAACCAGTGGTGAACAACATGTATTTTCCCAGTGTCCATGGAACTAAGTGACCCTGCTTTAAAAATCCAGCCATAATCTGACTGAAAAGACAGCAAATCTTAACATGTTGGTCTTGGACAGCAGGCAGAAGAAAGGATCTGTATTACAAGAAGGTTGTAAGAAAGATGTTATATAACATGGACAGCAAGGGAAAGGCACAGTTCTTGCAGTGTGCTGCTTTTCCAGCCCCAAGACAGATTTCGTAGACCTGACATTTAAAGTCATTAAGACTCAATTAAATTCCTGTTGAAATAATTTTATCCTGATTTTTGTCCCAGACTGATTACTGGAAATTATCTCATTTCCCTGAGAGGGAACACGACTGTCATGGGAAAAGCTCCTCCACAAGTTGTGAGTTTCAATATTTGGTAAAACCAACCTTGGCTGAAATTTTGTCCTCCAAAAGACAAAGAAAACGCAGGAAGGAGAGATAGATGAACAAATACTTGTTCAGCTGCTACAGACCTGTGTGTTTTCTGTGGTGGTACCATGCTGATGTAAGACATGGAAAATGTGGTAGTGTGGAGAAGGAAGGGAAGTCAGATTCTCCCTAATTTTAAGTCAGGTTGAGAGTGGGTAGAGATCACCAAGCTGATTAAACTACTTAAATGCTGCAGTCCCTACAGACAGAATTCAGAAGCACCTGCATTTGGGTGATCAAAGCTATTGCTGCTGGTGGATGTCAAATCCCAAGTCCTGCACTGTTGGGATTGTCCCTGCAGATTTGGTATTTCTGAAGGGCTTTTACCCTACTTATTCCAAAATCTTTATTCTATTAATGAAAACTTAAATGTTTAGTTTTCTATCTGGTCTAATGCACTTCTTGCTTATTTTGCTGAAAAACTCTGCTGGGACTTGGCTCCCTTCAATGGCAAAGTTCTTCTCTACCATGTAGGACTGGCAAAATTAAGGTGATGGATATCACTTCTACTCTTCTAGGAGGTCAGACCTTTCTTGCTGGGGCTATATTTTGAATTATGCATGTTGTAACTAAACCATATGACTTGTGTGAATGCAGATAGACCAACCAAGCTTTCCATAATTTGTGGGATATATTAATTCTGGGATGCACAGTTCAGAAGAGAGAATAAGACTGGGACTATGACCTCTGTAAAGCATTGAAAGGGCAGGAGTATGGTTTCCTTGCGGTTTCTGTTCCTGTCGTACTGGACTCTTGAGCCTGTTCAGATGAGGAACCACAGCTATGGCTCCTGGACTAAAGGCATTTAAGGTCAGGGAAATGCAATTTTGTGTTGAGATGACTTGGAACAAATTGGATTTGTCTCACTTTAGGAACCAAGACAAAACATTTCAGTTCGAGGGCTTCAGAGGTGTTTTATTTGTGATGAGAGTTTTTTTTTCTTAAAAAAAAAGATTTCAATGTATTTCTCTGAAATATTGAGCTGGGTTCAAATTGCCTCTTTAGGACTTTGCGTGTCTTTCCAAATCAGAAACCTCAGGACGCTTTGGAAAAATGAAATTAATTTTCTTACTGGGCTTGTTGATCTGACTGAGTGCTCTAATGAGAAAAAATGTGGGAGTCGAACAGATAAGCCAAGGTTGGTACAGTAATCCTGCATCCTCCTCTTGTGTCTGTATCTCCCAAAGGTGCCAGCAAGACAGAAAAGGGACCAAGAGAGCCCTGGTAGCATTGGTTTGTGCTCCATCAGAGGAAAGTCTGTTCAGTTTTTCTGAAAGAAAAAGGTGGGTGAACTGGATATAACCTTCCCAGGAAGGCAGAACTTCTAATGGGGAGAATGTATCATAAAAATCACAAGCATCACTAAAAGAAAAAGCTTGAAGCCAGTGTTTTCAAACTAGGCAGAGGAGGCACCTATCATGCTGTGAGGGTAATTAACACAGGCAACGACCTTTCTTGGGTTGTGATGGGATTTTATCAATACTGGAGCTTCACATTTTCTTAAAATACATTTTGCAACTGCATCCTGGATGTTGGTGCTGTAGAGGAATTGTCCAGTCCTGTAAAACATCAGTCAGTTTAAGAAATTGACAGTTTCTTCCAGCATAAAATCAGCAAAGGTTTCATCTTATGAGTATAAGCAGTATTAGAAAATGAATTAGAAGGGACAGAGGAGAACCTGATGTTTGCCTGATGAGAATGCCAATATTTTACCTGCATGGGGAGTGAAAACCAAACACACAAAATAGATTGGCAAGTATGAATTTCCATTCAACATAATACCAAGATAAAATTTCTCACAATTGTGCAGAGCTTCAGGTTTTGGAACAAATTTTCCACTCAGGGAGATACTACAGGAAAATGAGCATTAATTTGTAGCTGTCCATGAACACAAACAATACAAACACATAGTCTGGACCAAAGAAGAAGTTGGCTGCTTGAAGCACCTTCCTTTTAATACATTTGGATAACTCTCTAATATCCCCCTCACACATCCTTGGGAGGGTGTTGCTCTTTCAAGGAGAGAGGCAAAAGCTATTTTTGATTGTATGATCCAGCAGCCTTCCTCATGTCTCCACTACATGGTGCAAGTTATACATTGGCAGAGCTCTTCTTCCAGCTTCTAATGTCGGGAAATACCACAAGACTGGATGGTGTGAGGAAAGTTTCAAGTTACTTTACAAGAGAGTAAAATAAGACTATTAGAATTCATGTTTCTGATAATTGTGCTATGAAATAAATGTTAGATCGGAGTCTTCTATGAAGTTGAGGGGGAAGGGAGTTCTGAGTGCCCTTCTGAGAAAAGTAAGGAGGGGATATAAAGCTCAAAAATCATGATTTTTTGAAGGATTCCCTCCGAAATTCTATCCTGGCTGCAAACACCCTTTCATCCTGCCATGCCGAAGATGCTGGTGGGAGGGATTCTCTCCTCCTTCTAGCTTACCTGCAGCTCCCTGGACTGTTTCCAGCCTGTGCACATGAATTTGCAGATCTGAGAGACCAGACCTGGTTTGTTTTGTAAAGAACATTCTACCTGTAAAGGTTTGGGGTTGTTTTTGAAATGAAGGTTATGCCACAGGCAAATCCTTTTGTGATTCTGCAGTAAATGACTGCTGTGTGATGCGGTGACATCCCAGGTGTGACCGAAGTTGTAGAAGGCAAAGGCTGTTTCCCTCTCCTGGAGCGATGCTGGAAAGCTATGGTCCAGCGTAGAAGTACCATAAGAGGTGTGGAAGAAGCTGAGACAAAACAGGAGACACTGGGGCTGTTGAGTCAGGTGTCCGAAGATGCAAATGGGGGTGCTGGTGTACCAGGCCATCACCGGCTGGACCCAGAAGTCTTTACCTTGCCATCACCCAGCCCTAGTTCCCTCTTTTCTTCATGGACAGCGAGTCCCTCCAGCACTTTTTGGGCAGCTCTGCTAGATGGTGCTGTTGCCCTGGTTTCCGAGAGGAGTTTGCAAGCTGGTCTTCAGCAGATGGTCCTTGGAGGAGAATTAGCGCTTATTCAATTAATGACTACTGTATCAGCCGGAGCCTGTGGAAAATATGCTGTGCTCCAGAAACTGTGGAGAATGTCTGCTGCCAAACCGTGCTCCTCAACAGCCAAAACTCTTGAGTTGGGCCAAATCTCCTCCCGAATATGCTGCTGGGCTGGGATGCTTTACCGACGGTCTCGTGTGGTTCAAACGACTCGTGCTGCTGTACAAACAGCATCCTTAATCTCCTGGTATTAAAGTAACAAGGAAAAACAAACTCTATGGGGATGTTAGGGGATTAGGACAAGAAGAAACCAGCATTGTGCAGCCATTAAAGTATTATTTTATCTTGATTTCAACAGTAATCTGGGAGATCTGAGGGCAAATATCTTTTAAGTTCCATCGGGTAGGAGTTGGCCCTGAGTTATTTCTCTGCAAATCTGGAGGAACTTCACTGTACTCAATTATGATGTTTAATATTCATGTGAGTCTTTTCTTTGAGGAATATCCCCCAAACTCTTCTTGGGCTACACAGACAGTTCCAAGGAAAGATACTCATTGCTTGGGCAGAGAAGATTAATAACTGATATGCTTGTGGCATTTAAAGCAGCAGTGAAATCTGCACTAGGGACTGAGGGAAACATTTGAAAAATGGTGAGATCTTCAGGACTGGCAAAGAGCTGAGACAATATTAGGACTAGAGCTACTAAACACCCATAAAGCCAACTCTACTTTAGACACCTGAGCCCAGTGTGCCAGAAGCACCTGTGTTCCTGCTGCTGCTGTTTGCTCAACCATCCAAGCTCTGCAGCAGGCGAGCATGTTGCAGATGAACCCAAACTGGACCTAATTGAAGCATTTTTCCCTTTGCACAGTTAGAGTGAAAGCCAGAGACAGGCACGTTTCTTGCATTTTTGGGGAGCAGAAATTGTGGTGTTCTCCCCTCTCAGGGTAAAATTTAAAAGGTGTCCTGGTTACCTACATGTGTACTTTGTTCAATGCTCTCAGCGGGACTGCTGCCCAGTCAGGATTAATGAAATTCCATCCTGATGCTGGGCTCAGTGCCTGTTAGGGAGCGAACTGGAGGCCTGGGTGTGCTCCCTACTTTGTGCCTTTCACAATTCAGGCTGCTGCTTTGCAGGGTTCAGACCTGCTGGGTGTGCTTTCTCTGGAACACAAGCCCAGGGTAGGAGGGGCGGATGGATGTGGCCCTTTGTCTCTCCTGGTGAAGCCCTTCTACCTCACCCAGCTCATTAAATATTAATTTACATAGTTTTGAACCCAGCTCTCCCACATCCCAGCTGACTGACCTGCCTGCAGAGCTGTAATGCTGCTTGCTGGCCTGATAAATATTTAATCAGAGCAGAAAGCAGAGCAGCTCAGCTGTGCAGCACCCAAAAGCATTAGGTCAGAGCACTTTGGGCAGTGCTGGAGTACAGGCAGCCCCTGAGCTTCAGAGGTGGCCTCTGACTGCACAGAGTACGAGGCTGCCAATGGTCTCAGATGGAAACACAGGCAACTAGGAGACTATTTACTTGTGTTCTCCACCCAAAGTGGCAGGAAGGGCAGGGCAGGAGAACAAAGTTGTCTTGGAGGTTGTCTGGAGATGCTAGGGAACAGAAGATGGGAACCTCATTTGCTCGGGTTGATGTGACTGGGCAGGAAGGAGCAGCTGACTTGGACATCTTACGTGGCAAGGAAAAAAGGTTTTAAAGCCTGGAAGAGGTTGTTACATTAGCTGCCAAAAATTAGGGAACTGAGGTGTGAATATGTAGCAGCATCTTTAACAACAGGATAGAAGGCTTGCACTGATAGACCTGTGTGAGGGCAGTGAGGCCTGGACTGCCCCAAAATGTGCCTTGGTGAGCCCCGTAAGACTCCTTATAGCTTGAGCCAAGGTGTCTGCATCCACTTAATTTGGATGGCACCATAGCTATTAATCCTGAATGCCTACTGCTGCGCTGCTTGGCAGGATAAAAGGCTTTAGGGAACTTGTACACAGCCCCACAAAGCTTCCAAGAAGCAGCTGGAAGCTTGAGTCAGCTTTACTGCACCCAACCTCATCAACACAGTCAATGTCCAGATAGAGTGTTGAAGGAAGAGAAATATCCCATTCCTCCCAGCAACTTTGGGCTTGAGACAACAGCAAAGAGAATTTCCAGGCTAAAGCAGGATGCCTTAAAGGAGGTCTACAGCAAAGCTGGGGAGGGGCTCCTGATCAAGGACTGCAGGGACAGGAGGAAGGGAAATTGTCTGAGGCTGCAAGAAGGGACATTTTGATGAGATCTTAGGAAGAAATGTTTTCCTCTTTGACAGTTCTAAAGATGTCACCATTTTTCAAATGTTTCCCTCAGTCCCTAATGTCACTTTAATTGCCAGAAGCTTATCAGTTATTAGTCTTTTCTAATGTGGGTGGGGAGGCCCTGGCACAGGTTGCCCAGAGCAGTGGTGGCTGCCCCATCCCTGGAGGTGTTCAAGGCCAGGTTGGATTGGGCTTTGAGTACCCTGATCCAGTGGGAGGTGTCCCTGCCCATGGCAGGGGTGGTTGGATCTGGTCCCTTCCAACCCAAACCATTCTATGATTTTATGAGGTGTTTCTTCATGCTAGAAATTTCCATGTAGGTGTGATGTGGAAGACCTGATTGTTTGCAGGACAGTAGCTGTCATTCCTTCAAGAGCCAATTTTCCTTGGCACTTGGGAATGACAGAGGTCCTCAGCAGATCAGCCCCATCCACTGTGCAACTGAGATGTCAGTCTGCAATGTTCACTTTAACAGATGTATTTATAGCAGGCTTAGCTGCAGACTGTAGTGTCTTTGTATCAGATTTCCTTATATAATGGTGATGTTACAGCACCTTGGGTTTCTTCTGACAGTGAATTACAGCTAATATCTCTCCCCCGCATACCAGAAAGGAATGGGAGCAGCAGGCTGCAAATCTCTTCACAAGAGTAGCTGCAATGGTGAGAGCAGGTAGAGGATGTACTGCTGGGGAGGGCAGCCACTTAAAATAGTGTCTGAATCTGAAGGGAATATTGTAACCGTGCCCAAGTTCTAGCTCTGTGAGTAAAATGGCTTAGTAATCTTTTCTTTTTTTAAAAAAAAAGCCACGGCCAGAAGTGTTTGAGTAGATACATTGAGAGACTCTTTAGAAAATATTGAGTTTCTGGTGCCATAACTAATCCTTGAAAGCAGTTTCACCTTGAAAGTGAATGCTGTTGCCTTAAGACAAGAGGAAATGGCCTCAGGTTGTGCCGCTAGAGGTCTAAATTAGATATTGGGAAAAATGTCTTTACTGAAAGAGTGGTGAAGCCCTGGCAGAGGGTGCCCCAGGACGTGGTGGAGTCACCAGCCCTGGAGGGGTTCAAAAAATAAGTAGATGTGGCATTTTTTGCTCATGTTTTAGTAGACACGATGGGGTTGGACTGGATGAGCTTAGAGGTTCTTTTCCAAGAACTCTGTGGTTCTATTCTTCTATGATTAGTTTTGCCCAAACCAGTGGCTCACTCAGGGTCACCCAGGTTTCAACTTCTGCCTGCTTTTTCCTGTGCTCCTAAAGAAGCTCTTCCCTACAGTCCTGCTGCTCCACTTTGAGCTGGTTTTGTGTTTTATTTAAAGCTCTACTCAGATGCAGTCACTTACAAAGCCAATTACCCAGGCTCTGGCTTCAGTTTGGCTGGGAGAGCAATCGCTTCCAGCAGCCACCAAGTGAAGTTCAGGAATCTTGCCCTGGTGTTGGGGGTGAAAATATATTTATTCCCTGCTCTAAGGTAAACCAGGCCAAACCAGAGACAGTGAGTAGGATGCTAGGCTGGTACAGGGATTGCAGCCTCCCTGGCAGCAGGTAATTTTAAGCATGCTTTATTAACTATGCATTGGTACTTTGGATATCGTCCTCTTATGTTTCCTATTGTTTTGACTAATTAGTATGCCTATTGAATTGAAACTTCTTATTTAATATCAAGCTAATGTAATGAAGTCAGATTCACTTGTTAATCCACTTGCAGGTAATTGCAATGGTAATAAAGTTGCTCGAGATTGCTGTTTCTGGAAATGCACCTTCTGCAGTGTTGTGGAACTGAGTGGTTTTGCTAATTTGCTCAAGTAGTGGTCACCCGCAGACTGGATGTAGAATCTATTTAAAAACTGCTGTCATTCTGCACCTTTTCTATCCATATCCTTTTGCTGCCTTAAGACATCTAAATAAATCGAAATAAATGAGGAATTAATCTGATCCAAGCTTTGTGAAAACAAGTAATTTCTTAACAAAAGCCAAGTGAGGAATTCATGATGAATAATTTATCTGACATTTTTTTCTGCTTATGGAGCTTCAGCAAACAGATTTCTGCTTCCCTCAATTAACAGCAGAGAGCTTTTGACTAATTTGGGGTGAATGTTCTCAACAGGATGGCTTGCTTGCAAAATAACCTCTCTCTCTGGGATCCAAAATTGCAGTTTCACAGATTTTGCTTTTGTACTAAGTCATGTGAAGAGAGGGATGAGGACTGGGCAGCAAGGCAGAGCGGGTATCTTGGGCTTGTGGCAAGGCACTTGTCCTGTTGAAAGAGTTAAATAGATTTTCTAGTTTCTCACTGTTGAGGATTTTTTGTTAAAGCCAGGTGATGTTCAACTTATGAAATTTTACCTGGGAAGCATAGTACGAAGGTTTTGAGTTTAGAGAGGTTTAAACGATGGCTCTGGAGTGGGAGCTGCCCATTGGGTTCCTCTGCCAAGGAGTCTCAAGGCTGAGGGTTTATGGTTATCTCCTTGCTGGGAGGAGAGGGGAGCAGGAAAACTGTACTGTTTTCTCCACTGCTGTGCTTCATGGATGTGGAGGCAAATGAGGTGGGGGCAGCCTCGTGGTGGTGGAGATAGAATCACAGAATTGTTAAGGTTGGAAAAGACCTCTGAGCTCATCCAGTCCAAGTGGCAGCCCAACCCCACCGTGCCTGCTAAACCATGTCCTGTACATGTTTTTGAACCCCTCCAGGGATGGAGATTCCGTCACTTCCTTAGGCAGTCTCTGCCAGGCGTCTTTCCATGAAGGAATATTTCCTAATATGCAATCTAAACCTCTCCTGGCACAACTAGAGGCCATTTCGTCTTGTCCTATCAGTTGTTACTTGAGAGAAGAGCTCAATACCCACCTCGCTACCATCTCCTTTCAGGCAGCCGTAGACAGGGATGAGGTCTCCCCTCAGCCTCCTCATCTCTAGGCTTAACAACCCCAGTTCTCTCAGCCACTCCTCGTAGCACTTGTTCTCCAGCCCCTTCACCACTCTCATTGCTCTTTTCTGGACATGCTCCAGCCCCTCAGTATTTTTCTTGGAGTGAGGGGCCTAAAACTGAACCCAGGATTTGAGATGAGGCCTCATCAGTGTTGAGTACAGGAGTACAATCTCTTCCCTACTCCTGTTGGCCATCTTGGCTGCCTGGGCACATAGAGATTATCTTTGTGTACATGGACAGCCCACCAGGAATGAACATTTTCGCCCACGTTCTCCTAGTCTTTCTCTACTCGTCAAATAACTTCTGTTGACTGAAAAGGGGTGTCTTTTCTTGTACACCTGGTGAATCTGGGCACAAACAAGGCCCCGCGGAGCTCAGAATGGTTGGTCTGGCTCTTGCAGCCTGCGAACTTTGAGACAGGAGTGGATGCCAGAATGAGATGTGCAATTTCGCCTCTAAGGTGAAATTATACCTTTGTGCTTGCTTGCTTTCTCCTTTTCTTTGACTGGCACAGGTTTCAGCCTAATTACAGGGATGTTTGTATCTTCCAAACCTGCCAGGAGCAGAGCAGAGGCATGCTGCTGACAGCCATGAGCTTGTAGATGTTGTAATCAATGTTACACGAGTTGCTCATTTTCTTACATGGCAAATCTTGACTAAAGACTCCCAGTTAACACTCCCTTGGCTTCCTTGTTGGCCTCTCCAAGGCAAGCATTGGACAGCAAAGAAAACTTTAATTATTAAGGCTGTAACTTGTAACGCATTTTCTCCAAGAAAAAACAAGCTGTTTATAGAATAGAAAAAAATGCAGACAGGAAAATATTTGTCAAGTCTGAAACACAGGACACCATACAATCCTCAAACTGAAGATGTGAATGAAAGCTTTTGAAGTCCCACGGTTACTGCCTTAGGATACAGCCACCACAACACCCCAAAGAAATGGTTTTAACTGCTTCTTCCCCAGTTCTTCCTGGGAGCACAGTAACAGTTCTTGTTGTTACCTCCATATAACAGCAAAATCCATTGATTTGTCTTTGTGTTTTGATGGCACAGCTGAAGTTTCAACCTTGCTCCAGCTCTGACCAAGTGTGGTCAGCACCTGACTTGGGTGCATGCACTTGACAAAACTGTCTCATGTGTTCACCTTTTTTTATTCACCTTTTCCCTTCCCGCCTGATATTTATTGTTCCAAATATTTTAACATCTTCAATTTTGAGTGTCATACTTAAATCTGGTTGACTTTCAGTGGGTGAGAAAGTTGTATACTGTTGGTAAATCAAAACATGCCAAAGGCACTGGAAGGATATGCAGCCAAGAAGAGAGACGACTTTTTAGAGGTCTTAATTGCTGAAACTTTGGGTCATGTGAGACCCTACAATGTAAACTTGACTTTTCCCAAGCCAAACTCTTGCAGTTATTCATTCAGATACGTTTCACATTACAGCAACTCTAGGCTGACAGCTTGTGCTGGATATATGAATTTTTTTTACAAAAGTGATGCCGTCCACATTTAGACCCATCTTATTCTCACAACCTAAATTTTGAGGAGTTCTCAATGATCTGAGGTGACATAAGTACTCTTTTTTTTTTTCCTCTGAGAAAAGTTCCCTGAGGAGGTTTGGGTTCCTCAAAGGTAATACTCTGCAGTTCCCCAAAACAAGATGCCTTTGAATTGCACAAAAAAATGACAGCACTTAAATTGCTGGATACCTTTATCTAATTCTAAAATGAAAGCCTTGTTTTCTGACAAGTTTTACTGAGATTTAAATCAACACTAATTGTCTTTTAATTATTAGATCAGTAATAGGCTATGTATCTTAATCTGTTATGCTGTGATTCCTAAAACATATTACTATTCATCCCCTGAATTGATTATGCTGAACATGCATTAACTGTCTTTTTAAATCTCTGTAATATGTCTATTTAGGAATCTTAACTTATGCATTTAAATTAGATTTAATAAGAGTGGATTTTGTGAAGCTGAAACTTTGTCCATTAAGAACATCTCTAAGCTGTGGAGATGAGAGGTGTGCCATGGGCATCACTAATTGCAGAGCTGGATGAACTTGCAGAGCAGGGTTGGAGGCTGAAAATATCACTGTAAAAGCTGGTGACTTACACTAAAAACCAGTGTTGCCCTAAATCCCCCATTTCGCCTCCTCATCCACGTACCTTATTGGAATACTAAAAGGTCCAGGGATGTTCTACAGTCAAAAAAACATCTTTTAGAGCCCAATAGCCTGGTTACTTTTTCCACAGGTATTTGCAGTGGGAACATCATTTAAAATCTCCTGCTGAGTAATCCTAGGTATTTAAGTTTGATTATGAACAGCAAACCTGCATTTGCAGGAAGTTAATGGCGAAAACGTTTCTGACTCCTTTCCAGAATACTTTGGGACTTGGCAAAGATGAGTCACTAAATTATTCAGTAGAAGAGTTTATTTTTAGCCATGTGAGGAATGGGTCATATCACCTGTGCTTTGGGATTTTTGGTTTGTTGTTTTTTTTCCTCCCCAAAGTCAAGTTATAAATAAAATTGCAGTGTGTTTCAGCTCATCAGGGACTTGCCTGTGCTACATGCATCTCCCTCAGGATAATGCTGTGGATTTTCCAGCTCTGCTCTTGTTATGTGTAGGATTTCCAACTAGTTCTAGAAGGTATTCTAGCGAGGATATTGTCCTGGGTGCCAGCCAGGAATAAAGGACTGTGCAGTATATTGAGGGAGATTCCCCAGGACAGGGACTGTCCCTTCTGGAACAGATGGGTGGGTGGTCTCTTCCCTCTCTCATATTTTGATGTACGCTTTCATTTTCCTGTGTGCTCCTTGAAGTCCCAGTGAAACCAAGTCCTCATGTTGTTCTATGGGTTCCATGTAGAGCTGCTGTCCCTAACAGAGGAGAAAAGCACACATTTGTAGGGTTATTGACTTTATGAAATGGATGGTTCCTTTCTCTCTTTCTTCTGTGCATTGAACTTCTTTCCCAATCTGAAATTAAATGTTGCTGTATCAGATTGTAGAGACCTAAAATATAGGATTGGAAAATACCGTTTTTTGTCCACTCCTGTATCAGCCAACACCGCTGCACAAACTGCTTTGTAAATTGATTGAGCTGTTTCTTAAAAGCTAATTAGATTTCTTCTTTCCACTAATCTTACTGGAAGGCTGAAGCAAGAACCCAGGTTCCTTTGATACTTAGATTTGTTTTAAAATCAGAAGCCTTTGAATTTGTAGCCAGTTCGCATCCTTTTCTTTTATCAACTCTTTTTGAGCCAGAAGTGCTCTTTTTTTTCCCCTCTGATTACTTTCTTTCAATGTGTAATTGTAGAAATGGGTCAAGTATGTCTTAATATGTCTCTCTGTGGCAATGACCAAGATGAGTTTTTCAGCATCGGCTGGTAAAGGTATCTTCTGTATTGCTCTGATGAATCTCTTGTGGCCTTAGTCCAGCCTGGACTCATCTCAGCTGCACCAGCAGGGCCAGTTTTACCAGTGTCTTTTCATGAGGGTCACACCACCGCCTCTTACCATTAGAAATAGTGCGTGGATTACATCTGTGGATTACACACCTTTAGGATCACACTGATGCTTTGCAGGTGCACCATGCTGGTGGCCTGCAGATTTCCTGGAAGAATGTGCCTATAGGACTCTTTCCAGGAAACTATTGTCCCCCAAGTGAGATCTTAAAATACGCCCAAAAAGGTGGTAATTTCAATTCTGCTGGGATCCTTGTAGATAATCAGTTTTGCATATTATGCTATTAATTTCTGCATTATTTTTCCAGTTCTGTGTCTAACATTCTTAACCATCTCCATATTGCTGGTATTTCCCAAATAACCACTAGAACTCATGCTTGCGCTTCTATTTTTCTCAATTAAGTTCATTAAAACAAACATTAAACAGAGCAGTCACAGACTGGCTTTCTTCCAGGTTCAGCTTTAGCCTCTCTGCTCTCTTCCAGCACAGCCCATCGTGGTAAACTTCCAGATTAGTCCCTCTCAAAGCCTGTGTTAATCACTATTTTTGCTGCCTTACTAAGTTTATCCTGCAACTACAGATGAGATTCTTCCACTCGAAGCTTAAGAAAAACAAGCTGCTGTGTTGCTTTTATCTTGAAAATAACTTATTCTAACAAAGAGCCAGCGTTGCGCTAGACTGACATCATCTTTTGGAAAAACCCAGATTTACTTTCCATTTTCCAGACACTTTCATGATTTTAATTGCCTTTTTCATTTTTCCTGTTGTCTGATGAGAGGTTAGGTTTGCAGGTGTCATAGCGACACGTCGGTTTTACAGTCCAGCGTTATCACCCCAGATCTGAGAGGAGTGTTGCTACAGAGCTGACTCTTCCATGACAATTATTTCAGTAGTCAAAATTGTAGATTATCAGTTCCTTCCAAAGCCTCAATTTGGAAGTCCTATACTGGGAATTTTCCTTCTTCCAGGAATCTGGTTTCCGTTACAGCATGGGAGAACCGTAAGTTTAAAGGTCGAATTCTCCTTCCTGTGAAGCAGTTTCTCCATACCCTTGTCCTACCCTGTGCTCTGCATCTCTTCTAAATTTGATGTTGTAATGTGGGACCCTGCAGTGCAGCCTGAGTTTTGGCTCTGTCTGGGGTCCTGCCAGGGTGGGAAGAGCTGGAAGGCAACACTGGCATGACGGGGGTGAGGAGGGACCTGCTGAAATACAGTTTTGCTACAGCTGGATCTGAGGCTTGGCTACTGCTCCCTCTTGGAGGCAAAATACAAATTTTCAATCTGGGTTGACTAAGTCAGCTGAGAAATTAATCTCTTTGCTAGGAGTCCCTCACACATGTGAGATATAGGTTAGGTTTTAGGAAGAAATGTTTTCCTGTGAGGGAGGGGAGGCCCTGGCCCAGGTTGCCCAGAGAAGTGGTGGCTGCCCCATCCCTGGAGGTGTTCAAGGCCAGGTTGGATGGGGCTTTGAGCACCCTGATCCAGTGGGAGGTGTCCCTGCCCACGGCAGGGTGTTGGAACTGGATGATATTTAAGATCCCATCCAACTCAAACCATGCTGTGAATCTGTGATACTATGATACTTTTTCTAGACGAGAAATTCTGGTGGTGCTGAGCAAAACCCCCTCAGGGTGGGTGGTTCCAGTTCAGGGGTCTACGTGGATATGGTTGCAGCACTACCGGCTCCTTCTTCCTGTGACATTTCAATCCCATGCTGATTTGTTGCTCCAATTGGTCTCTTGGATCCTGCTTCTCCAGGTTTATTCCGGTATGAATTTTTTTTTTAGGGGAAAAAACTAAAAATGAATTTTTTTTTTAAATACACTAATGATATGGCTGTAGGAAGCTGAAGATTCCATGTGAGCTCCAGGGAATTTCTTGAAAAGAAAAATGAAAGCCTACGTTTAAATGTGGGGTCTGCTGCCCTGGGAAGAGAAGGGATGTCCTTACAGCACTGGAGGGGGAATAAAGGAAGACCCCATTGTGCAGTTTGCAGACCAACAAAGCAGCTCACAGGTGGGCCCTATGTTTTGGCATCTTAACCAAAACTAAATCTCATATTTAATGGGAGGAGATCTTGTTAGCAAAGTAACACTGCTGAATGGTGGTGGTTGGGAATGAATGCACCCAACTAGAGAGTCGTTGTGTAAAAACAACATTTACTTGTTCTTGCAACATTGCTTCCTCTTGCAGAAGAGTTTCACGTAGGGCAAGACCTGCTTTTCATTTTTCCCAATGACTGACCTAAGAAGAGAGACATCGAGTTTGTACCTTCCTGGCGACATGGAGCCTCTCTCCTTTGTATTAACTTCTTCTGGGGAAAAAAAGCACTTGGAGACAATGCTGTGTATCTGAATGTGTCTGAGAAAGGTGCAGGGGGTAAACTGCTGTGCCATTCAGAAAATTCTGCCAAGAAACTCTTTGCATGAGCTGATTATGAGGTTAAAAATACCTGCCTCTAGGATAGAGAGTGGTTGTTCTCTCTTGCAGCCCAGGAGTGGCTGGGACAGCAACTCTAGCTGGTTCCAAGGGCAATGGGAGATCCAGTTTTTCTTGGAGTGTTGAATTCTGAATTCTGCAGCGATTAAAATTTTGGGGAACTTAGGCTGCAACTATTCGCATCTTCATTAGAGATCAAGTGTTTTAACTTTCCTAATACTGAGTTCTTTTTTTCCGTGTTAGCTCTAATAGCCATAGCAAGGGATAGGGGTGAAAACATGTACAATTCTGTTCTAGGAAATTTGGCTTGGCTGAAATCTCTCTTTAAAATGTGTGTGTTGGGGAAGAGCGATTGAGTTTAAATTCCTTGGTATTTAGCCATTGCCAAATAAATAGCATTTCTCCACAGATGCTTGGAGCTATAACCATCTGCACACTCCAATTATTTTCTGTTAATATTTTTAATTATTTCAAAATACAGTCGCTTCCATTGTTTTTCATTAATTCCTCGTAACTTCTCATTTTTCATAATTCAATTATTTTTCATGACTGATCATTTTTTCATCAATCATTCACTGTCATTTGTAGTACTGAATGAAATTGGAGTACTACAGTGTAGTCCTTTATTTTAAGGTCTTCTAAATACACTTTTTATCTGAGACAACAAATTGAATCCTGTTTCACTTTGCATGGTCTGATTTAAAGAGAAAACTCTTAAAGAACTGACTGACTGTCAGCAAAGACTCCAGATTTTAGGATCCAGTAGAAATATCTGTTCCTTAGAGAAAACACTTCCCACCACTGATGCCCTCTTCTGACCTGAGATGTGAGAGCCAAAGACCTTTCTCACCAGCTACAAATGTTCGAGCTTCGTGGGGTGTAATTGGGTCCATATATATGATTTTTTTTAAAGGGAAAAATGACTCCTGAAATAAAACCTACAAAACCATAAGTGATTTGGGGAAATCAATGGGGAACAGCTCATCCCCAGTTGTTTTGACAAGGGGATTAGGAAACAGCAGATGAAATGAGTGGGTGATGTGCTTAAAGAGAACAGAACAAAGTGGCCCTTGTTCTTCATATGGTTCATCAAGTAGACTTTGTGTCTAAGACGATGCTCAGGAGCCCTTGCAGCTCGTTTTCCCTCTTTGTTCTTTTATGTGTGCACTTGGGTGGCAGCAACCAAGGTCTTATTTTCGTGAAACTCCTGCCACGCTGCATGAAATGGGGCAACTCCATCCCCTGATCGATGCAGTGAAGAGTTTATTCCCAGCGCTCAAGGGTACTGGGAGAAAACACCTCCATGTCCGAGTGGCGCGGGTTTCTCCCTGCCACTGTGGCGAGTTCTCTCCATGCAATTGTCTCACTTAACCTCTTTGTTTAATATTTTTAATGACTTCTTTGGTCTGTGGATATTTGTAACATTAACATAATTATCTATCTTAACATACTGTATTTGCCGCCTGCTGGGGATGAAACACTGAAACTAACACTAGTAGCTCATTAACAATAATGCTACTAGCTCATTAACAATGTTGACCCAATTACATGTTGTGTGTCCCAGAGACAAATAACTGTAATTGCAACTCAAAAGTGATTTCATAAACACTGAGATTCTTTTTGAAATGCAAAGTAGGGAGCATTATTTGAATTTTCAGTATAAATACAGGTTTAAATTAAATAGAGCCAATCATCCCACTAAAACAAAATTTCCGTCCATGCAGACACTCTTTAAAAAAGGCCTTTTGCCATGAATTGATCCACAGTGCATCTTGTTCTGCAGGATCAAAACCATTTTCACTTTTGTGCAAAAATTATACCAGTTATAGACAACAAAAGCCAGACATCTGGTAACTGGCAGCCTCTCCGGCTATCAGCAGGTAGCAGTTTTCTTTTGAAACCATTTGGATTGTGGTGCACCCAGGACAATAGGAATCTGATGAAGCCTTTGATATAATCTGCTGAGATTTTTTTTTTTTAAAGCTGCCTGGATGAAACAAAGCTAAAGAGATTTGCACGAGATGATGCCCGTGAGCTGAATATGCGACGCTGCGCGTGCAACCTGCTGCCGTGTGATGTATTGTGAGTGGAAGGGAATGGCTTTAAGTGGGGAAAGGGACTGATATAATACTAGTGGGGTGAAGGGCTCAGGGCTCAGGATGACTTATCATCTTCCCAAAGGCTGGATGGGACACACAGGGATGGTGTGGAGAGCCCAGTTCCCGTGGGATGGAGCCGGTGAAGGTGATCACTCTGCTGGGTGCGCTGATGGCCAGCGGCACTGCTGCTTCCTGCTGTTGTATCCTCATCAATGCTTTCTTTGTAACTGATGTTCCGTGTTTCAGCTTAGTCCCCCTTTGATACAGAGCATAAACTAGGCTTTTTTTTTGGGTTGCTTGTTCATCCTCATTATATCCCTGGCAGGTTTGCAAACTCAGCCATCCCTGCAGCCATTCGCCTGCCTGGAAGTGTGATGGAGCTAAACTTGTGGTGCAGCAAAATTTCATTGGAAAATAGAACACTGAGAAAATCATTTACTGAACCAAAATCAGAATATTGTGGGTTTATTTTTCTTTGTACATAACAAGAGGGCTGTTGCAAAGTAGAAACTGTTGCAGATCACCAATTAATGCTCAGGCTCATGAGCACCCCTTTGCAAAGATGTTTGCCCAGAAGCTTTTCTACTGCTGCTGTGGTCCAGGCCAATTTTTGACAATGAACTTCTTCCCTTTTAGCCAGGTACTTCCCTCTGTAGCTTGTAGAGTCCCTGATGGGAGAGAGCATGCGGAATAAATAATAATAATTACTTCTTTAGGCCAAAACGAGTATTAATAGAGTAGGTGACAGACCCTTTGAAAACAGGTAGGGGCCTCCCAGCTCTTTGAGACATGAAGCTCTTCACCAGCATGGTGTCTTGTCCTCTTGGGGTTGTGCTTCTCCCTCATCACTAATATTCACCGATGGAGTGAGATTTACTTCTAAAAAGAAACTTCATGCTTCTGCCACAATATTTAATGACGTTATCAGGATGGCTAGGAATGTATTTTTAAGCTTGAAAGGAGATGACAACCTCATCACGCGATATGCCAGATGATGGGTAAATTGAAACTTCTCATCATTATTTATTGAAAACAGCTACTAGAGTCTACCCAGAATTTTCAGCCTGACAGGGCTCATTTATTTCATATTTTAAACATTAAAAAAACAACAACGGGGGAGGCTGTCATTAAGATATCAGTGAATCAAACCATTGAATGAGATAATTGTTCACCAAAGAGGAGTTAGCTGAATCTTTAATGCAGTGTCAATGTGGCTTAGAGGTGAAGACTGTTGAATTTACAACACTTTATGTGTAATCATATCACCAGGAAATGATGTTTTATCGAAGAGGCTTGTTCAGTATCTTTACTTACCTCCCACCCCTCAGATAAGTCCCGAGTCACCTCTGAGTTGCTCAGTGACGCTTGGTACAGCTGCAAGAGCCTCCTTTGTTTGGGTTCCCATCACGCTGAAGAGCTTTTTAGTTTCATTCTCATTGGAAAGGCTTCAAGGCCAAGGCTGAACATCACTCCTTGAGAAACTTCCTTTATTATGGAAAGAAGACAACACAGATCAGGTTTTAAGACAAAGCCCAGCTCAGAGTTTGCTAATACTAACCATGGAAGGGGTTCAAAAACAGTATTAATTTTCTTAGGTAGAGCTTAAATAGGGTTTTTGTCTCATCCTGGCCCAAGAACTGTCGTTGTAGCAGAGAGTCAGAAGAAGACAGATTTACCTGTTTTTAAAATGGTGCTCTCAAAAAAAAAGGAGCAAAGAGGATCACCCTGGGCAGGAAAGTGCCTCTTCTGCAATCTCATGGCCTTGCATGGCAGATGAAGAACCTCTGTTCTGCTACAGTTCTTCAGCAGCGATGAAGGGGCTGTTTTTCTGGGTAAAATCTCTCCGGAGCAGAAGGAGAAACATTGTAGGTTCTTCATGGTAGGTCTGCTAATGGCCAGACAACCCTATGAGCACATATTGGCATGGCCAAGACTGATGGAGAGAGCAGCCACCACATGCTGCACCTCCTTGACTGTACCAGCTGGCTCAGATCTCCCCTTTGAAAGAGTATTTTTTTTTAAGTTGAAGACACAGATTTTTGTATGTTCTTTGATTAAAGAGAGGTGTTCTTGCAGGTAGCTGAAGCAAGTGCTCTTGCTGTCTTTCTTAGTGAGAGGCTTTGAGGTGACTGGAGAAGTAGAGAAGGACTTTTGTTATATTTGCCCCAAGAGCTTCCTGCATCCTATGAAATCATCGCTTTGGTGTCTTCCTTGGTAGGTGCTGACCACCCTGAGACTACTTTTGCCTGTTCCCTAGCTCTTTTGGGACTGAATTTATGCTACGACCAGCTGCAATTGCAGCTCCCTCTGCCTATCTGGCTCTGCTCAAAGTTCCTTCTAGGAAAACTTAATACAGCAAGAGTTTTGATCCGTTGTGGATCTTGGACTGAGAGATGAATCAGCTGCCCGACCTGGGGAGGTCTGGTTTTTTTCCCACAGTTCCTTCTTGTCTGTGAGACAGGAGACTCTAATAAATTATTAGGCTCAAAAGTCCATAATTTGTGAAAATTTTAGGCTATCCCTTTCTCCCTATATCCTGTTGTACAGATAATGTGGTGGGACACATGCCCTGAAAGGACAGCTCCTCTTTTATGTCTCCTGGGCCCCATCCCTGCCAGTACCAAAGCTTTTGGACACTGGACTGAAGGAAGAGGAGAGAGCTGAATCTGTCCCCCCTTGCACCCCTGGTACCACCCTGGGGATACATGCTGTTCCCTCAGGCCTTGTGTGGCTGAAACCTGGGAGATCTGTGGATAACTTCTCCCAGGCAGAAGCTGTGCCAGGACCAGGTAATAACTCAGCAGTGGTGTCAGCCAGGAATATTGCTTGCCATGGGTATTAATTTGCGGGTATGGACAGAGTGGGAAGGCTTGTGTATCCATGGACATAATTTTTCTGCGTGGAGGACACTGAACCCTAGTGCTCTGGGTGTGGTGGCAAAGGAAACCAGTCTCAGCTTCCCACACCCCATGGATGTCTCGGGATGAATGGAGTAGTTCTTGCTCCTGCCTTGCTGGGTGTACAGGCTGAGAGGGTTTTTCCTTCCCTCTCGGACAGCATTGTTTTTTCTGGCCTGTAGAGGGATGGTTCAGCATGCGAAAATGATGCTTTGAATCTGTAGAATTTCGTCAGCACCAGCAATGTAGGGCTGGCAGGGCTAACTTCATACAGACTGATCATCCCTAGCACTCACTGTGATTTTAGAGCTGTGAAACTCCAGCCCTGAGCTGGGTTTCTTAGTTTTGCAGGCAATATTTTACAATGTGGTTGTTTCCAATATGTAATTGGGAAATTTCAATGAGAGATTTCACTCGAGAGCCTGAAAAAACAGGTTTTGGGATGCATTATCAGGGAGAGCCGTGCGGGGTGTTCTGGAAAAAAGCAAAGAGGAGAGGTTTGTATGTTTTTTCTTCTCATATTTACAGGAATTTGGTACACAGGAATGTGTCAGGCGCTTGATGACAGTGATAGCAAAACTGGAAGTTGCATTGAGAGCAAACAGGGTTTGCATGACATCACGTGCCACCATGACGTCACATGCCACCTGTTTTTGGCTCATGCACCAAGTTTTAGATGCCAAAACAAAAATTTTATGTGAACTCAGCTGTAATACCTGTATGAGGAGGCAAAACCCCAAAGGGGGCTGGTAGGATACACACCCTGGCTGATCACAGTTTTGTTACTCTGCCCTCCTACTAAGAGGTAAGGACCTACAAAAAGGGATGGTTCTTATTTCACATGGTCAAATGCAACGTGATGTGAGATGGCAAAAGTGGTGTGGCCTCACCCAAGATGTACTTTGACAGTGGGACCTCATCTGCTTGGACTTTTACCCCACTCTCTGTTAAATGTCAGGTTTAGGCTGTGATGTTTTGTCTCCCAGGGTGCAACAGAGCATGATGCCATGCTCCTCGTCTCCACCAAGGCCACAAGTGCAGACACCTCAAAGCAGGAGCAACTCCCTGGGATCTCCCTTTGCATCTTGCACACCAGATAATATCCCATTTAACATGTAGATCCTGGAGTTTCCAGCAGATCTGATGGGAGGATTTAGCCTTCAGAAATATTCGGATGAGATATCTACTGCAATGGTGTTGGCAAACTGCAGACAGTAGCAGATAAAGTGTCACAAATGAGATTTTAGGTAAAATGTGTGTTTAGATAAAAGCGAAACTTCTCAGGGTTTGATATCAGTCACTCTATTTACTACATGGAGGAAACATACAAAGGAAAATCGGGTCAGATGTGTTTATGTCTAAGGGTTTACGTGTGTTTGTAGCTAAAGGATTATATGTGCATACTTGATCCTTTGTCACATAGGGAAGATTTCAAAGTTTGATTGTGCCTATCCCCAATTCAATTATCTTCCATCTGGGTGTCCAGCATTTGCTCTGCAGTTCTAATCCTAAGTTTCACAAAGCAGACTCAGGCATTAGATTTTATAAAATAAATAATTTAATAGAGAGGTACATCAACATGGTTTCCTCTGGGGAGAGGGACTGACATGAACAAAGATATCCCTGGGAAATTGTACCCTTACAGACTATTTCACAGAATCATGGAATTGTTTAGGTTGGAAAATATCTTTAAGACCCTAGAGTCCAGCCATAAACCCAACACTGCCAACTCCTTCACTAAACCATGTCCTTAAGCACCAATCCATACATCTTTTAAATAACTTCAGAGATGGTGACTCCATCATTTACCTGCCCCTCACATGATGATTTGGTCCAGTAACAATACTTGGACCTGGATTTATCTTGTTCCTCATTGGATTTCTTTGTTGTGTTTCAGACAGGGCATTATCTTCTCTTGTGGCAGTTGGTATTGGTTTGTATCCTTGAACCCTCTGTATCTTCTGATATTTTTTGATTCTGGAGATCCTGCTTTGACCAAATAGAAAGTTTGGTAAGTTTTAAGTGGAAATTTACAGCTTACAGGCTGATCTTACAGCAGGTCTTGCTACTCAAGAAATCTAAGCAAACAGCACACTAAACAACACGGTACCATAACACTAATGATCTATCGTGGGGCAAAAGAGGTTGACTTGTACCGAAATTGCACATAACAGGGCTATGCACGAAGCTCTTTATCGATGTTGACCGTGTAACTCTGCTCCTCCTGGGTTTCCTAGAGAAGTTCTCAGCCCAGCTATGGCTCAGACTTTTACCCCCCGTGGAGCCTCATCCAAGCTCCTGGTGGTTTAGTTAAGGTGGGGTTGAGTGCATCCGTCACGCAGAGAAGTATTTTGAGCTGTTGCTGTTCAGTTCGTTTGCTCCAGGGAGTCTTTCCAGCACCTGTGCTAATTCCGAGCTATTATCGAAACAAAGCCTGCAACGCTTTTATGCTCTCCCCTTGTCAGTGTTGCTGTGTAACCTGCACTGCCCAAGTGAAATAGGAACTTGATGGGAACAGGGATGGTTTTACTGATGTTGTCAATTTGGTGCTGAAAAAAGAAATAACAAGAGAAAGATTTTTTTTTTTGGGAGGGGAGTCACCTATATAAAACTCTAGATACAATACTAGGTGAAAGAAAAAGTCTATAACAGTCTACACTGTGTTAGTTCTGCCTTTTGTGTGCAGGATTTACTGTGGTAAACCTACCGGGAGATGAGTGGCAAAAGAAGAAATGGACAACAAAAATTGATGATAAGATGGTTTAAAAAAACCCAACTAACCATGTCAGCAAAGGAGAAGAACACTGTGTCCCCCTTGGGTGACTTCTGCCACCACCTGGGGACTGGCACTTCCCTGCCAGGATGAGTGAGGAACAAGTGTTGACACAATTAAAAAGGCAGCTATTGATTTACTGGTTATTCCCATCGACAGAACATCTTGGCCCAAGAGATCTAATCTGGGGCACACTGAATTGCCTCTAAACTGAGGGAACTCCTTGGACTTGCCCTGCTTCTTTTCTGCCTTTCCAGCATGGGCAGCTCTTTTTTCATTTGTATATTATTGCTGCGGTGTGTGAGAGCACGTCAGGAAGTGAAAATTTCTGATATCCCAATAATTTTTTTCAAAAGCCAGCTTCAAGACAGTGGAAAGCAAGTGACCAGCAATGTTCTGCATGAGTTTGTGGTACCATGGGTGGAGATGGTGGGCAGCAGTGGTGAGGGAGCTGGCTTCTGGGAAGCCACGCGTGCGGCACATGTGAGATGGCAGCAAAAATAATTGCCTGCCAATCACTCAGTTTTGAGCAGCGCTGACATAACCAAGTGAGCTGGGAACAAAAGAGGGATTTTCAGAGTTCATAGTTATTTCATTAACTTATTACAGTTATTACAGTCACTTATGACTTCTGCGCACCCCCGCCGCCGTGTTCCAGCAGGATGAGGCACAGCTGAAGAAGATAGAAAACGTGGTGAAACAAGGTGGGTTTTTTTTCCTGGTATGACTTTTCAGTTGAGCAGACTTATGTGTGTTGGGATGCTGCTAGGGAAGGACACTTCCCATGGGGCTCGTGAACCCCAAACCTGATGGAAAGGGCAGGCTGATGTGTGTGTGCCACACAGCAAGAGCAACAGCAGTGCTTTTGCTTTGAGAGGATGCATCTGAGCTTTATGTTATGTGTATACACACACACATTGTGTTTTACTACCCATATGTTACATACATATCTATTTTATGCACGCTGTGAAATGTCTCTGCTGGTTCATGTTGGCTGCAGCCCTTTCTGCAGACCCTGAATATCACTATTGCCTTTCCCTCAACCAGTTAATTCTTATTTAAGCCTCTCTCTGTCAAACACCTTCTTGCCACTACAGCGTTCGGGCAAAATTTAGCTAATAATTACCTTCTGTTAGGAAAAATGGTTTGGCATGAAAAATCTTCCTTGGCTTCTGCTGGCGAGCTTCTCAGAAAGGCTTCTTTAATACCCGTCTCGGAAATTGTCACTTACCATACTGCAGGAGTTCGTGTCGGAAAACGGAGAAAGGATTGTGACTGTAGCACCATTGGAAACTAGATTTAGAGTTTATTTTCTCTGTGGTACGAGAAGATAGCTCTGGCTAACAGCCTGAGTTGTATGAACCTGGTGCCTGTGAGGCATTTCTTTTCTACAGATCTGGAGGTGATGCCCTGATCTGTGTGAAGAGGTGTAGTAGATACTTCACAGGCTTCCCCAGCCATTCCGCAAGCATCCATCACGTCTGGGTCTCCTTCATGATAGCTCTGTGTGTTATAAACCTGGTCAAAACAAGCTGTTCTCTGACAGCCTGACAATAATAGCAAAACTGCAGCTTATCCAGCCTTGTGCAAGGTCCTTTGAAGATTTTGTCTTCATTCCAGCGAACCCATGATTTAATCTGGAAAGCTTGAAATCATTCATTAAGAAAAGTGACAACTCTCTATGCTTTCTGCTGGAGCCAAACCAAGTCTTTGAGCACAGCCTATTTAAGGGAAACACAGAATGCCTGAGGTTGGAGGGACCACTGGGAATTGTCCAGTCCCACCTCTGCTCATACAGGATCAGCTACAGTGGCGGCTCAGGACTGTGTTCAGTTGGATTTTGAATATCTCCCAAGGATGGAGACTCCACAGACTCTCTGGGAGGCCTGCTCCAGTGATTGTTTCCAGAGTACATCCAATATGTCCCTGTCTCTCTTGTACTAGGGAGCCCAGATCCAGACACAGCATCCCGCATGTGCCTCAGCCAGTGCTGTGCAGGCAGGATGCTCACACACATCCTTAGGGTGTCTACCACCACCCTAGGTATCTCTCTGCAGGTTTTAGCCCTGTCATGTACTGGTGCATGGGGTTACCCCTCCCCTGCGTCTAGACTCAGTGTTTCCCATGTTGAATGTCAAGACGTTCCTTCTGGCTCATTTCTCCAGCCTGTCCAAGGTCCCCTGAATGCAGCTCTTGGGAATCCACCACCACTCTCACACTAAGCACTCCCTGCATTCTTGGCCAGAATAATTAAACCAGTGTCTGCCTTATAGATCTAATAACTTGAAGTCGTCCTTCTTATCTAGGCTTTTAACTCATTTACCCATCACTTCATCAGTTTCTTGTTGCTACATAAACAGGAAAAAATCTTATTTACTTTTGCTGTTAATATTATTTTCACTTACTGCATGGACTGCTGGTGAGTTTTATTAATATACTATTTGTCAGAACCTAATGCATGTTTGTGAAATGGCTTAGAGGTAATTTGCTGTTCCTATTTAATTTTTAATAAGGTAGCTCTCTTCATTACACTGTTTGCTGGAGAGGTTTTATTTAAAAATATTGAAGCTGTGACTACGGTATTTTAATACTCTAATCCAGCGAGCCGTGCTGACAGCAGTGCTGCTCTGCTGCAGATATGTTCTCTGTTTGGCAATTAAATCTTGCGTGAAGGCTGCAGCAGGTGATGAGCTTTGTGGCTCTCCTCCGTCTGCCACCGCTCCGCTGGGCCTTGGGGAAGGATCTTACCTTTCAGACTGTCAGCAGTGGACCTCAGAAACATCATCTTTGCTGCAAATGTTTCTGTGAGTGGTTTGGGTTTGAGGAACATTTTTCCCTGGTGCAATACCATGGCCAGAAGAAGCTAGACCACCCCTATTTCTGGCTGAAAGTCATAATTCACAGTTCTCCAGGGGAAACCAAAGTGGAGATGGGATCCTGCAGCCTCCAGATTCCATGAGAATCCGTTGCTTTGCCCAGCTGCATCTAACCCATCCCATCAGGTGTTAAACCTCCTGACCTTTTAGCCTGGTCACAGTGAGGCTGCAGCCCTCGTGGATGTGCCAACAGTGGCTACTGGGCAGCACACAAAATAGTGATGAAGTGTGCAAAAATTAGCAGGATGAAGGTAGTGCCTGGCAACTCTTTTTCTCATTCACCCTTCTATTTGATTTTAAGTCTTTAGTGAGAGTTTTGAAATCTTCCTGAAGAGAAGGTCCATGTGTCTGTGAGATGGTCTTCCATGGAGACCTGCAGGACCTGATGGGTATTCCTACTGCTGGAGCATCCTGGAAGGAGACCAGGAGAGGAAGGTGGGAAGCGCTGTGAAGATGCTTGTTTATAGAGGGCCCTTTGATACCACTTTTGTTAAAGAAAAACCTCTCTGATGTACTACAGTTAAGCCTGGGTGTTGACTTACGTTGTTAAATCATGGATATAACTGCTGAAACCTGTACCTGGGGAGGTCAAGTTTTAAATGCCCCATATATTCAAAGTCTTTTAAGATGCCAGTGCTTTGCCACAGAGGTCCTGGCTTGTTTTATCAAGGCATTTATTGGAATTGCTCTCCTAAGCCCTATGGAGAGCTGGGGGGTGCTGGGAATGTCTCTCTCACCTTAAATCTCAGCCCATTCCTGAACCTCAGCTTGTCACAGTCTCTTCATGCGACACAGTGGTTCTGCCTTTATAACTAAATCTTATATGCTTTAATGATTCTGTCTTTTTTAATTTATATGCAAAATTGATTCTCCCAATCAATACCCCTGTGGGCTGAGAACCCTGGGCTGCAAGTGGAGCTTGACTCTGGCTGTAGGAATTTTAATTGTTGCTCCTAATAACTATTTGAGCTTAAGATGCAACACAGCTGGGGTTTTTTTTTTGTTTTCTCTAAGAAAAAAAAGTCTGAATTTGCTTCTACATCAAAATCTATAGTAAGTAGCAAAGTAATTTTCTTCCAGAGCCCATAGTAAAGTGGGATTAATCACATTTGTCTTCATCTCAGGTTTGTTGAAAATAAAGTTTAACTTTGAAGCTCCTTCTAAGGCTTTAGGAGTTTGAGTACAACCTCTTATATCAAGTGTAGAGAGCTCTTGGTTCATGTTCCAACTCAGAGAGACACGGCTGATCTTGTTAAAGTTACCTTTGGATTTTTGCTTTTGGATTGCTGTTAAAGACTTCCCTTTGGTTTTGATGCTGTGCTGCAATAACACTGCAAAATGGAAACATAAATAGTCAAAGGTAAAACATGAGTAGGTATCACTGCGTAATAGCAGGGAGATGTCTGATGATCAGAAGCAAGGAGTTGAGCTTGGAGATCTGTCTGGTTTTAACAGCCAGCTTCTGGAATAAGCTTGGATAAATCATATAATTGCCTTGATCTGCTTTCATGACTTAAACAGGCACAAATCTGTACATCACTGGTGCTCAGCCTAGCAATAGCTCCTTCCTGAGTGACTGTGGCCGATGCGAACTGCACCTCCATATTGCTGAAGACACTTGTACTGCAGCTGGATATGTCCCAAGCAGGTCGACATTTCTTCAACTAATGCTTTTTCAACAGAAAATGCTGGAGCTTGTGTTGCACATAGGCTTTGTTGAATTTTCCAATTACTGAACTATTTTGGAAAGAGAAATGTCCTATTCCAAAAGGCATTTAAAGCAGCTTCACTCACAGGTTCAAATCAACTCCCCCTCACCGAGAAGCATGAGCTCAGCTATTTCAAATAGGTGAAAAAACAGTGCAAAAAACCTGAAGAAATTTTTTTTATTATTTTATGTGTTTATTAATATTCGTAATTTGTGGTTCATCCAAATAGTTTTCAAACTTCATCCGTCTCAGAAGGTTCAATCCTAGACAAGTTTGCCGTCAAACCCCCTTATCATCCACTTTCCTCTTTCATGTTTTTATCAAATCACTGTTCTGGGTTTGGGGTGGGGTGTTTCTGCAGGGAGAGTGGCAGAGCAAAGGAGGTGCTGCTCGAGTAGCCAATGGACTATGGAGCAGGTAGTTTTCTTTGAGACAGATAAAGTGTCGGGTGTCAGTGTTGGCATCACCGCCGAGGTGGGGAAGAGCCAGCCCGCAGTCAGCTGCACACATCACATATCGTACATCGCAGGAAATTGCCTTCAGTTTTGACTTGACCCCTTGGAGCTCTTCAGGACGCACTTTAAGGAAAGCATTTGAGACCATAAACTGAGGGAGAACAACACGAGGCACCAGTGCCTGAAGGGTGGAGCTGTTAAAATGTCAAAAGCATTTTGCAGGGCTGTTGAGTCACTGTCACATGACCCGGTGTTTTAAGTAGAAAAGAAGACAAAAGATTGTGCAAAGACCAACTTTCAACTTGTCTGCACCAAGCTTCTCCTTGGAGACTGTTCTGCAAAGGGGTTCCTGCTGGTGGCCACCCTGATTCACCACAAACCAGTTTGCCGGTGGAAACTGCTTGTGCAGGGCAGATTTTGTACCAGGAAGAGTTATATTGGATCAAGTATAACTTTTCTCCAGTTCTTGTCCTGAATCAGGTTTAATTTCTTCTATTCTCGAACTAGCACAGAGTGCTTCAACCAGGCCCCAGCTTTTTGCTGCTTGCTGTGAGCTGCTTCCCAGGGCACTCAGATCCATTATTAATGATTGTGGAGCAGCAGCCGCAATCTTGGTCTTGGCTTCCCAGACACACCTCTGCTTGGAAGAAGCAGAAAGAAATTACACTCTTTCATAAGTGCTTTTCTCTCGCTGGATCTGTATTTCCACTGGAATTTTGTTTGTTTTATTTTTTTTTTCAGTTTTCATTACACTTCAGAAGAAAAAGCATGTCAGGGTCTCCCTGTCTGCAGTGAAATGGTGGCTACAGAGCTCCCAGTTAAGATGCTTAGGCTGAGGATACAGGTTTGATGGTTTTCCTGGAACTGATTATTAATTGGATAGCAGACTGCGAGTACTATGTAACTAATAGATGGGTAAGGATAAATGAAATTTCCTTTTCTTTCCTTGCTCCATCTGTATTGTAAATTTGAATAAAGAAGTTGGACTTTTTAATGACTGTCACAGAAAAGTAAGGAAGTTCTGTCTGGAAACTGGCTTTTCTTTACTTAATCTCTCTGTACGGGCGTCTGTGTTTTTCCCTATCACCAATCCCAGATCAGCTTTGCTGCTGCCTGGTGGCTTGTGGAGCCTCGTGCCATTATTGCGTGTTCATGGGGAGTTTCCTGGGAACTGGCTGTGCTGTGCACCCTGTGGGACCAGGATTGGAAAGACAAGAGGTTTCCTTCCAGCAGCAATCACAGCTTCTTAGCACTTTGCTTAAAGGCTTAAATATCTGCTTGGAAGTTGGGATCCTGAATGTGATCCTGGCGTTTGCAACCTGGAATTCCACTTTGTACAAAATCCTGCTTATAAAGGTTGTGTTGTGTTGGTTCTTCCTCCTCTAGCTATAACCCTCGGTCTGTTTATTGATCATTATTGAGATAACAGCTCTTGCTCAGGCTGTGCTCAGAAACAGGGCTGCAATGTGTGGGTGCAATGCAGTGACTGCAGCAACAGCAGCACTAGTAAAAATATTCTATGTTTCTGGAGCAGGCAGGCCGCTGCTGGGGTGTCAGGGGTGTTGGGAGGGCGAAGACTGGGGAGAGGCCCTGGATGTCTGCAGCAGTGTGGAGCATCACTGCTGTTGTGGCAGATGGATTTGGGGCTGAGCTCCTGTTTTCTTGTCCGTCAATGCAAATATTGCATCCTTGTGGTCCCTGTATCCCTCTGTGTCTCTAACCTGTTGCTGGTCTTGACATTATTAACTTAGTCTGTTTTTCACTGAGACAGAACCCAGCAACATAATGTGATGGCTTCAGGGTGCCAGTAAAAAGCTGGTAATGCTACTGTACGATATCATGTCATAGAGTTTGCAGGAGTAATCCCAGCTCCCCTTTCAGTTCTTGGCACCGTAAAATTCCTGGGTTCCTTTTAGCTTTTATTACTTAGGTTTTCATTATTGCTGGGTTAAAGACACAGCTTTAGTGTTAAGTTTTCCCAGGACGGTGATGAACATGTGAAGGTCCTCACACTGGTGCATGCACAGCAGGGCAGGGAACTGTCTACCCATGCTTACTGGTGGGACCAGAAATGCTCTGGGGTGACTTCAACACCTCTGGCAGGGTGGGCTCTGTCTCCAACACTACTTAGGAAGTCCTCTCCAGCTGATATTAAGGTTTCTTGCAGATGGGTGTCAGGAACTGTACAGGTTTGCCCAGATGGGTTGTCTCTCACCAAGCCCATGGGCAAGGGTGTAGCTTCTTTCCTCTCTTAATGGGAAATATCTCAGTTGCTTCATTGTAAGCTTGTTTGCCTTTGCTCAGCATTGAGCTGTGCTGTTGACTTGTAGAACATAAAGGACAGCACGGATCAGCCTGTGTCCCAATGGCTGAAGCTGGGGGGAACTGGACGGTCCTGATGGCAACTTTAAATGTGACTCAAAAATATATTTTCAGCTGTGTCAAACAGGTCCGTGGTGATAAGGTCTTCGCTCAGTCTTCTCCTCTCAGGGCTGAACAAACCCAGCTCTCTCAGCCTTACTTTGTATGGAAGGTTTCCCACTCCTCTGATCATCTTAGTGACCCTCTCTGGCCCTTCTCCAGCCTGGCCACATCTTTTTGGTATAGCAGGACCAAAACTGAACACAGTATTCCAGGTGTGACTTGACAAGCACCGAGTAGAGTGGGATAATGCCTCCTTTATCTCTGCTGGTGATGCCCTTTGTGAGGCATCCCAGCACCCTGTGGGTTCTATTTGCTGCTGCAGCACACTGCTCACTCGTGTTGAGCCTGTCATCCACCAAGGCCCCCAAGTCCTTCTCCACCTGCTCTCCAGCCAGGTGGAATCCAGTCTGACCTGCACTCCAGGATTAACACAAGGGCCTCCACCTCACAGCAGGTGTCCTCAGTCCACCCGGGGTTTGGAAATCTGCTCTGTTCCACACCAGGAAAGAAAGTGCAGAAAAATCCCACAAAACGATAGATTTTGTTTTGGTTGTAAAAAGTACTTTTGGGTAAGACCGAACTGTCTCATTTCCATTTTGACCTTTCAGAAATGTTATTCTGCAATATATACTAGAAAATATTTGTATTAAAAAACAGCTTAGCATGAAAGGTCAGCATCTTTTACGGTAAAAGCGTGGGAGGAGGCTGACTCTACCATGCTGCTGCCCCGGGCGAGGCATGAGCTTGATAGTCTGTGGCAGGTCAACAGTGCTGGAGGTCCTTTCCCCTTCCACTATGAGTTGGACATTTCTCTTCTCCATTATCACCCCCAAAAGGTCACTGTCTTCTCTGAGGTCCTAAAGCAGCTGCTCATAGCTGTGCCATATATATCTATATATACCTATAGGTAGGTGTATGTATAAATATAAATGTATTCATAAATCTCATATAGATCCTATGTGCTTGTATAATACGTGTATTTTAATAGATATACTTCTAAAGTGTGCAGATACCTATATACTTTAACTTGCAACAGTGAACACCATCCAGGCACAGAAGGACTGTAAAGATTTTATATTTGGCATAAAAAAATTACTAGGCAAATAGTAATTAGGAAGAAGATTGAAATCCTTTGCTCTTTGTATTTGGTGTGTTTAGACTGCATTAGGAATATTTCTTTCTCGTAGCCCGTTCTGCCTGGGTGAAACACAGAAACCTGCCCCAGGAAAAAAGGACCTGTCAAAACGTTTGTGGCCCGGGATTGCCTCCCTGCCTCCCAGCTAGCGGCTTCTGACATGCAGGAGGGAGAAAATCTGTTCTTTCCCTGGAAAAAGTCCCCAAAAGTCATGAAAGCCACCAGTAGCCACCTGCTGGTTGAGGGGCTGCAGGGGTCAGGTGTCAAAGTCATGGTGCATGTCACCAGTTTGGGAACAGTAAAAATGAAATGCTCCAGCCAGGAAGCCTGCTGGCTGAGCCACAGCAGACTTACACGGAGTTTGCAACTGAAATGAGAGAGAACAACATAAATAATGCTTCTATTAACATTTAATAGTACCTAATAAATAATTCTAATAATAATCATCAATTGATACAATCGCAGAATGGTTTGGGTTGGAAGGGACCTTAAAGCCCATCTAGTTCCAACCCCCTTGCCATGGGCAGGGACACCTCCCACTGGATCAGGGGGCTCAAAGCCCCATTCAACACCTCCAGGGATGTGGCAGCCACCAGTTCTCTGGGCAATCTGTGCCGGAGCATCACCACCCTCATTGTGAAGAACTTCTTCTAGTCTTCTAATGTCTAATCTAAACCTTCCTTCTTCCAATTTAAAGTCATTCTTCCCCATCTTATCACTCCGGGCCCTTGTGAGAAGTCCCTCCTCAGCTCTCCCGGAGACCTTTCATGTCCTGGGAGGCTGCTCTAAGGCTTCTCTGGAGCCTTCTCTTCTCCAGGCCGAACAAACCCAGCTCTCTTGGCCTGTCCTCATAGCAGAGGGGCTCCAGCCCTCGGATCATCTTCATGGCCTCCTCTGGACCCCTTCCAATGGTTTTGCAGCCTTCTTATGTTGGAGATTCCAAAATTGAGGGTTTTCCACCCATTTTAAGATCCTCGTAAAGGCTCACCAGAAGCAGAGGAACACTTTCTTTGGGCTGGAAATTGCAGTGTCTTATTTTGTGCTATAGGAGAATTTGGGTTCAGGGTGGAGCAAGGTGCCAGCAGCTGCTTTTATCAGCACTGTCCCGAGTTAGGAAAAATCAGTATTAGGGTTCATGGAGCTGAGAGCTGTTGGGGAGGCTCTCATCTCCATTCCTTGTGATCCTCCATCTCCTTATTCAGACGTGAATACGACACTGTGACTTTTATTACTGTCTTTTAAAGAAATCCAGTATCTTCCAGCATGGAAACATTTCACCCTGGCTATGATGTCTGCTCTCATACAGCACACCAGATGCTTTGGGTGACCACATGAAATTAATAGAAGTTCCATGTAAAAGAGAGAGCCCTGGATGGGAAATGTTGGATGCAATTTAATAGGAAAGCAGTCTTCTGGCTCTCGGTGGGTGAAAAGCAAAGCTGTGTTTGCTTGCTGATAGCCCCCACACAGTCTGCTGTGGCTCTGGGCCACTTGGAAGGAGGTGTGTGATGGCTTGTCCCTGCAATATGTCATTCTGATGGTCTGTTGGTCACTCCCAAACAAGTTTTACATGCATTCTTGTTTCCCTTCAGGGTAGCTACTTCGACATATAATCACTTCGAGGAAGGGACTGCCATGCTAAACAACTCAGTCCTTGGAGTCCTGAGCTTTTGCTAACTTTTAGGAATTTTTTTTACATTGAGGGTGGTGAGGCCCTGGCACAGGTTGCCCAGAGATGTGATGGATGCCCCATCCCTAGAAATGTTCAAGGCCAGGCTGGATGGGACTCTGAGAAACCTCATCTGGTTGAAGATGTCCCTGCTCACTGCAGGGTGGTTGGAGTAGATGAGACCTTTAAGGGTCCCTTCCAAGCCCAACCATTCTGTGAAGAGCCGTGTGAGAGCTGTAAGATGCCCTTCAAGGGAAAGTGGACATTACAAGTTATAATACCAAACTTCATACAGCAGATCTGATAAGTGTTTTGTAAATACATGACTTTTTGCTCCATTGCTGATGGAGCAAAGAATTCAGATTCATTTGAGGCAAGGATTTCTGGTTCATTTTTATGCCTTTATTGTAATCCTGCCTCAGTTTCCCCAGTAGGAAACTGGGCAGACCTTGCTTGGGGCTAATGCAATTAATCCTAGAGTCTCTAGACATGCACATTTGAGTCCTTTAGAGTCTTTCTAACCTGGCAAGATACTTATTGACATATTCTCTACTGTTGTTTAAAAACGTCTAGCTTTCTCTTTCCCTCTTGGCAGCTCTTTCACCCTGTGCAGCCTCCCAGGGAACTTTGCAAGTGCTTTTAATTGACTGCGAGCAGTTTGTGCTGTGCTCATATCCCTGGGCACGGACAATTGGCTGATGAGGTTTTACTCCTGCTACAGTACATTGCAGCAGAAATGGCTTTTCCCTTTCAAAAATCTGTTTTGTTGGAAAAATAATTAATATGTTGTAAATTCTGGATTGCACTGAGCCATGTTGATGAAGTTTCTGTACGAAATGGCTTTATACTTGCTGAAAATGATCTTTTGTGCACTTACATAAATGAAGAGAAGAGCCTGCTGTTGGGGTCCCCTCTACCCAGACCCCTGGGACTTGGCAGCTTGCTTGGTCCCCCAAAGGTCACCTTGTTTCCTTACTCATTTGGGAAACCAATGAGCATGTGCTGTCAGCTCCTCTGTGAAAACTAAGTGGCAAAGCAAATCTGAACCCATCAGGAAAGACCACAGAAACCATGAAGTAGAAGCAACTCCTCCAAACCACCAAATTCTCCCACATTTTAGATAAGAAATAAACCTTAGAGCACTTAAAAATCCCTGTACTGAATGTGAGACACTGCTTTAATACCTGACAACGTGTTTCAAAACATTATCCAACACCTGCATCTGCTTCCCAAAGCTTCTGCTGCCTCTACTCCTGGCTGAGGCAAACACATATTCTAATTCTGATTCCTGATGGGATTTACATCTGTTGGATTATTGATTCTGAGTGTTAATTTGCAACAGAAACCTTTTTGCTTGGTCTTGCAGAATGGGTGCAATTGGTTTGATTAACGTGCTGGCGATGTAAAAATATAGGGCTAGAGCACAAATTCCTGACATCTTGTTGGAAAATTGCCTTTTTTTTTCTTTTTTTAAATTTTTTTCATTTTTCTTTTTTTTCCTTTACCCCAGCAGAAATGAATTCAGACCAATCAGGGCATTGGATTAGTGAAGCTTGACCTGCTAAATTGAATCAGACAGTTATACAGCATCAGACATTCACTACATTGACCTTTTTAATGAGAAATAGGTCTATTAGGTCTGTTTTACTCTCTGTAAAATATTTTATGAATCTGAGTAGTGCTTTCCATCACTTAGGTACGTATCAAGTTATAGAGGATAGGTTATGACACGACCAAGTAAAATTAGCTTTTTGATGGCTTGTCCAGGTGGAACATGTCTAATTTGTTAACTTGCTGACCCCTTTTTTTTCCTCTGTGCCAAAAGCCTCAAAAAAAAAAGCAGGCGCCAAAGAACAGCCTTTATGAGGAGAAGGAAAAAGGCATTTGGCAGAAGCTGCTCCAGCAAATACCTAGCAGTGTCTGCCCCACTTAAAAATAAAAATGAAAATGAAAAATAAAAGCCAAGGACTTCTCATTTTTGCAAAGTTTTTGTGTACGTTTGTTTTTCTTTTGAGGGGAGGTGCCTGACCCTTGAGCACTGGCTGCGCTGTGTCAGATCCTCCCATCATTTGCTCTGCCCCTCCTCTTTCAATCTCAATATTTTAACCAGCTGAAATTAAGTAATTGCTTTGAATTATTTTTAATCAAAGTGCAAATTGATTCAGGCATGTCTTCTCAGGGGTTTGAAGCACTGAGGGCAGAATGCAATGCACACAAACTAAGAGCTTAGTAAACCCGAAGTTCTTTAAAAGCTGTTGAGATGTGTTGTGCTATTTTAGGGGAATCCATGGGGATTATAAAAAGCTCCATTTACCAGACTTGCTCTCAACATTGATCATTTGATGTCTTTGGGAAAGACAGTTGATGCTATTAAATTAATTTTTATCTTTGGTTTTATGCTGCACTCAAGTAAAACCCCCCACAAGTGGTATGTTCACTGTGAGCTTCCTTGTCTTTGCCGAGATGCAGTTCCCTCTTTGTTCCCTAAACCAGTTAATAACTGTTTATTTTATAAAAAGTCAGGTATAGACTTTTCCTTTAGCTTCACAGACATCCCTGGATGGGGACACATTCCCTAGATCTTTTGTGACAAACAGAAGAACCTACCATTTTATAGAAAGTGAATAGTCAATACTTCATTTCATAGTTGCCACGAACAATTTTCCTCATTATTTGGAGAAGATTAAATGAGAAAACTCAATTCATTATTGCATTTCAAAATATGCATTGGATTTCTCCGGATTGTTATTTTAGGCTGGCTCTTCTAATGCCATTCCTTGGCAAGAACAGGGTGAGGTTTTTTCCTTCTTTTTTTTTTTTTGTATGTGAACAATTAAAGACTCATTTAAGCTGTTATCATTGAAAACATGTGTTCTTGCTGATTCACATCGGGGTTCCTGTTAGCCTTCAAATGCTATCTCTGCTTTTGACACGTCAGGTGTCAAATATATGTTGTTGCTCTTCATGTGCACCAGCCGACATGCTGGGATTTGAAAGATTTCGGGCCCATTTTTCCACGGAGATGGGAGGATTTCCCAGTCCTTGAAGAAAACAAAAAGGAAAGCCTTGAAGAAAACAAAAAAGAAGCCCTTGAAGAAAACAAAAAAGAAGCAAACCCAAAAAAAGCTTGAGGGAAACAAAAGCTGGTTGTGAAGGCAAAGTTTCTCCTTGGAGGAAAATAGTGGTTTTTGACAAATTCTGTTCATAAATATCCCCAACGGTGATGTCTGTGCCTCCTCTGGGACCTTGTTGCCTTCCTGGCAGTTTTCTCATCCCAAAGGAAGTGTCTTGGTTACCCAGATGAGAAGATGAAACTGTGCTGGGAGGTGCAGCAACCCAGCTGTGCTGATTGTCTCTGTGGTGAAGCACCAGTGGACCTCTCTCCATACCTGCACACATGCTTCCTGCTTACTCATCTCCAGGATTTAATAGCCTAAAAAAAGGTGGTTTAAAAGAAAGAATTTAGAGGGATAGTAATGCAAAATCAAGAACTAAAACTACCTCTTGTGCATTTTTGCAATGACATGATGGAACAAGAAGAATTGGAAATGCCCTGTAGCTTGCAACTCTGGGTTTTCAGATATCAGCTCGGAGGTGGATCTGCATGAGCTACTTGTAAACTCTTCTGTCTTCTTTTAGTATTTAGGAGAGAGGTGGTTGCAGATGGTGGGAGCTGGGTCTACTCTGTCCTCATGTCCTGCGTGTTGTCCCTGTTCCTTGCCACTAGCTTTGATCTAGCTCCCCTAAAGCCCCCCAAGAAATGCAGAAGGTGAAAATGATCCATGCAGACTCAGCTTAGGTCACGCAGGGTACAAACAGGCTCCAACCGCTCCTGCTCAGCTGTGACCAGCACGAAATAGAGGAAGAAAAGCAGCCAGCCGAGCCCATGCTCAGCAGTATGAATCATACCCTGTGAGCAACACGACAAACAACTTATCCACGTCTGATCTGCTAATACATATTTATTCTGTTAACAAGTAATTCATTCCTGAACAGAAAGCTTGGGAGTTGATTTATATCGCAGTCAAATCAAGTCTGAAAAAGCTGCTAAATTCACCTATATAAATCATGACAATTTTGTTTTTGCTGTGGGCTGTAGAGAAAATGGGAGCTAAGCAAACATGGTACTTTGTGGCTGTTAATAATTAATAACAGTTAATGAACAAGATGAGCAATGTTCTGTGATTATTATGATTATTAATAATACTGATAATTGTTTTAGTACTACGACAGTGATCATTCATAATAATGATGAAGGATAAGCACCTTGGAGTGCTTATCCCCCATCACCATGAGGATGCAGGTAAGGCTCTTGGTCGAATGTGTGTAGCAAGGGGTCCACTTCCCCTTTGCAAGACGCTTTTACTCCTTATCTGTGTGGGTGTCAGAATAAATGTGTTGATAGAGACTTCCCATCAGCATTACCTCTGAAGCAGTAAATTAGTGTCTTTCCTAGGTTTAGTTGTATTTACCTAAAACAACCATGTTGTCTGTATAGGACATATACACACTGTGGGGAACATGCTCAACTCAAAATATTCTGTGGGCTGAAATGTTCAGCAGTTGCTGTATTTTTACACCTGTATTTTCCTCCCTTCTTATTAAATTAGTTCCTCTTTAGAAAGTTATTTTTCTACTGTAACTTTTGTATATCTTCTGTGTCTGTACAAGGTAAAATTCTTTAGCTTTAATTTCTATCATTTTAACAAACAATGAATAAAATTATTTTGGATTTCCTAGGAGGGCAAAGCTTTGGGAGCAGAAATTGCACTAAACTCCCTTGATTAGGTTTCCTTGAGAGGTTTAAGTGAGCGTGTCCTCATTCAGATTCAAGTTAATCTACAGTTTTTCATAGACATCATGTTTTAAATCTCTAAATCCATGGAAGGCTTTTTTGAGCCTTCTGCCTTGCTGTGGCTACCCGGTGATGGTCCTGAATTTAATGTGTTTGTGATATATTCAACCCAGTGGGCTGTAAATAGTCACTAAATATTCAGCAGAGCCTCGGCTGCCTCCTTGCACCGAGGCCCAAGACAAACTCAGATGGTGACATTTTTCTCCTTAATCCTTTTACTCCTCTTCCCATGCAAGAGATTTTCAAAGGATGCTAAATGTCACCAAAGGCTTCTCAATCTTGCAAGACTATTTAAAAGTTGGGGTTTTTTTCCAAAGATGCCACCACCTCCAGTGAAACAGCTTGGTTTTGGGGGCATCTATTCCAGCATCCTTTCAGAAGGACCTGAGGGATGCAAGCTTGCCGTGATCAGAGCAAGGACCAGGTAATGCTCAACTGAGGACTGGGACTTTCTTCTCCAGAAAACTGTGTGAGGTTATTGCACAATTAATAAAACACAGCCACTTCAGGTGAACTTGTACACTATGCTGCTTCTGCATCTTGCAGGCTGATTAGCGCTAATCTGAGTGTGAATTGTCACTTTGGGGCAGTGGGATCACGCGGAAAAGGAAAAGAATATGATCTGGTAATGTTTTATCGGGGCTTATTTCAGGATTGTGCACTGAAGGAAGGTGATTTCATAGAATCATAGAATGATTTGGGTTGAAAGGACCTCAAAACCCATTCAGTTCTAAACCCCCTGCCATGGACAGGGACATCTCCCACTGGATCAGGGGGCTCAAAGCCTTATCCAGACTGGCTTTGAAATCCTCCAGGGATGGGGCAGCCACTGCTTCTCAGGGCAACCTGTGGCGGGGCCTCTCCACCTTCACAGGAAAATGTTTCTGCCTAAGATCTCATCTCAATCTCCCCTCTTTCAGCTTAAAAGCATTTCCCCTTGTCCTATCCCTGTACTCCCAGATAAAGAGCCCCTCCTCAGCTTTCCTGGAGCCCCTTTCAGTACCGGAAGATTGCTCTAAGGTCTCCCTGGAGCCTTCTCCAGACTGAACAACCCCAACTCTCTCAGCCTGTCCTTGGATGGGAGATACTCCAGCCCTCCGATTATTTCTGTGGCCTCCTGTGGACTCATTCCAACAGCTCCATGTCCCTCCTCTGCTGAGGACTCCAGAACAGGATGTAAGTCTCCAGGTGGGGTCTCACCAGAACAGAGGAGCAGAATCCCGTCCCTTGCCTTGCTGGTCCCACAGGCTTGGATGCAGCCCATGGTTGGCTTTCCAGGCTGTGTGTGCACATTGCTAGTTCACGTTGAGCTTCTGTACCCCCAGAACTCCCAAGTTCTTCATTCTCCTCCCATCCTACTTGTGCTTGGGATTTCCCTGACTCAAGTGCAGGACCTTACACTTGGCCTTGTTGATGTAGTGTTTTTAACTAGATACCTCTATTTTCTAGGGTAGAGGTGGCCTCTGCATCTCAGTTCCTACGTGCGAAGCGAGGCAGCAGCACTGGTTTATCTGCCTAAACTGTCACGAGAATAAAACATTAAACATTCATCTCTCGGAGATGGGGCCAGAAAGATATCTGTGGGTTTGAAAGCCACAGTAGAGTGCATGGATACACCAGTTACAGCCAGTGTACTTCCCTTACCCCAGCCAGAAGTTAGTTTTAACTGACAGGGCCTGAGAGCTCTCCGTAACAGGAGATGCTACATCTGTACAAGGCTGTTACCACAGGTGAGTTTTGAGGTGAGGAATGAGTTTGAAGTGGAAAAATGCTACAAATAAAACAGTTGGTAGAAGTAAAGAACAATCTTTCTATTCCTGCAAATGTTCAAGCTTTGAATGTTTTCCTGAGGTACGTGCTAAAAGAAGTTGAGTTTTGCATGAAGCGGTAATTTAAACCAAAGAAGACATCTGTCTGTGTTAACTGGACTGTTTTCTTTCAGTCAGTTTGAAAAACACTTCTAAAATAACATAACTGGCTTAAATCGAAAACCAGTATTTAATTTTTAGGCTATTGTAAAAAGAGGTTTTTTTCTTTTTCAAAGCTTTTTAACCAGGAATTTGCTGAAAACTGCTCCTTGCAATGACTAATTCTGGTTTTAATGAACAAGAGTCCTTAGACCAGATGAGTTTTGCTGAAAAAGGGCCATCCAGCTCCCTCCCACATTGTTGCCTATATCCTGGCAGCCAGTGAGCAGGGAGAAGAGCTCATCTTTACACCCAACATGACACTCAGGGATTGCTTTGTAAACCTCCAGTACAAACCAAAGTCAAGCATCATGCAAAATCTTTTATTCTGTCTGAAGTAAATGTCAGTTTATTACTCATAGAAAGAGATGACTGCTTTTATAAAAGAAGATTGTTTTTATTTCTTATTTTAGCTTCATCCCAATCAGGTCTCAGTTTTCTTAATTGTTTATACATGGAGAAGGTTTATTGACCATATTTCCGCATGTTTCTTAATTGTGAGCACAGATGAATGCACCAAGCGTAACATTTCAACTGCCTTATATGAGTTCATAACATTTTGCAATAACCGTTGCAATATTTGTTTAGGTGAACACTTGAAGGACATCTGTTGGTGCAGAAACAATGGTGCAGGGTTTTGCTTTTGTTTTGTTTTTTTTTTTTAATTGTTATTTTGACAGAGGAGCAGGCACACTTCTGTCACTTAAAATGAAAATCCTGCTAAGTGCTGACAAAATCTGCTCTGCATTATCCCCATTCCTCCTTTCTGTCTCTAATTGTTGGAGTTACGAGAACGACTGAAGGTAAAGTCTGTGAACACATATTTTGGAAATTGAGATCAATATCTTGCTAAGCCATATGCACGTCTCTCCAGAGGGTTTATTTAGCCAGCTAGTATTTGTGTTGATAATAGCACAACGAGTTCTGTTTGATGTCAGGTTTGAAAAGGTACGTGAGTTAGCGGTGGTGTGAGCGCCGAGCTGGTGGTTGAGGGAGAAACGTGCTTTGTATGAAACATGCTTCATATGCTACACCTCTATGATTTGAGAAGCTATGTGAAGGGCAAAAAACCTGCAAGACTCAATTGGATGGTCCACATTTAAATCCTATTTTTGTCCCCAAAGTAAAAATAATCAGCCAAAATGATAGACTTTGATCCTTCACGTCAACCAAGTACTCACTGGGGATTCTCTTGCTGGTGCCCTAAGTGGATCAAACCCCTGTCTGGGAGACCCATAGGAGGTGAAGGCCACACAATGAGCTGGTGATGGAGATGTGTGGACTGGATGATCTTAGGGGTCGTTTCCAATTATAATGATTCCATAATGCTATGTCTCCAGCAGGAATGGCAAACCCGCTTTTCCCTGGGGTGCTTGCAGATGCCCAACCTTCCTGGAGCAGAAGAAGCAGGGGATCACTACCACAAGCCTTGAGGGCTACATGAGGCTGGCTCTGCTTGGATTTCATATCCACTGCCATCAGTTATCCACATGCTTTTGGGGCCTGGTTCTTGTTTTCCTGTGTAAAACGTGAACATTTTCCTTTGGAATACTAATGTGCATTTATTTTATTATTTCCCTTCCCCCATGCTTCCCTCTTTATCTCTCTCTCTACTTAAAGTCATAACACTGGAATAAATAGTTTTACCTTTAACAGTGCATGGCTTTTTGTAATTTTTTCCTTCATTTACAAAGCATGACCATAAGGTTTCAGCCAGAGTGTTTTATATATGATGGGGATAAAAACCTGAAAGCCAAAACAGCTGAGAAAGTGATGTCTCCACAGACCAACTTATGCCAACTGCCACCCAAAGTGGCAGCAAACGCTTCCTTATTTAAATCAGGGGAAAAATACCCTACAGACACCAACATCTCAGCCCAACCCACTCACACATTCAGGATTGAGGCGCATCTTCCCATTTCTGTAAACCCTGATGGTGAAGTAAGGGTCAAGTAGGAGGCTGGAGGTACGTCCATTCCACTGGGAGGGACAGCTGAGGTGATGGAACAGGCTGATACCCAAAAAACTTAGCGATTTCAGGTTTTGTCTTTTTCTTTCTCCTGTGTGACCTCGGGCAAATTGCTCAATATCCTGGTGCCTCATTATCTCATCAGTGAAATGAAGATAATCACTCTTTCTTTACACAGTAGGGTATGAAGATGAATATACTGAAGACTGTGAGGTAGTTAGCTGTTGTGGCATTTGGTCATCTAGTGATTCAAATGAATCTTACAGGAGAGATTAAACATCACAACATCTGTTTTCTTTGCTCTGAACCAAGTAGGAAAACACCTGATTTCTGCAAGGAGAACTTCTGTTCAGGGTGTCCTTGGTGCAATTCTTTTTCTGACTGAATTTTGACTCTTAATGGCTTGGAAAAAATAGGAAGGAAACCTTAACGCGTTTCTCCGGGTTGTTAATTGGACATATCAATTTGAGATAACACAGGTGCTTGTCATAGCTTGTTCTGCATTTTGATTCATTTTAATGCCAGTAACTAATGGCACAGGAGCCAGTCCTACCCTCACAGCACAGCTGTAACAGCTGGAAGGGATGTCTCTGTTTTGTTTTGTGTTTTTGTATGCCCGTAACAGCCTAATAAAATGATGTCTGCAGCTCAGGAACAAGTTGCTTTTGGCCCAAGCTCATTTCCTTTAGCAAAACATGTACCAAGAGTCATCAAACATGAATCTGGGGACAGAATTTTTAGCAGGACCTGTCGCTATAGGGCAATGGGGACCGGTTTTAAATAATAGAGGGTTGGAACACTTCCCATATGAGGACAGGCTGAGAGAGCTGGGTTTCTTCAGCCTGAAGAAGAGAAGTCTCCAGGGAGACTTTAAGCAGCATTCCAGGACCTGAAGGGAGCTACAGGAAAGATGGGGAGGGACTTTTTACAGGGACCCATAATGGTAGGACAAAATGCAATGGCTTTGAAGTGGAAGGAGGAGATTTAAAAGAGACATTAGGAAGAAATTCTTCAAAATGAGTGTGATGATGCACCTGGCACAGGTTGCCCAGAGTAGTGGCGGCTGCCCCATCCCTGGAGGTTTTCAAAGCCAGGTTGGATGGGGCTTTGATCACCCTGATCCAGTGGGAGGTGTCCCTGTCCATGGCAGGGGTCTTAGAACTGGATGGGCTTTGAAGTCCCTTCCAACCCAAAGGTTCTATGATTCTGCAAGAGGGGAGACTCAGACTAGATAGAAGGAAGAAATTCATTACAATAATGAAACACTGGCACAGATTGCTCAGAGAGGTGGTGGATACCCCCTTCCTGAACACACTCAGGGTCAAATTGGATGGGGCTCTGAGCAACTGGATCGAGTTGAAGATGTCTCTGCCCATAGCAGGGGAATTGGACTGGATGGCCTTTACAGGTCCCTTCCAACTCAAACCTTTCTGTAATTCAGTGAAATTCAGCTGGGTAGTTTGGAAATTCTTCTGAGATGCCAAATGGTTTTTGATCTTTGCTCCTGTTGTATCACCCAGCAACATTAAAACCAAGGTACCATCCTTTCCTGTGGACTTACTGGCAACTTCATCGCAATGCAGTTACAAGTACTTGTGAGGTGTGTGGCACAATATTGGCAGTGGAAAACAAAATATTTAGTGTCATATTTGATGAGTACTGGCACTGTTACTGCAGTGGTAATGTTTTTTTTACCTTTAGAGACTGCAGGTCTGCTCGCCAGTTGCTATTCAGAATATTACTTTGAAAGTACCTCATGACTTTTCCCTCCAGTCCATTTAGGAATTAGAAAAGCCTGAATCATCTTTTTATTAAGTTTATGAACTGTCCCAGCATGCATTCAGACTGAACATTGAAAAGTTTGCCAGCCAACAAAATCAAATCAATTAAACCCACAAGATTTATGGTGCAGGTTTTTGGGAGTATCAGGGGCTGGAGTCACTGGCCTTTTGCCAAGGACACAGCGGGAAAATGCGTTTTCACCTTGGCTATTTCAACATGTAGGTGGAGAGGTGCAAGCACAGGAGCAAGCGATGAGAAGTCAGCTGGGAAGTTCTGCTCAGAGATTCTGTGCTGTGGGAGGATTCATCCTATGGTCATGCCCTGGGGGTTGCATCTTTTGGGACAGATTTTCTGAAGACCAATTAGGTTTATATTTGATTGAAAAAGAATAAGGAGGTGAGGGTATCTAGGGATGTATCTCCCTTGGCATCTCTGATAAAATTTCAGAAAAATTAAGGCAATGATGTCTGCCTTCAGGCAGCACCATCCTTGGGCATGTTGGGAAGTGTCCTTTGAAGAATTCCATAAATCCCAGACATGCATCCCCACCACCTCCACCTGCACAAGAGTCCAAGTTTTCCTAAGAGCCACCCAGAGATTTTTTTCAGAATGTTGTCTCGTATCAAATATGTACAAAAACGACAATATTGGAAGAGTTAATTAATCTAATTACAACCAGCTACAAATAAGTCCATGTGCAGCTTTACTTCTCTTCTGATGAAACACCAAAAAATGGTCACACTTGAACGATCTCTGGAGGACATGAAGTTACTTCACAAAGAGGTTTGTACACTTAGTAAATGATTAGTTTTAATGGAAAAAACACAGTTGAAACACAATAGAAAAGCATTGAACAGGGCAAGATATGCACATTCTTACATCTGAGCGTACCTACATCTCTGTTAAACTGACCTCAACAGGCAGGTCAGCAGAGAGCTGGCTGTGTGAGAAGGAGGGAATTGCCTTTTCTTTCCTGAACAGTAACTTTTCAGTTGGATTTTACATGACAGCCTTCCTTTCCTACCTCTAATATTTCCATTATCATAATTTTCTTTTCCTACACACAAATCACCTCTGCTTGAAAACCTGGTTTCCTTATTCTCACTGATCTGTAACATGAATTTAAAATTACCTAAAGCTGTTCCTGTCACTCCTTGACATCCTGATGTAGTTTGACTGCTCTCCCAAGTGACACTTTTCAGATCTGTCCTTGCTGTGTTTTCATTCCCTTAAAAAATAATGCATCTTAAAATGGTTCTTTTTTCCCTTTGCAGTTTATTGATTACAATCTGGCAATTTTCATTCCCAATCTTGACAAAACTTCTGTGATATAGGGCTGATTATAAAGAAAAATCACTTCCTCTCCAGCAGCTGCACCTCCTTGAGCAGGACCTGGGAGGCACTCATGTTTCTTGCCAGAAAGAAGTAATCGGAGACCTACAGAGTCAGGATAAAGGGAAGTTTTTAGTGAGTAAATATGGGCCTGTGGGAATGAAAAATAAAGATAATACAGCTGCTACATCTAGCAGGAGGTTGCTAAAGCTTCTAATAGGTTTGCTGTTCCTGATGTGCCTCCTAACCCTTGCCTTTGTCCGTGCTGGTTGGCTCTGGCTCTACTAAGCCCTCACTCAATCAAAGCGCTATTAAAGGCAGGGTTTCCTGTCTCTCCTGTGCTGCATATGGATTGTGAGACAAATTCAATCTGTGCAAAGGAGGTAGAGATCCATCTGAAAAATACGTAGGCAATGCTTCCTTGGGAAGGTGTTTTCTGGGTGATGGAGGAATGTGGTGATGCAAGGAATGGGGTGAAGATGCAGCAAAGGAGCAAAGGCGAAAGGGGAATTGGCAGTGATGAAGCAAAGTTAAAGGCTGGCTAACTTCTCTCATGAATGAGTGTGTGCAAAAAAGGAATTAAACTCATAAACTGGGGAATGCAAAAGTGTCTCCAAGTAAATAAAGCCTGTGGCCCTGTGGAAATTCAGATATTGCGGCATTTGTTGTGAGGCTTATGATTTCTTGGCTCTGCAGTAGGATAAGAGGTTTAGATCGGATATTACGATAAACTACTTCACAAAAAGGGTTGTCAAGCACTGGAAGAGGCTGCCTAGGGAAGTGGTAGAGTCACCATGCCTAGAGGGATTTAAAAGATGGGGTGATGTGGCACTTGGTAACATGGATTGATAGTGGACATGGCAGTGTTAGGTTAAGGGTTGGACTTGATGATCTTAAGGGTCTTTTCCAACCATAAATCATTCTACGACTCTAAGAAGAGCTCAAAATGGTCTTCAGGCTGAGGATGTTTTCAGGATCTTAAGGGATTGTTAAGAACTTGTTATGATGTTTGGAGGAAGAAGGAGTCCTCACTCTCATTAGCCTTAAAGCTGTTTTGCACAGTGAGTAACCTGAAGGACATCAAAGTACACTGACACAGATGCTTAAGTATGCTTAAAAATCTCTTCGCTGTTTCAGCGTGGTGGAGCACAGCTCAATCTCCAGAGAGAATAAAAATCTTGTGGGCCAGATCTGCAGCTGGCACGGATCACTTGGTGCTACCGAGCTCATTTGCACCTACAAGCATCCAACCTTACACTGTTAGCTTAAACAACCTGAAATCCAAAGTTAGAAAGAGATGCAGGAGTAACAGGGGACCACGGTAACTGCATGAAGAACAGTGCTTAATGTTAAGTAATTTCCTAATGTGAATCAAATTGCAATGAAGAAAAGAATAATAACAGGTGTCTTGTGGGAAATAGTGACAGATAAAAAAGCAATAACGACAATTAAAGTCTTGGTGGGCTGTGGAAGATGGCACAGGTGTTATAAAGGATGGTATTGAGAGTCATGCTGGTGGATCAGCCACAGATGCAGCCATTGGCGGTGCAATATGTGGGATGGGGGGGAGAGGGACTCTGGTGTGCAGCACTACAGCATCTTCAGCTTAAAATCCGTGGGGTACCAGGGGTAAAATCGTTGCTTGCTTGCATGATAAGGACAGTCCTGGTGCTTGGCAGGGCTTGGGATCCATTTAACTTGCTAGATGGCAGTGGTGGGGAGTGAAACACCACAAAGAGAGACGGGGAACGGCTGTGTGCTTGCAAGCATGTCAATAGGGAAAAACACTGTGCAGTGGATTACTGGGCTCCAAAAACTGTAGGTTTTGGGGTAGTTTTATAACCCAGAGTGAGCCTGCACCGAGTGGTCCAGGGGAAATAACATTTTGAGGATACACAATAGGTGAAACATCCATGTAGCATTTAAGACTTACACTGTTGTGAGTGAGGAAATTGATATTGCTAAAAGCCTGCATGAATTGTGTTTTTTCTTCTGTAAATAGCAGAGTAAGGTCACATCCCTGGGCTTTGGGATTCAATTTGCTTGTAGAGAGGAAGGTGCTAGGAAGACAAAGTGAAAAGCCTACTTGAAACTGAGAAAAAAAACTAGTAAAACTCTTAAAAGTTGGCATTGTTCCCTGAGCTGTGATAAATAATGTCCCAGACTGTGAAGAAGGGGTTGAGAAAACCAGGAAAGACTTCAGTACAGAGTTTTATGGCACAGTTGGGTGTATTGGTGAGGCTGAGTATAACAAAGTGCCATGTCTTTAGCTTTTGCCCCAGTCAGTGGACTTGAAAGTGCTGGGGAGGGAGCCCCTTGCAGGGCTGAGCTCTGATGATTACATCCGTTGATTTGCATAATCAAATAAATTGTGACTTTATTACAGTGTAAGTTGGTCTCAAACCAAGCCTGTGCTAGCTCTGCTGATGCAATACTGTGATGACTTTGAAACTATTCACAATGAGGGTGGGGAGGTCCTGGCACAGATTGCCCAGGGAAGTGGTGACTCCTCCCTCCCTGCAGGTGTTCAAGGCCAGGCTGGATGGAGCTTTGAGCAGCCTGATCCAGTGGGAGGTGTGTCTGCCCATGGCACGGGGTTGGAACTGAATGGGCTGTGAGGTCTTTTCCAACCCAAACCATGCCATTATTCTATGATTTATGACTCCAGGATCCTGAACATTAATCAGTGCATATTTCTGAGTTATGCAGAGGAAAGGAGTAGGTGAGGCTCTCGCTGATACTTCAGGAGGGGAGGAGGGAGAGAGCTTGGAGGGATCTAAATGTGTGGAAGAAACCAAACCAGAGGGAATGACTAATCCAGATTTCCTTTCTCTTCTGACAGTCTCAAATGAATCTTTGTTATGGGAGCAATTGAGAGATAGCTCTGTTTAGGAAATTAATAGCACTTGCTCCAGAGGACCTTTTGTCAAAGAAATGCCAAAAAAATTTATGATCTTGAGCCAGGCCATGCAAGTATTGGATGAAGAGTGTCAATATATGGTCCTCTGTTTACAGCTTCAGTGAAAGAGGCTTTTCAGATGAGTATGATTTGTACCAGCTCCTACCCACAATTGATCTCAAAAGGACCAATTTAATGCAGGATCTGTTTATTTTAGGAGAGTGCTAACAGACCTTTGAATGGGTCAGCGGTGAAGCCAAACGGATTTTCAATACCCATTCTTCTGAAAAGGAGGCTTGCTTTCAGTTGTGCTCTGCAAAAACGGTGGAAGGCAAATACTAAAGACTTAGATCCCAGTAACACTCTCTTACAGAGCACGTTAGAGCTACAGGACTTTTCAACAATAGTAATCAATCTCTTTCCATGTGATTTCAAGGCTCTGGAAATTCTGGCTTATGCACATTGTAGTAAATAACTTCACATGCTTTGCTGTAATAGGACAACTGCAGTCTTTGGCTACTGGTAGTTAAATATGAGATTAATTTATGTTGAACATTGGCAAACATAACATAAAAATTGCTCAAGAGACCAATAAATAAATATTCCTCCTTTTCTAGGAGTGAAGGACAAATTAACGTCCAGGCAGAGAAAACAATTTCTTCGTGGAGGCTCTGAGTTTCCTGATAAATACACTCAAAATTACATTCCATGTTTGGAAAAATGAAGCTGCTGGTCATGCAGAGCTTCAAAAGCCCCAGTTGCCTCTGCAGCTTGGTAGGACAGTGAGAGAAGTAGCCCTATACCCATGCCAGAACAGCTTGGATTGACTCCCTTGCATGACCCTTCATAAAATGGGAATTGACATACGTGTTTGGGCCCAAGGACAAAGTCTCTTGCCGTCACTTCTGGTTGTCACCTCATCACTGTGGCAGAGACACCATCTGGCCTCTGTACATTGAGACACAGGTTTAAGACACATTTTCTGGATGTATTCACTGAATTCAACGTACCTGGAGTAACCCTTGAGGGCCATGTTTGCAGCGTGAAGGGAAGGATCTGTGTTGCTAGATGTGGGTGTGCAGCTAAAACCCCCTCTCAGCCACCCCAATTTTGCCAGTACAAGGTTGCATCTTTCTTTTCCAATGTGCAGAATCATTATCTCATAGAATGGTTTGGGTTTGAAGGGACCTCAAAGTCCATCCAGTTCCAATCCCTTGCACAGGCAGGGACACTTCCCACTGGATCAGGGTGCTCAAAGCCCCATCCAAGCCAGCCTTGAAAACCCCTAGAGATAGGGTAGCCATGACTTTTCCAGGCAACGTATGGCTTCCCACTCCAATCATGAAGACTTTCTTCCTAACTTTTGATCTAAATCTTGCCCCTTCCAGTTTAAAGCTGTTCCTCTTTGTCCTATCCGTGGCTATGTAGTAAGTCCCTTCTCAACTTTCTTGTAGTCCTTTCAGTCCTGGGAGGCTGCTCTAAGGTCTCCCTGGAGCCTTCTCTTTTCCAGGCTGAACAACCCCAACTCTCTCAGCCTGTCCTCATAGCAGAGGTGCTGATCATCTTTGTGGCCTCCTCTGGACCCACTCCAACAGTTCCATTTCCTTCTTATGTTGGGAATTCCAAAACTGGATGCAGGACTCCAGGTGGGGTCTCATGAGAGCAGAGGACTGTAAGCAGCAGTAAGCCAGCACTGGGCAGGTCTCTGCATCCCAGTGCCTGTGATGGTCACCACATGCTGTGCCCACCTTTCTGACACCCTTGTGCCTGCTTGGGTGAATATCCAGCCACCCCTTTGCAAACACATTGAAGACAGCATGCAGTACCTGGTCCTGACTGATCAATACTCTTCCTAAAAGGCTCTTCATCTTCTCCTCACTGCTGTCTGAGAAAGGGTGCCAATATTTTTCCGCCAGGCTCCTGGTGCCTACGTGCACATTGTTTATTAACTGCAGTGCTTGGCACGTACCTGCCTTCGGCCTCTTGGTCTGTGGGCATCTCCCCCTCCTTTGATTAACGCAGAGTAGATATTTAGGTAATGTGATAAGAGTCTTATTCTGTGTAATTAGTTTTTTTCTTATACGTCTGTTAGATGAAATATTAGAGCTTTCATTGTCCTTGGTATTTATATTAAATTGTTGTGAGTGACTAATGATCTTGCTTCACATGCACTTCTAATCTGTGAGCAGCCATTCTGAGGGAGGTGTAAGAAACATTTCTTTTGGCTAGTTCAGCATCATATTAGTGTATGTTGAGCTCATTTTGGTACTATGGATGAATTTTGTGGTGAAAGTATGTGATTCTTGCATATTATGGAGCAGTCATTTTCAGGCTTAAACTGATATTCAGTGGGAATTTTGTCTATTTTACCAATGCAAAATCTGATTATTTTTTGCTTGAACGTGTAGGAAGTGGAAAAGTTTGTGTGCAGAGGCCTATTTCCGTCTAGTCTGCAGCTCTTGTGCCTTGAAGACCTGCCAGGTTTTACCACAGCCCATCGATGAGTTAGGAAGTGTTCTCATTCCCTACCTGCCCGGGGATCCTGCTCTGATGCTTCTGAGTCTGTAAGGTGCAGGAACCTCTTTGGTGTAAGGAGACTGGGGTGTGAGAAACATACATAGTTCCCCTGGGAAGACACTCAAAGCATGGAAAACTCTTTATTTGATCTGAGGGCTGGAACACCTCCCATACAAGGACAGGCTGAGACAGTTGGGGTTGTTCAGCCTGGAGAAGGCTGTGTGAGACCTAAGAGGAGAATTCCAATACTGAAAGGGGCTACATAGAAGCTGGAGAGAGGCTCTTCGTCAGGGAGGGTAGGGATAGGAGGAGGGGGAATTATTTCCTTGAACAATATGCAAAGTGTAAGTGGCCTAGCAGCTTAAGATTTTCAGTGTCATTACACATTTACATTTCCACAGGAAAAAAACCCTTGCTGGTAGAACTACTTACCTTTTTGGTGCTCGTTTCTACACCCTGTTCTCTGCTAACAACATAATGGATATGAACGGAGCTGTGAGGTTTCTTACATCTTTCTGTAATTTTTATGTTTTCTTTTCATGACCAGGCTTTGGAGTGGAATTACACTTTTTTTTTTCCTCCCCAAGTCTGTTGTTTGCTGATTATGCAGCAGAAAGCTTTTTCTGGTAAACGCCGTGCCCCTTTGTGCTAATGTGGAGCAGAGCCTGTGTGAAGATGGTCAGAGCCATGTCTAAGGAAAAGACGTTGGAGAGACTGTTCAAAGAGTCTCACAATCCACTAATTTCAGGCATTACATGTCGTCATCTCAGTGAGATGAACAAAACCCACTGGAGAGATCTCGTAGTGACTTTTTCCTGCTTGTTCCATCTTTATACCTACACTCTTCTTTCTGCTGAAGAGCTCCAAGGCAGGAATGCCTGAACACATGAGCTGTCGGGGACATACAAATCTGATGGCAAAGCACAAAGTGCTTGTCCTCTTGGGGAGCATAAACTCTTTGGGTTTATTCAGGTGACACACAACAACTACAGGCTACAAACAAACCAAATAACTGGTTTGTCTACAACACTTTAAAATGGCAGAATTTCAGTTTTACTTTTTTCTTTTCGTTTTTAAAAATGCTTCCAATTCTCATGCATTTATATTAAATAAGGTTAAGAAAGGATAATACCCTTATAAAAAGACATAGATTTCTTCTTTTCTTTTGGAGGAACATTTTGTTCAACCACAAAAAGAGAAGGGAAAGTTTTAAAGGATTTCCTATTGTTACTTTGGAGAGAGCAGCAGTATTCTCACTTCAAGTTAATCCCAAACTATAGTATATCTGTTCTGAAATATTTTTATTCCTTGGCAGAGCTATAATAGTGATTATTCAGGCAGTATGAGTTCCAAAAATATTTTAATTTTGTTTATATCTTAGTAGTTTCAGAAGAAGTATTTCACATAGGGAAAGAAGAAGAAAAAGAGAGGATGGCTTGAAAAACTAGAAGAAATGGGGAAGTCTACACAAAGGCTGTGGGGTAGAAGCAAGTGTTCAGATGTGGGAGATGGGACAAAGTGAGCAGTAACTCTGTTGCCTGTAATAAGAGTAAAATGAATAAGGAAGAAAACACCAGAATGTAAAAGAATTGATACAGGAAGAAGCAGAGCAAACAAAACATTGAGTCTGATGTAGATGGTTAGAAGGAACATACCAAGGGATGTGAGGAGGGCAAAGCCAGAGAAGCCAGTAAGGGCACGATCCTCTGCAAAGGCAGAGGTGCAGGCAGGGGAGGCAGCGTGAGCTCCGGTGAGGAGAGGTGTGAAGGAAGGCCAGGGCCGGGAAGAAGATGACTTTTTGTGATGTTGCTCAAGTGCCGAATAAAAGTTTGTCCATGAAAACATGACAGGTGCCCCAGATGGTTTAGTTCTTGTATATTTTTCTCATGTCAGTCCCTGAGATAATTTTCTTCTGTGGGGAAATTCATTCCTGAGGTGAGGCACAGGGTCTACTTTTCTCCCCTGTGAGACAGATGCTCTCTGGTCTCAAGTCATTTATCCCTTGTCCTCTGGTTTGTCTCTGCTGGCTGTGTGGCCTGTGCTGCCAAAGGAGCAGAAGCTGTGAGCTGTGAGCATCTTGATCTCTCCCAACTGATTATCCTGTGACAGAAAGGGAGTAAGTAATCTATGAAGATGGCTCTATAAACACATTTTTCGCTGAAGTGATGTTATTACCTTAGTTTGCCAAAAGCAATTATTTTATTCAATAAGTTCATTGTGCTGCCAGGGGTCTGCCTGTATTTTATGTGGCTTAAATGAGGTTCCCTTCTAAAGGAGAGGTTTAATTTTATCCAGCCTCAGACTCATTAGCATCAGTACCTCTTCTTGCAATTGCGTGTCCCAGATAGAGGATGTAAACAAGGACGGCCGGCTCACAGAGCTGGCAGTGCTCAGGAGTGGAAAGGTGGTCCTCGCCTCTCCGATAATGGAGAAAGAACCTTTTTTAGGTGGTATTTTCTGTTTATCAGATTGGATTGCACCCTGTGAGTCATCTGTACGTGGTTCACCTAAACTGGCACGGCTGGAGGAAATGATTCACCGTGGCACCGGATGGCTGTTGTTGTCTGGGTCTGATAAATGGAGTGAAACACCAAAGCACAGCAGTCTCTGACAATAACCACCATCCCTGGGGTTATCTCATAGGCAATACATTTTCATTTTTTCCATGATCCACACACAGTGGGATAGGTGAGGAGCTGGGTGTGAAGTGTGCCAAGAAGGCTTTCTTTCTTGTCTTGGTAGGCCTTCTTGGGTTTGGTGTTTTGAGACATATTAGACTGTTATGAAATGTGGCTCTTTTCTTATTCCCTTCCTCCCCAGTCAGGTCAAAACTGCTTCTGCCATGCCATGGCAGTGATGTTACACACAGTGACCAGGGATGCTTTCCTTGCCATGGACTGCGTGGCTCATGCTGAAAATAGCCAGTCAGGGGCACATCAGGGCAACGTAGTGGCCATGATCTTTCCCTCTCTATCACTGCATTACCCACCCCAAGGTTAAGCAGAGAACAGCCCTCCCAGTGCAGCTGTATCCCATGCTCCTGCATCCATGGTGGCTCCCCTGGTGTTTGTTAGTTCCAACTCGTTAACATTGAACTGATACTCGAAGGAGTGTTGGGAGTGCTGTTATCAGCTTCAAGGTGACTTGCTGGAAGCTGTAGCTCTTATCTTGGATGGTAGATATGACCCAACTGTTTTATCAAGCATCTTGATGGTGGGGAAGAGAAGTCTTCCCTGTGCTGTTTGCAGTAGACATGAAAATCCTTTATCTGATAACATGATATTGTGGAATATTAGGAAATAAATTTATCTTCAACTGGCATTGATTGTTCAAAGCCTCGGGAAAACAGGCAGAGATGAAGTTTTCTATCTCTCATTTGGCACAGACCCCCAGGTAAACTAGAAGGATTATATGGTGTGTAAATGAATGCCATCTGGTTCGGAGGGATTAGGACCACATTCAGCTTGTGGACCAGTGTCCCTTGGGCCTTTTTATGATGGGCTGATGGTAGTATTTTAAATTAAATGTGGAGATAAATAGTGTCCAAAGGATTTGCAGGCAGGCTGCTGTTCATTTGAGTAGATTTGGATGCCTTAGTACATTAAATCCAAATACCTGGCCAAAGAAATGCATATTCCTCTATAAGCCACCCTTTGTTTTTTATGCTGCTTTGGAGATAACGCGACACTTCAGATAAGCCCTGGGCGATGCTTGTTCTTTCTAACCAAAGGAGCAGCGCTTGGTCCGGCTTTCCCTAGACTCACTTCCTTTTTTCCAGTTCAGCGTTTTATATGACATATCCTGCTTGAAAGCTTAGTGTGCTGAATTCTTTCAAAGACTTTGCCCATCTTTTGCTACTGTGTGCCACAAAAACACAGTGGGCCTTCCCACTGCGGTTGCAGGAGCTGATCTGACTACTCTCATGGTGCCTGTAGCTTTGCTTTATGTGTAGTTCGGTTAAGAAAAGCTGCTGTCACAGAGGAAACTTCTGGCAGTGCTCAGTGGTGGCATTTTTTCAACCTGATACCTACTTATTACAAGTGATCCTGGGATACTGAAACCCGAATTTTCTATGTAGATAATAAATCAACAGTGCTGTGCAAATAACCTGGTAGTGCCTTTGCCCAGTCTGACTGAGGCTGAGGTGCGTACGTTCTCTCTCCTGCAGTGTTTATGAGCTCCTCCACACTTGCATTAGAGAAAAATCTTCCTTTGGAAAAAAAGACTTCAATCTGCAACTTGGATTTAGAGCCAGTTTCAGTTTTTGGCGTATATCTGTCATTTCACTTAATTAAGTGGTTACATGAAGGAGCAGTTCAGAGAACTGCTGTTCTCACTGTATGATTAATAGAACTGAGTGGTTTGAATCATTTTACAGGACCACATTGACAGGGCAGCAAGGTGCCTATTTCATGCTCGTAAATCAGATGCCTAAAATGATGTGAATATCCTCATCAGAGCTTTTTGCGACAAGAGGATGATTTCTGTCTTCTGAAATTCAACACTGCAAATAAAATGCACTTTTGAACCTCCTGCAGCAGAAGAGACCAGGACATGTGAGCTAGGGCTGGGTAGGTCTTTATGGTCAGATAAACAGGTCAAATTACTGGTGCTTCAAACTCCACCTTGAGGTTACTTTCTTGGCTATGTGGTTGTAGTTTGGAGCCTGCTCCTGAGCTTTCTCAGCTTTGACAGCAAGAAGGCTCTCCCTTATTTTGACAGTACATGAGACCCTTTCTAATTTATACCCACAGGCTCCTACACCAGCATTCTTTTACCTGACCAGCTCTTCTCCTCCCTGGTGCTCAGACAGAATGCCAATCCCTTTTCGGCTTTTGCCATCGCTAGGCTCAACAAATGACACTCTTAGAGTTTCATTTTGCATGATAAAATAGGCTTTTGCCTCCTTTTGTAAGCCTGGGAAGTCTTCTCTGCACCTACACATAATCCCTGGGGAGCAGGATTGCATGTGTTATTCCAGAGGAGTTCTCCCTCTGTGCCTGGTTCAGTGAAAGGCATTAACACCTTCCTGTCTCTGGGGGAAGTAAGTGGTGAATTACAGAATTGCGCTGGCCTTTTTGGAGGCCTCAGTGATTTAACTGGGACTTTAATACTGCAAAGGAGAGCAAAGCAACAATGAAATAAATCAAGCTGGCCCAGCAAATAGGACCTTTTTTAGCAAAACACGTTCCTTCTTCTGTGCTACTGGGTTCATTTTCAGACCTCTATTTCAAGTGCAGAGGTTGAGGACTGACAGTTGCCACCTTGAAAGCTGTTGCAGCCTGGAGAAGCTGTGATTGCATCCTGCATGCTGTGGGCAGTGGTGCTGGTGGATGGCTGCAGGCTGCCGGAGCGTAGCCAGCTATGGATGTTACAGAGGGTAAGGAGTGGAACAGTCAAAGCTGTGAACATAGATCTGCTCCAGAGAACTGGAATAGCTGAGAGATTAATGTATTTTTGCCTTCTGGCATGAGTGCAGCGAAGCCAGGACCTCCTGGCTCAGTCCTGCCTGTGATGGAAGAATCCAGGCAGCATCACAGAGCTTGTGATGGACATTACTGGCAGCATCCCATGGAGAGGAAGAGAGGATTTTCCACATGCACTTATGAATTACAACGGCAGCAAAAGTGACTCCTCCTCCCTACTGAGAGGGTGAATGTGCACACCATATCTGCAGGCAGACCATGACACTCTTGCACCAGGCAAGGGGCTTCTTCACAGGTTACAATCAATTCCATCAAACCTTTTAAGTAACTTAATTCCCCAAAGCAGTGCAACTTCAGTTCATAATCAATTTTCTAACCCTGTAATTGGAGGGAAAATTATTAGAAAGTGACAGCAAATGGGGTAAAAAAATTCCGCCTTTTAACACCGCCCTCTCCAGAGGGGATAAGGCTCAGCAGATCTCCTTGCTAACAGCACATGTTGTGTTGCAGAGCAATCAGGAAAGTGCTGGCAGAAATGACTCTTCATTTTAGAACAGTCTCATTGGAAACTGCAAAAATGCATTGACTTGACATTAAAAAAATGATATTGCAGATGGGAGGGTTGCGTGGTGATGCCCTGGAATTCCCCTGCCGCCAGGAACAGGTCAAGGGCAGGATTCCAGCAGGTATTGGAGAGCAATGGTTCTGCCTCGCAGGGGTGTCTGTCAGGACACACCCACCAACTGCAGAGAAACGCTCAAATGCTTTTGTTCTGGGGTCCATATATATCATGCTGATACAACAAACGTGAGTTTTAAATAAAGCTCCATTTAACTGGAGAGAGCTTCAGAGCTGCAAGGCTGGTTCGTAAACTTGCATTTCAGATCAGTGGTTTTCATATTTCGGGCTGTTAAGGGTGATGGTTGAAGTCCAGGATTTGATAAGCAGTGTGTCAAAAAATTAGTTTTGTTCACAATAATTTAATATTAATTTTACTACAACTATTCTCTGGCTCCTATTCATGAAAAATGCATCATAGGAAATGTTTCTATAAATTTAGTGAATTTTCTCCCCCAGTTTTGGTCAAATATGGAACTACTTGATATTTTTTGCACTTCAACACAGAAAATCACTGAAATTTAAAACATAAAGAAATAAACAGCCCTTCAAGCACAAAGAAAATCCTCTCCACATCTATCTTTTTCCATCAGTTCTCATTTCAGATACAACCTGCTGTGTCCAAGTCAGAGTTTTAACATCAGAAAGAAATATTCTGTCTGAAATGGCTGAGATTGTGCAAAACAAGAGATCTTTTGTGCTGCTGGCATAAGTCCCCTGCCCTGTCTGCTGTTTGTTTAGACCCAGGGTCAGATCAGCCTATTATTTGGAGGATCTTAAGGTCCTATTCTATTCTCATGCTTTTAATGTGCATAGTTGCTGCAACCCAGGTGTGGGAAGGTCAGAAATTCCTCACCTGATCTTCCACTGTCCTGATTTATTAACCTGTTGCTCATGTAATCTGCTGATATGTTTCTAATCTGCCAGATCAATTTGGATGTTGGGCAGTTTACACCATACAACACTTTCCAATTAACATTAAAGGGACTTGTACCTCCAGAGAACCCACAGGTTACAAAGGGTCTGACTGTCTAAGTTTGTCCTTGCATTCCTGTACATCCTTTTTTTTAGTAGACCGATGTGCTGATGTGCTGCACTTTTGGAAGTTAGTTTCTGATGACAGAAGTAAACACAACTCAAGCACGTTGGAGCTCTGACTTGCTCTGTCAAGGACTGCCTTGGCTTATGGTCACTTGTTTTTGTCTTTTGCGCTGAATTATAATTTGAGGTCATAGTGGGGTGATAAACCGTAGTTATCCTATCCATAGTTATCCTACAATCCTTATAAGGTGTACAACTGTATGATTGGACTCATGTTGAGGATGGAAATGCTTAGCTGAAGCTGTGGTACAGGCTCTGAATGTTGGCTAAGCAACCTCCTGAGCTGGGATCCCTGTTCCACAGTGCCCCTCTGTAGCTCCATCCCTTTGAAAACTGCTGTGCACTCTTGTACACCCCTCCCAGTTTAAACTTGTGCTGCCTGATGGGTTTCTAGGGTAAGTGGGAACAAAGCCATTGAGCACCTTAAAGGTCATAAAAACACCTGCAACCAGCCCAGGACACTAATCATGGCATTCCCAGAGGGTTGAGTTGTGCTGTTCGCTGGACTGCTGGGCTCATGAAGCACCTGAGCCCTTGCGTGCGGCTCAGGAATGGAACCAAACATCTCATGGCCTCACTCTGACAACAGATTTGCCCCCGATTCCCATGAGGAACACACTGTATTAATGAAAAACTCCCAAGCAGGATTTTCAGCAGTGGCTCACGGGTGTTGTTAATGATGACTGCCTGTTTTTGCTGGACCCCAACGCCGCCTGGCATCACAAAATAAGACCACTTGGGTGTTTACCTCTTGCTTGACCCAGGAGCAGACAGCATGCAGAATTGATGTCAAACCATTCATTACTGAAAGAAAACATCAATTAGTATCAGCCACGCTGCATTCATTATTGCTTCTAAAATTAGTATAAATGATCGATCAAGGTTATTTCTAATGAACAACAGCAGTACCTGAATTATGAAGCGTGCAGAAATAATAAAGGTGACAAGAAGAAATAACTTTCCTCTGGGAAAAAATATTAGGCTCACAGTGATAATTTTCTACCTTACTTTATTTGAATACAGATTTGAATTTTACACCAAAACACAATTAAGAGCCACAGGGAAATGACTTTTCTATTTTTGCATTGTATTTCCAAAATAAAGGTACTACGTTTCTTTATAAGTTCTTGTTCCGGTCACAGAACACAATGTGGCTCAGGGAAACTAGTGTGAATGTGCTAGGTTTTACCAATGAAAAACATGTAATGAAAAACATTTCCACGTAACTATGCATGAAGATTATTTAAAATAAATATATGATGATAAAGTGATGCAGGAAAAAAATGCAGTTCTTTTCTGTAGTATCTACTGTTCAAAAATGCAATGGTTTAGCCTGAGTTTTTGAGTTTTCTTTATTTTCTTTTTGTTTTCTTTTCTATTTTATAGCAGGAGAGAAAAATATTTACTATTTGGACAACATGAAGATCATTTTGACTTAACTTTGACTGCTTGGGAATCTGCATAGACATGATTAGAGGCAAGAAGGAGTCACCTTTGCTGTATTTCCACTACTTTTCATTTCCAGCAGATGGGGGAAGCATGGGGAGACTAAAGAAGGTGGCAAGGATGGTCAGGAGTCCATAGCTCTGAGCTGGAGCTGAGGGCTGTTCTAGCACAGTGAAGGCGGAGTTCAGGGTGATCCCACAGCAGCCCAGCAGTGCTTGAAGGGCAGTTACAAAAAACAATGGAGATGAACTCTTCTTGGTAGTGTCACATAAAAAAACAAAGGTCAAGGGCCACAAATTGTGACTTGGGAATTTCATATCAGTTGTTAGAAAATGCTTCTTGATGAGGAGGGCAAAGTAGACTTGAAGAGGTGGCTTCTCTGTCCTTGGAGACTTCCAGGACTCAACTAGGCAAAGCTGCAGCTGATGGTCTCATTGCTATCAAGAGCCTTTCACGGAGCAGGAGCTGGGACAAGAAAACCCCAGAATTCCCTCCCAACTGATATTTCTGTAATGCTTGGATTTGCGTGCTGCTGAGATATGTTGGGATCTGGTGTTCAAGGCCAGGCTGAATGGGCCCTTGAGACATCTAATCCACGGGAGGGGTGTGGGAACTGTATGATCTTTAAGGCCCCTTTCAACACAAACCATTCTATGATTCTATGATCATTCTTATTTCATGGCAGGGAAAGACAATTACTTAGGGTTGCTAGAGCACTGCAATAAGAACAAAAAAGCCATTTGGAGCAAGACACAGAACTCAAGTATAATTCAAATTTATAAGCAAATTCCAGTATATCTGTTTCCTGTTTTTCTGTTTTGGAAGTTGTGATGGTCCATCCTGGGTTCAGGATTCTGGAGCATCCTGTTTCTCAAAGGATTTCAGTCCTATTTCATCACAGGTGATGTTGATGCAGCACTGCCCAGGATGCTCATACTGGGTGGTTAACAAAACACACAGTGAGTGCTGGAGCTGTGTGTTGCCTCTGACGTTATGGGTTGTGCCACCTTGGCGCAGAATCCTTGTTGGAGAAGATGGCAGCAGAACACTGCTGTTTGCAGCTTCGTGCTGTAACCCTGCTCCAGCATGTCTTGAGAACTCCACCCCACGCCCCCTCTTCAGCTGATGTTGCGTGCAGCTGGGGAACTTGTGTAAGAGTTTGATGGCTCTTGCCTGAGTTTTGAGTGTGTAAAAAAGCAAAATCAAGTTTTGTGTCTTCTGCCTCTGCACCTCCCACCTTGCTGGCAGAAGGAGGAGGGAAGGGGTAGGGGAAGAGGGAATCTTTCTTGTGTGCATTTGTGTATGTGGTGTGGTTTGTTTAGGATTTTTTTTGGGTTTTTTTTGGCAAGAGGATGCAGCACTGGTTCTTCAGGGTTTTCTTCCCGGATTTCTGCCTTTCTGCCTAAGGCTGTGCGCACACTAATTCCAAGTCACCTGCTTCCTTGAACCCAGTGAACGCTACCTGGATGCTGACACTGTGTTCCCATTGCATCCTGTGTGGGCACCATCCTTTCTGCCTTCTGAAGCATCTGTTTTCTCCACAATCAAAAGCTTGCTGAGTGAAACTGCTCTCCTATATTAACACCATAGCCTCTTCTCAGCAATCAGTTTAATTGTGAGCTCTTCAATTAAAACAAAAACAGAACAACAACTATAACCGTTGAATTATAACATCTACGTTTTAATCAGAGCAATGATTTCCCATCTAATTGCATCACTTCACAAGAAATATTCACAGACTGGAACCAAATGCTAGAAACAATACTTTCAAATCCCCATAACAGACTTGAAGTTATTTCATTGCATTTGATGAGAATAATGGGTTTGTTTATAATAAAATTTATGATAGTCTTAAATATTCTCATTATATTCTCACCTTTAAGTGCAGCACAGGTTTTGTAAATGCAATTGTTACTTAGCAACCCTGACTACTTTTTGAAACACTTTTTTTTGATTTTGGAAGTATAAAGAGGATATAAACATGAATGGTATGTTTTTCATAAACAAAGAGCAAAACATGTATTTCTCAATTCAGGCAACTAATTTTAGATTAAAGGGAAACGACAATCAGAACCGTGGAAAAACTCACTAGGAAGGAGATCACAGAAATGAACACTTCCAGCTCGTGAATCTGAAATGAACTGTAGCTGCAAGATTAACTGGGCAGGGACATTTGGTTATATTTTAAATTGTGATATTCATCAGCAAAATGACATCTCCTTTTAGTTATGTGGCTGCATATATCACAGCAGGCAGGCTTATCAGCCCAGGAGGAAAAGGACATGTGATGCTGATGTGTCTTATACAGAAAGGGAATCTGAGTTATATAAATTCGAGTATTCAGTCAAATAACTGTGCCAGGATTAAGTTTATTGGGTTTTGTGAAGGCTGTAGAAAGAAAAGGAGGAATTAATATTAACACTGGGTGAGATAATTTTAAAGGATATTCCCTCGATAGGTTGATTTATATATTTTTATATATGTATAAATAGTCAGGGCTTTCCAGGAGAGAGTTTTCTTTAAGTCAGTATAGAAAATGTGACTCAGTGTAGTCATTAACCAGATGGCTGGGGAAATTCTCTTAGGTGTAAGAACCCTCACGATAAGACCTTGACCTGGATAAAGGTATAATAAAGATTCATCTTTACAGCTGCCACTCCATTCCTCTGGCGTGGATCTGTCTGTAAAACATGCAAGCAAAACCAGCCCCAAAAGTCAAAGTCTTAGTTTTCTTGTTGAATAGGATACATTAATTTCCTATGGAAATCATCACAATTTAATGATAAACATCATAATTACGTCTATTATTGTATGATAGTTCAGACAATCCCACTGTGTGTGGCTGTTCATCCATCCAAACAGCCTTTGTTACCACTTGGTGAGAACGTTGGGATAAAGTTGAAGAGCCCAAGTGTGTCCGTAGGAGGAAGGTGACTCCATCAGCCTTCAGCCTCTATTTGAAACCAGAGAGAACATGAAGAAGAAGGCTGCTAAGAACAAAAAGATTCGGGAAAACAGGCTTCATGTATTTCACAATTCACAAAATTACGTGTTTTCAACCTTCTTTTTTTTTTGATATGAGCAGAATTCTTGGTTTTTCAGCCAACTTTAATGAAGACTTTATGAAAAGCTGAGAAAAGAGGAGCTGTAAAAGTAAGGCTCTTTGTCAAACGTACTAGTACACTCTTATTGACTTCAGCACAGACATTGGTAGCACTTTATACCCATCTTTTCTTTCTGTTGGAAAAACGGTCTATTTTCTGTAGCAAAAAAAAAAACCCCTTACTACCTCCCCTTACTATAATCAATATGGTGAAAAAAGTTTTCTCTAATGTGAAGTGCTCCTTACCTTTTTTGAAATGTCTAACAAGATTTTTTAACACTGAAAAGACTTAAAAAAGTCTTAAAAGATCTGCTCTTCTTTTTCATCACTTATTGATTTTTTTACAAGTAGTTCTTTCTATGTCATTTGAGGCAAGGTACTTTTGACGAAGGTATAATTAGGATGTTTGCAAGAATTAAAAAGTTGGTCCTCTTTAGATGAAAATGCTACTGGCTTTGCTATAGGCTAACTGCGTTCCTTCTATAATTTTGTGTTCAGAAGCGTTATATATTTTAGTCCATATATTTAAAGAATAAATTTAGAGAATCAATGTCCAGCTCCTATACAGTGTCTAAATGGGCAGTTCTCTTCACAGTGTTATTGTTAAAAAAAAAGTGATGTTTTTCAGAGTAAACCTCAAGCAGAGCTGCAACTCTGTGCAGTGCATAAAGTGAAGCAGATGCTGCAGTTACCACGGTGTCAGGATCCCTGGTATCAGGAGGTCAGTGCAAACAGCAGCATACACTTAGCCGTGCATTTACACCACTGAACTTTGCCTCTTAGGATCCTCTTTCCTGGGGCTACACCCCTTCACTGACTGCATAAGAGCTTGAATTATGTGCTTGAATGCATGTAGGTTTGATGTCTAAGTGAGAAATGTTTTATTCTACCTCTCTGAAGGTTGCTGACGGTCCTCTTGCACTTGCTATTAATTATACCCTTATTCCTGTTATATATCCATTCATTTGTCCTGGTCCCAGTCTTTTCACTTCCGGTCTCTCAAGAAGCCTCTCTTTCCTTTTCTGAATTGGTTCTGTTAAAAAAAAAAACCCAAATAAACAAATCAAGATCTTCTGGCTGAGGGCAAGCTGCTGTTTATCTTGATGGTGCTTTAGCACTTCTAGTGCTATTTTCCAACCCAGATTCTGCCACAGCAATTTACCTGCCTGGACCCTACACAGATTTTCACTGAATTGTGTTGTGTTTTGTTATTTGTTTGCACTTATTTTCTGTGTGTAATAATGGCTACAGCATGCTCAGCATTGAGCAAGATGTGTGGATTGTCTGGGTCAGGTCTTCCAAGATTGTCTGGGTCAGGTCTTCCAATGCACAGTGTACTTGCCAGAGGTTCCCAGATCTTTATCTACATTCATGTGGTACTTTAACCTAGGTTCATCTTTAATTCTTTTACTTTCTTTTGGGTAATTGAAACACTTTGGATTAACTGCAGTTCTTCCCATGTTATTGTTTATTTCTCACCCTGAATAATGAAGAATTCAAAGAAAAAGAAACTTTACATCAATGCACAAGCAATAACACTGAGAGATTTTACTTAGATTTTCATAACGTTTCAGTTCCACAGGATATTTCAATCAAATACAACAGCAGCTTAGTCAATATTACATTACAATTTATTTATTGAGTAGATGAAAATAGCTGTAATATGGAAATTCTCATCTAAAGAATATTTTTCTCTTCAAGTTGTGCAGAAATGCATTCTTGATGATATGCACCTAAATAATCATCATTGATCATCCACAAGAAAATACAAATGTTGCTGTGCATAAAATGTGTGGGTACTGTTGGAATGGTAAAAAAGGTGTCTGGGACATGATGTCGCCTGGATGAAGCTGGAGTGTGGGGCCGCGGAGGTATCTCAGCAGTACTGGATGGACAATCCTGGGCGACTGAGGTTCTCCTTTATCACTGGTAGTTCTTGAGGGAAAATTTCTAGGGCATCCACCTTCCAGGAATGCCACCAACAGGTCTGGTGCTGGCCTTGGAGCAGGGGGGTGTTCCAGTTGATTCTTTGATGTTTTGTGAAGCTTTCTAACCTACTTCCTATGAATCAATGTTTACCTCATTATAATGACTTCACATGCCTTAATCTTTCTAGAAATTAATGATGATTTTCTCTAGGGCTTCCCAGGGACCATTTCCAGGTAACGATTTACCCTGTTCTTATTCAGCTTGATGTGTATGACTGAAAGGAAATAACTGTTCTGATTTTCATGATGCAAATACAAATGAACACAAAAACATGTATGCATATACATTCACATATGTATATACACAAGAACACCTTCTGCAAAACGATATTTCCCAGTGGAAAGGTTCGATTTTTTTAATCTGGCTTTTGTAATAATTTTTTTTCCCCTTTAGAAAATATCAGTCCGGTTCCACTGTCAGCTTTTAGTTAGATTAAAAAATTGAATGTGTATTCATACTCCTTGGTTTCTGTCTTTTAGCTAGTTTCTATGACAATACTTTACCTTTTGCCCTGTGTCTACTTAGCTTCCTTAATAACATCTCATGAGGGAGTTGTCAAAGGTTTTCTGAAAGTCCGTGTAAACCATCTGTCCTGTCTACAGAAAGACAGCTGAGAGGAAAAAAAAAGCAGGCAGAAAGGATAAATTAGTTGTTCAAAGCCAAACAGCAGGTTGGTTTCAGATCCAGAGAACAAACCCTGGAGCTTGAATCCTCCTCAGCTGCTCAATGGTATTAGATACTACTCTCCCTGCAGAAATCTGAGTGCACTAAACCAGGAAAATACAGGTTAAAAAGGGAAGAGAATGGGTGATAAATATGTAGGCTCATTAGTTCCTGGATCAGTGATCTCCAAGCTGCTTTGGAACCTACTTCCTGAAAACAAATCTGCTATTAATAAGGGGCCTGCAGGTAAGTACATCATTAGAGTCAGATTAGCAGGAGTTTAACGGTCCATGAGTTCTCTGTGTGTAGCGTTATTGTTTTACACAGAGACAGAACCTGCATCAAGGAGTTGGGGAGGCCAAGAGAACTGTGGTAGAGGAGATGAGGTGCTGTCTGAGGCTTGCTGTAGAAACAGGCAGCACTGTGCAATGATGGAGGCAATGGAAAGGTCTCAGGTGCACAGCAAAGAGCAAATGAAATGCCTGGTTCCCAGTAATAAGCATTGATCTCTGTTTCTTATGTGACCAATATCTAACTAGAATCAAACTGACTGGGTCACTCTACTTATCTTTCCATGTACATGTGTATTTTACTTTGTGTGCAGGTCAACACACCATGTGGTGGACTGGGGGGCACCTTCCCAGCCACACATGGGAGGCCGCACGACATACTGAAGAGAAAAGACAGTGTGGCCATCAGTATATCAGACTCAAAGAGTTCACGGCTGAACACATATCTTGCCAATCTTTTGACATTTTCAAGCTGTGGGGAATGAAAGGACTTCCTGTAAAATATGTTAAGAGACACAAAAAACATTAACTATCACATAAGTGATTTCATTTTAAAGTCTAATATTTTGGAATCAAGGTATTACATGAGATGCCTGTTACTGACCAGTAAAAAATGTAAAAGTAAAGCAGAAATGGCTTCAAAGCGTGAACTCCGTAAGGTCACACACCAGATAATAGTACAGGAAATTCCTTCAGTTCTTGAGGTTGTGGAGGGTCTGTGGGGCTCGATGCACTGCAATGTGAGATGACTGTGCTGTAATGCAGAGGTGGTGTGAAAATCAATTAAAATTCATTAAATGCTTTAGGAAAAAAACCCCTCCACATTTAAAGGAATGTAAGATAAAAATGTGTCTTTAGACTGTCATGATGAGTCTTATGACTATTGAAGCAGAAATACGCCTGTCCAAACACACTGATCCACTTCCTCTGTCTGATCTGACTGCTTAAAGCTCTCTTTCTCCCCTGAATGGAGTGAGAGAGAGGCACAGAGGGATGCCGGAGCTCTGCATTTCACACCTGGTCTGCCCATTGGAGAAAAGCAGAAAAAAAAAGATGAGGCAGCTTCCATGTTGCTCAGTTTATTGTGCCTTCATGCTTCCCCCAGGGAAGAAGAGGGACCAATTTTTAACCATTTTTTTGGCTTGCCTTGTACTGCCAGGTCTAAATTAATGAGTGACTGGACTCAATGTGCGGCCAGGTTTCTACCCTATGAGGATGGTACTGTTTTTTTCAAAAAGAGAAGGACTGGCAACACCAGTCTTTGATAGTCTCACAACCATGGTGTGTCCTGCTTGCTCCTGACTGGTTTGTACAATGAATTTTTAACCTCCTCTTATTTCCCAGGAGAATGCCTCAAATTCCAGGTCATCTTTTATTGAGTTTCCCTCCCTCTTGCCTAGTGATATTGTTTCAGATATTAGGAGCAATGGAGCGTTCCCTGATCCAGACACGAGACTCTAACTGCTTTGTTGTTTAAGAGCAATCTCAAGATGAAGAACTTCCAGCTGCCCGAGCTGTTTGCCCTCAGGGAGGCAGTGGATGGTGGATTTAGGACAAACTGCATATGGGCCAGAACATAGGATGGATGGGAGGGAGGAAACCTTAAGCATACAAGGTCCAACACACAAAACACCTGAGACTGTGCCTGTAACTCTTTATTGAACAAATGAAGAAAATTAGCTGTGATCACTTCACAACAGTTCCCTTCTGAGCTGACACATGGCAGCATAAAATGCTGCCCATGTCCAAAGCAATTCTGTAGGCCATTTTCTGAAAGATATGGAGGATCTGCATTGTTTTTGCTTTCACATCTTCTACTGAACAAAAAATAGGTTCCTTTGAGCACCAAACTGATGTCTGGGAAGGGGGAGGCAGGTCTGGTGAACAGGGTGGATGCTCAAGCACAGTGTTGTTGTTATTACCTGAAAACTGCTTCACAGACAAATGTTGTGGCCTGGAACACACTGGCATTTTCCAACTGAGGGTAAGAAAACATCTCTATTTGAACACCCGTCTGCTCATACTGAGCGAAGCGATCAAGATGAGCTTTATGTCACTACGACAGATAGAATCACGTTCTATACCCATCTCTTTGACTCTCCCCTCCCACTCTTGGTTTCCAAGATATAGGGTCAGTCTTAGTTGGTTGGATTTTCTGTGTTGGACCTCGTATGTCCAATGGTTATATGAGCATAGGAAAGTGCACATTCCTAAAGGGCAGACAGGTCCTAGCATGCTCCTTGTTCCCTACAGTGCCATCACATGAGCAATACCACACAGACAAAGTGATCTGAAGACGTTCCTGATGTGTTCTGCCATAAAGTGACATGGTTTTTTTACAGGGACTGATGACATCCTATGAGGCAGCACTTCCCTGTAGATTTTTTAGACTATTCTGTATGTAAGACCTCTCAGATGCCTATTAGGTGTAGTCTCAAGCTCTCACTGTCCGAGAGAGGTTATTCTTTGCAGAGGACTGCATTGCAATTGGAGAGACTGCACGAAGACTGTAACGTAGGTGTTACAGTGGGGTCTAAGTCCTTGGAGGAACTGTTAGACACCTTGGTCTGGAGATCTGTCACAAACTGGCCAAAGATAGCATTTGGGTCTGATTTCCTGCCAGCCATTAGCACACAAATGCTTTGGTTTTGCTCAGTGCATCCATTCAAACTGAAGCAGAAGGAAGAGCAGAGCAATACAGGGCTGTAAAACTCTCTCAGTCAAAGAGAGTGTCACAAGCAAAACCTCTCAATCTGTCATGAACCCTTGGTAGCTGGAAGCAGTTAGGAAACCTCAAGTTGTGCCATGAAAGGTTTAGCGTGGATATTAGGAAAAATATCTCTACCGAAAAAGTGGTGAAGCATTGGAAGAGGCTGCCCAGGCAAGTGGTGGAGTCCCCATCCCCAGCGGGATTAAAAAATGCATAGATGTGGCATTTCAGGAAATGGTTTAGTAGGCACAGTGGGGTTGGGTTGATGGTTGGACTGGATGGTCTTAGAGGTCTCTTAAAACCTTAATGATTCTGTGTTTCTAAGATTCTTTTGAGCACAAGTAGGAAAACACGAGAACAGTTTTTAAGATATTTTCTTATTTTTCTCCTTGTTTTTAGCAAATGTTTAGCAAATCCAGCTAGAATCTCCACAGGTTTGGGACAGTTGGAATGCTGTTTTCCAGACAAATATATATTCACAGAAACATGTTCGATTTCATGAAGTGAACACAAGGAGGAATTCTGTGTGACATTTCCCTTTATGTTAAGTGTGTGTCAAGGAAGCTCCCTAATCCAGCAGAGTCCAAAACCTGACGGTTTTTCCAACCAGTTGAAGCCTAGTTCAAGACACCTGGGTATCCAGGGAGATAGATGTTGCTGCTGCTGCCTCATTTCTAGGCCCAGCCAGTAGCAAGACAGCCTGTATCCTGCGGATATACTCATGCAGAAACACAAGCACACCTAGCACCGCACTGCCTTATCAGCATCCACCTGTAACACTACCAGAACTCACATGAAATGTGAGTAGAGATAGCTCAGACCTCTCCTTGCTCTCCAGCTGCTGAGGCTTGAAGGAGAAAGGAATGATCAGTCTTTTTTCACTGTTTTTTTTTTTGATGTTGTTGTTACATATTTTCTTCCTGTACAAGTTTATATTTCTCTCCATCTGCCTCCCCTTTCCCTGTGTGACAGGAATGCTCAGTCTGGGCGTGGGAGGGAACCACAAATTCAACTCATCACCTCCTCCACCTTTCTTGACATGTGTAACTTTTTGTTCATTTTTGTTTTCTACCTCAGTCTGGAGTCAAACCTCGTAGAAAGTTGGTGGTGGAGCTTAAGCTAGAGCTCCTCCTTTTCTGCCTTTCCTCAGATGCTGAGGTCCTTAAGCTGCAAAGCTGAACAGGACAGCATTCATCACAACTAGGTGCAAAATTCCTGCTTGTTTGTGACAGTGGGTCTGGTCCACTCACACATTCAGAGACAGCAGCTGGGATTTACCCTCAGGACAGAGATTAATTTTCATATACTTCTCAGATTAGTGCTCTGTATAAATTTAAAATGAAACCCAATCTATAGACATTATCTGTTTAAAATGTTGAATTGTCCTGCAGCTCAGTAATGGAAGTGTTTGGATGGGAATGGTCACTGGCAAAGAGCAAAACACCCTGCCAGGAGGAAAGGAGGTACCCAGAGTTTGACTGGAGACACCATCAAGCCACCTCTGCCTGTGCCCCTCTGTGTGGTGGTGAGAAGCTTTGAACTCCTCTCTTTTCCTGTAAAATGAGTGTGGAAGTGTCCTGAGGCCAGAATGATGTTGTTGTGGAAACAGGAAAGCCAGCTAAAGCCAGAGTACTTTCACCACTGGACAACATATTTCCACCTCAGCTGTTTCTACTGTCATCATGTTGTGATCTTACAGGTACATGCATTTTTGGGGAGTATTAAAGAGAATTGATTCTTTAAATACAGCAAAGCTGTAAAAGCAGCCTACTGGGTTTTGTTTTGCTCTTTCTCTCTTTTAGCTGTCAAGTCATCTTAACCTCTGATAAATTTTCTTTTATTTCTGCAAAGATTTTTTTTGTCTCTATACATTTCATTTTTCAAAGTGCAAACTGTCTTAACTGCACTGCCTTTCTCTCATGGGTTGCACCAGAGCTTTGGTATTATTATTCCCACAGTAGGGATGATGCTTTGGCTCGAAGGTTGACTTGTTGAAGGTCTATCTTCTTTCAAAGTGCTTTTGATATGAGTGCAGCAGGAATATGGTGTATTTTAAAGCCATTTGGTCTTCCCAGATGCTCAAGCCTGTTAATTGCACACTTTTTAGATGTAGCTTCCTAACAGCTAAGTGGAGTTTGGGTTTTGCACAGTTTGTCTGAATCACATTTTCCCAGCAGCCAACAGGAGTACATGCATGTTTCTGATTTTGCTTTTTAAACTGAAAGCTCATTTAGGATTGGACTTTTGCTTTATTTATCACATTTTTGGATCTGAGGGTCATTTTTAAAACTAGCAAAGCTCCAGACCTCATTGAGTCAGAGCAGTCCTTCTCCTCTTCCGTTCTCTTTCTTCACCTCAGGCAACATTGGATAGATGATTTCCTTCCAACCTTCCTCTCTCCACCTTCAGCTGCTGACAACATCTTCTCTTGCTTTTGACATATTTCGTTTTGGCTTTAGCAGTACCAGTAAATCTGTCCAACTCCTGCAGACTGCTGGAAACTTCTGTAGCTCATGAAATGCTATGTGGAAGCCAAGGCTCAGAGCACCTCCCTTGGTCTGTGCTGCAGCCAGCCTTTAGGATGTTGGTATGGTACCCATGAGGCCGCCTCCGTGGGGTGCAGGAAGAGGACTGCACTCTCAGATTTGCTGCTAGAATCAGCACTAAAGCTACTATTTAGGTATGAACATTTCAGTTGTACTGGTGAACTTATCCCACCCCTGCTGGCCTTGGTTTCCCCAAAGGCTAAATCTGCTCCAAAGAGCTGAGGTGGAGGAAGATGCACAAAGATGCAGTCTGAAGATGCTACAGGATGCCCTGCTGAGAGGTCATTCAGCTTCTGAAGGGGGAAGTTCCCACAATCCCAGGCCAATCAGATAAGAAGGGAAATAAAATTAAATGTTCTAAGGATGTTCTTATCAAGTTTCATTAAAGCAGATAAAAAACTCCATCTAATTCTGAAGATAAGGGCTAAGTGCTGCCCCAGCACTGAAGTAGCAGAAATGAGCAACAGTCCTGCAGCTCTGGATTGCAGTTGATATTCGGTGTTTTCTGTATATCTGCTTTTAAAAAAATTGTGTTTGGAACCTCTTTTTCTCTTCGGATATTGATGGCTATGTGTCTTGCAGCAGAAGACAAGACAATCCACTTAAAAACCCCTATTTAAGCTGGTCAGTTTAAAGTTTCGCTCTCCATGGAGAAGACCTAGAGCTGTTTAGCTGCGTATCCTATTTGTTGACTTGCTGAAAGTCAATGAAGAGTTGCTTTCAGCTCTTCACAAATATGATTCCTGTGGGCACTATGAGCTGGCCTAATAGCAACCTGAAGGAAGGGAGCAGGGCCAAGCTGCAACTGCAAACTGGGAAGGTACTCGATTTGGCCAAACCATGTGAGGAGGAGGAGGATCAGGGTCCTTAGGACACCAGGTTGCGGAGATGCTGCAGTGGTTTAGCTCCAAAGCACAGTTTACACCAACCTACTTATTGTACTGAGTCTGCTCTCCTAAGTCTTTTTGGCACCGGGAGTCCAAGGATTCTTGGAAGGCTGTGTTAAATGCTTCCCTGTGGCAGAGTTGCCTTGGTTGCCCTGAATAAAGCTGTTTAGGAATGTCTTCCCCTGTGCTGGTGCAAGGACAGCTTTGCAGAAAGAGATGCTTCTTCCTAAGGCAAAATAGATGCTAGGAGATGGACAGAGATTCCAAACTTTAATAAAGCCTTTGTCTGAAAAGAGTTTTTTTTTTCTTTTTCTGGTCACAGTAACGATGTTTACAATGAAAGGAAAGAAACAAGAAGCTCTACTTGTCAGATGTTTGCAGATTCACCCTGAATGCACTTCGGGAGTTACACAGGGACATTTCACCCTTGAGAAAACATTACCCTTGTAGGGCAGCCAAGGTCACCAGCTTGCATGAATTAACTCTTGTGTCAGCTCTGGCCAGGGGGGTGACGCGACTTAAGAACCTGATTTCTCTGATGATCTCTAAATTTTGCCTTCATGTCTAAGTGTGTCTTGCCCCTTTGCACTGCCTCCTCTCCACCTCCCCACCGCTGCATGTTGTTCCTGCTCATATGCAGACAGTATGGACTGTAAGGTCCAAACTCTGGGGCAGCGGCTCTTACACATGAGGAGGAGATCTGGGACTCATTGAAGATAAAAATAAATGAGCTGACTACGAAGGCACATGGGAATTAGAAAAACTAGACTCAGGTTTTGCTCTGTGGGAGCTCTTGATGTGCCTGTGCTGTCATTTTGTATGGATGTGACAGTAACACACTTGTGCACGCCTGGCTTTCCTGCTCTGGCCCCAGTGATGCTTGCAGCTTGGAAGAGCAAGGGAAAGCCTGGGGGAAGAAAAAAAGACTGATTTAGTGAGCTGAAGGAGGAAGGGACGTCTCCCAGGAGAGTAGGATTTCCCCTTTCAGCAGCCAGTTTGCATCTGAGCAGATCTGAGGAGTCATACAAAGGTCAGAACAAGCCTTGGACATTGTCACGAACAGCAGAGCAGGGGTCCTGTTGCCACTGTCACCTGCCTCTGCAATGTCATTTGCCTGTCCTGGGCATTGGCTTTTTGAGAGCAGCATCTGACCAAGGGATTTGTTTTGGTTACACATAGAATCATAGAACGGTTTAGGTTGGAAGGGACCTTAAAACCCATTCAGTTCCAAAGCTCCTGCCATGGGCAGGGACACCTCCCACTGGGTCAGGGGGCTCAAAGCCCCATCCAACCTGGCCTTGAACACCTCCAGGGATGGAGCAGCCACAACTTCCCTGGGCAACCTGTGCCAGGGCCTCCCCACCCTCAGAGGAAAACATTTCTTCCTAAGATTTCATCTCAATCTCTCCTCTTTCAGTTTCAAACACTTCCCCCTTGTCCTATCCCTATCCCTCCTCACATTTTCTGTAGTCTCTTTCAATCCTGGAAGGCCACTTCAAGGTCTCTCTGGTGCCTTCTCTTCTCCAGGCTGAACAACCCCAGCTATCTCAGCTTGCATTCTCCTCACCCTAGTTGCAGAGGTACAGACTCCTACCTGGCTCCCTGCAATCAGTCTCTTTTGGACTGATAAAAACACATGGTGTGAACTTTCAAGGGAGTCTAACTGTGTTAGCAAATTGGCCTCTAAGTAAGAAGCCACAGAGCAGTCACCTGTCTGAAAATTAAAGGTAGATACAGGGAGGAAAAGTGAAATGATTCTCTTCCCAGCACTGGATTGTCTCCTGAGTGAGCACATGCCCAGGAGGAAAAAACACTCAGATATCTTCTGTAGGATATTCCCACAAGGATAATTCCTTCCAGTATGTGGTAGTCAAAGGTGGCTGATCAAGCCAGGGCAGCTTGCCTGTGCACAGGCACGTGGAAACCCCATCTTCCCACACCCAAGGGTTCTTCCTCCCCACCGACAAACTCCCCATTGTGTGGTGGCTGTTCCAATGCACAGAAAGACTTGACTACCTTTTTTTTTCCTAAACTGCAAGAACCTGATGCAATTCAGAGCAATCTCAGATTGCACTAGTCTTGCCTCAGAGCCCTGCACAGTTTACTAGCTCAAAGGAAGGTAAAATTGATGTTTCTATCTGTTGTAGTGTATTGGCTTTAACAATAAAGTACAAGTGCAGATGAAATTCTGCTCAGGATATTTTTTAGTGTAACAGTATGTATATGTTTGTTTATTTCCCTTGTTTTTATTATTACTTTGTGCCTTTGCACAAATAAAGGAGTACACTGTCAACTGCTGCTAATTGCACTAGTGTAGGAAGAAAAGAACATTGAATTTTCCCCAGAGAAACTGGGAGCAAATTCCCTTCAGCTGGAAGAGGGGGTCCTCTGCCCATGACAGGCCTGTGGCCACATTTAGGGAATGTGAAGCCTTCTCTGGAAAGAGAAAGTGAAAAAAACAGATTTTTGTCCTGTCTGTAGATCTCTTGTTTAAGGCGTGGCCATGAAATCAGTGTTAATATCAATGAACTAACCAAAAAATACATTTAAAAATAGGTGCCAAGCAGGCAGTAGTGCGTGCAGGGAGCCACTGGGGCATCAGGGGAGAAGGGGATCCTCCACCAGGGAGTCCTTTGCAGGAATCCTCCTATCTCCTTGCCTGAGGTGAAAGATGGCATTTGCCTACAGGAAGCTGGGCAGGGTGTCTTTATCAGGGAGGGTAGGGATAGGACAAGGGGGAATGGTTTCAAACTGAATGAAGGGAGATTGAGACGAGATCTTAAGGAGAAATAATTTCCAGTGAGAGTGGTGAGGCCCTGGCACAGGTTATACAGAGAATTGGTGGCTGCCCCATCCCTGAAGGTGTTGAAGGCCAGGTTGGATTGGGTTTTGAGACCCCTGATCCAGTGGGAGGTGTCCCTGCCCATGGCAGGGGGTTTGGAACTGGATGGGCTTAAAGATCCCTTTCAACCCACACCATTTTAAATTCTGTGATATTCAGGCAAAATTTAACCTTCCCTCACACCACTGCAGGATTTAGGTCACCTCTGTTTTCTTCATTCCTGGTGAGTAGGAGGAACAGCAGGAGAGGAACCTCTCACTCCCTTGAGGAGGATGCTCCCTGTGTGTTATAGTTGGGGCTCATTCACACAACCCCCTACATCAGCATGGCCCCAAAAGCCTCGTGAGGTGTTACGGAGACCAAGGGCTGTATCTGAGGGGTTTGTGGAGGCCCATGGGATTGCCCCCATGTCATGGTACCACCAGCTGTAAAGGGACGACTCTCCATGGAGAAGTCTCTGTGGTGGACAACTCTCTGCAGTGGGCAGCTGTCTGTGGGAAAACTCTGCAGTGCTGATTCTTGCTGTGGACAGCTCTGCACAGAGAGGGTTAGGGTTAAGGCTAGGGTCTGGAACTCCCTGTGCAGAATTGTCACTGTGGAGAGTCAGTTGTGTAGAGTTGTCCTGTGGAGAGCTGGCCATGGAGAATTGTCCTAGAGTACCACCAGGGCTGATGGCCTCCAATGGACCCAGAATGGGATTGCAGGGTTGTTTTCATAGTACCATAGAATCATTTGGCTGGAAAAGACTTTTGAGATCATCAAATCCAACCGCATCTTTCCACTACTAAACCAGACTCCTGAGTAACTTGTCTTCCTGTCTTTTAAATCCCTCCAGGGATGGCGACTCTACCACCTTCCTGGGCAGCCTCTGCCAGTGCCTGAGAACCCTTTCACTGAGTAAATTTTTCCTGATATCCAATCCAAACTTCCCTGGCACAACTTGAGACCATTTCCTCTCATCCTATCACTTGTTACTTGGAGAAAAGACCAACCAACACCTACCTCATCACAACCTCCTTTCAGGGAGATGTAGAGAGCAATGAGGTCTCCCCTCAGCCTCTGCTTCTCCAGACTAAACAGCTCCAGATCCCTCAGCCACCCCTCACAACCCTTGTTCTCCAGCTCATTCCCCAGCTCTGTTGCCCTTCTCTGGACATACTCCAGACACTCAAGGTCCTTCTTCTATTGAGAGGCCCAAAACTGAACACAGTACACAGTACACAAGTTTTCTGACATCAAAAGCATCTGGACTCAGGTAGAAGAGAAACCTTGGACAAAACTCAGCCCCAGACTGCCCACCGCACACCATGCACTCTCCCATTTGCTTGTCCTGCTCCTTTCTGGGCCAGCAAAGGATCTTTCACAGATTTGAGACCTCCATTCAATATTCACGCTTTGTCTTTTATTATGGATATAACCGGAATAAAATAAGATAGACTTTCCCTGTTATTATTAGAGGTGATAATTTGCAGCCTAAGTGTGTTGCTATGGAGATGTGAGAAGCCCCCGAAGAGGGAGGCTGGGCGTTACAGCCTAATCCTGAGGTGATTTTCAATAGCACCAGCTGTCCCAGGGCTGAAAGGCATGGCAAATTACGCCATTATTGGAGGGAAACAGGGAGGCTAAGCTAATTATCTGTAGGCTTTAGACACAGGTGTTCATAAAAGCCAGGCCGTGTGCTCCTCATCAAGGCCAGCTCAGGAGGGGGGTAGCCCGGCGGGAGGCCCTGGCCTCCATTTCAATCACAAAGAGCGGCTGTGGTCCTGCTGCCACTATGGGCTTGCACTGCAGGTTAATGGTGCCTCAGCAGAGGCACTTGCTGCTCTCTGGAGGACTGATTTTGGTTGGTTTTTTTTTTTGGTTTATGCCCTCTTCTCCTATTTTTTTTCAGGGGAAATTGTGTTAAATGATGTTGTAAAGTGATATTTTTGGAGGGGTGTGAGGCTGAGCTCATGTGCGAGTGCAGATGAGGCCCCTGGGACGGCAAAAACCAGTTATATATCAGTGTTTTGTTCTTTAACACCAGGCAAATGTGCTGTTGTTGCTTTTGGGGCCTTGGTGAACTAATGTGAACGTGAAACTCTGCTAAAACTGTTCATGCTCCTTTTGTCGAAAGTAACTTTGTAACTTTGCCTGGTGAAAGATTTGATGGTTTTGTTTGCCTTCAGTGGATGTACTGACAAGTGCAAGAGAATGGATTAAGAGCAGCCTTGAGGAGAAGGACTTAGGGGTATTGGTGGATGAGAAGCTCAACAGGAGCTGGCAATGTGTGTTCACAGCCCAGAAAGCCAACTGGGTCCTGGGCTGCATCCAAAGCAGTGGGACCAGCATGGTGAGGGAGGGGATTCTACCCCTCTGCTCTGCTCTGGTGAGACCTCACTTGGAGTCTCGTGTTCAGTTCTGGAGGCCTGAGCACAGGAAGCACATGGATAGCTTGGAGTGAGTCCAGAGGAGGCCACAAAGATGATCTGAAGGCTGAAGCAACTCTTACACAAGGACAGGTTGAGAGAGTTGGGCTTGTTCAGTCTGGAGAAGAGAAGGCTGTGGGGAGAACTTAGAGCAACCTCCCAGTACTGAAAGGGGCTCCAGGAAAGCTGGGGAGGGGCTCTTGATCAGGGAGTGCAGGGGATGAGGAGAATGGTTTTAGGCTGAAAGAGGGGAGATTTATTTTAGGCAGTAATGTTTTCCTGTGAGTGTGAAGAGGCCCTGGCACAGGTTGCCCAGAGAAGTGGTGGCTGCCTCATCCCTGGAGGTGTTCAAGGCCAAGCTGGATGTGGCTTTGAGCCCCCTGATCCACTGGGAGATGTCCCTGCCCAAGGCAGGGTGGTTGGAACTGGATGATATTTAAGGTACCTTCCAACTCAAATTATTCTGTGATTCCATGATTCCATGAAAAGTTTTGAGACTAGAAAATAAGTAGCCTCATTACAAGATAGTAAGGAATCTGATGCAGAGAAATACCATGGTTTCTCAGTAAAGAAAATACTTGTTTATATATAATGTTTATTCATCAGTATGAAACACTTTTATAGAGATATGCTGGATAGGCTCATTATTGCTTTCACTGAGGTGTTCTGTCCTTCAGGTATAAAAGCTGCTTCTGAACCCCGCAACACGAAGTGTCTATTTTGGATACCATAAAACTGACTTAAACATTTTGGGGCATTCTGATGTTATACTTTTAAACCACTCCAATTCCACTCTGTGGATGAGGAACTCTGTAGTGAAAGCTAAAAATCAGTGAAGCGGCCCCTCTGAACACCTGGCATGACCCCTACCATTGTGTGTGGAGCTCCTGGAGTGGGTACTCAATGCCACATCTTGTCATAGGTCCAGGGTAAAATGTATTTTGCAAGACTTCAAATATGTTCAAATGAAAATTTTTTAGGAATATTCATTTATTTCATTGACAAAAGGCGATGTTAATTTTTGCCAAAACCAGTCATCTTCCTAAAGATAACACCTTAAACAATCTTTTTAAAAGAGTGCTTTGAAGGTTTTCTTTCCAGTTTTTTTTTTTTAAAAAAGGTTTAAGTTCAGAAATTTATGTTGATTTAAAAAATATTTTTCAAGTAGACACCAAATTAGTTTTGGTTAATTACCACATAAGCTTTCTGTTTGTTGAAACACTAATGTGTGTTTCCTGAAAAAAATACAACCTCTTAAATTACTTGCAAGAAAAATATGTTGTCTTTGGGGCGAACTTGCCCAAAGCTGTGCCTTACTCGATGTCTGATCAAACATCTCTGGTGGCACAGCGATTTAAATCTGTATTTCCTGAATGTGGTGGCTGAACTTCTGTCAGAAGAGTAGTCTTGTTTTTGAGGTGTGGTTTCTGAGTGTCTGTGATAGGTGGTGTGTGTGTGTTAGGAGTAAATGTGAACACTTTGGGGCTAAAAGCTTCCTGACTGGCATGAACCAAAGAGAGCATCCACTGGAGAGCACAGTAAGGAGAATTTACTCCAATTTGGATGATGTGTTTACTGTGTAAATGTACTGTCTCACCTGGAGAGAGCTTTCAAATGCATGGAAAAAATAAAAAGGCTAGCAGGGACTACCACATGCTTCAAAGTCTAAAAAAGTTATGCAGTGTATAACTTTTTTTTTTTAAATAAGAAAACTTTATCAGAGTGCCGGATCTGTTGCTGTTGAGAAGAATCCATGACAACACAAGTGGAGGCTCAGATTGTATTGTAATTTAAATCGACGCGATGTTTTATCTCTTTATCTCAGAATAACACTACACAATTGATGCAAGGTCATATATCTTCCTTCAAGGTTAAGAACTGAATTTACTAGTACAACCTGTGATCTTCTCTAATGTGTCTTTTCGGGGAGGAATTTGATATCAAGTTCAGGATAGATTATTCAAATCAACAGTTGAGGCCACAGTTTCTAACATTTTGTATTTCTATAGGCTTTTAAAAAATAAATGAAAACGTAACATATTGTTAAATGTCAAACTACCATAAAAAAGTTCACACTTGACAGCTTCAATAGCAGATTGTAGGCTGACATGGCCAATTACTTGTCTTCCAAATAATAATACCATAATGGATTCATTACCTTGCTGCTGTGATATAATGAAGAAGTAAGAGCCGTTGTCATTTTTATGCACCGTGCAACACAAATATATTCACAGTGCAAGAAGATTAGTACTGGTAAATGTAAGGGTTTATTATATACTTGCATGACCCCAGCACTTTGTGAACAGCCTGTAAGCGCTTGCAGCACTTTCTTTTGTAACTGTTCAGACAGCTCCTCTGCCAGCTTTCAGAAAAGGGTGGCTGCTGTTTGTGATGTGAGGGAGATACCAGAATCTCTGCTGTGTCTTGGCATCTCTGGATGTAGCTTTAAGCGTGGGCTTTTGCATCCCCTCAGTTGTAACTGGGACTTTCAGAATCCTTAGTACTAAAAATAATGCTGAAGTTCCCAAATGACCCTCAGCCAACCCTACTGGGGCTAAAGCTTTTGGAAATATTCCTGGGTTGGCTTTTTAGAAAGGCTGTGAAGGTAGAGCGGGTGGGATTTCTGTGTTTCTGAAGCACAGATGTACGTGTGTCAGGCTTTGCAAGCAGAGGCAACTTTTATAGTACTTTATCTCATAGTTTGGAGATCTGTCAAAAGAAATCTTAGCTTATGTTTTTTTGCCCTGTTGTTTTCCTCTGAATTATTTGCTGTGTGCATTTTATTAAAACAGGAACATCTGAAACAATTAAGCAGTAAGAGAACATGACGTGAGCTGAGAGAAGCCAGTGGAAAGTTATCTCAGGTGGGTTCTTGCAGATTTTGCCAGGGCAGTGTCTGGGATTTGAAGGCAATTCTTCACCATAGCACTACTTTACTGAGGTGCCACATATGGGCACCAGGAGAAATAAGGAAAAGAGGATTTTAAGCTGTTGTTAGGGCAGCAGATGCTCTTTTCCTGCCTCTTTTGTGTTTAGTGTTGTGTGTGCTGTTCTTAAAACACTCTTTTAGATTTTGAGATGTTGTAGCTATTCCTACACAAAATCATATGCTAAAAAGCGAGGATGTTCCTTTAGAAAAAGAAACACAAATGTAGTGAAAAAGTGATGAGAAGGCATGTGACACTGGGCGGGGGAGGCTGCCATCCTGTTAGGGGCTCGATGTGTAACAGCAGCCCATGCATGGAAACATGGAATTGGCTCTTCCAGACACACACAGCTGAAGGGGCAGGATGGGCTGTGGCAGCAGGGACCCAGGGACATTCTCTGTGAGAAGCCCCTGGGAGGACAAAGGGCTGCTGGAGTAGGAGGTGCTGATTTGGGACAAGTCAGGAAGCACTGAAGCTCAGCCTTAATAAAGACCCTTGGCCCTGTTTGAACCTTGACGTGACATATGCAGAGTAGTCTTTAGTTCATGCTTTGGTGCTTTGTGCTCTGGGTGGTCATATATGAACTGATCCAGAGGAGGGACATGAAGCTACGAGGACAAGCGGAGAGTGCTGGGGTTGTTCAGCCTGAAGAAAAGAAGGCTCTAGGGAGACCTTCTAGAGGCCTTCCAGTACCTGAAGGGCCTACAAGAAGGCTGGGGAGGGACTGCTTTCAGGGGCCTGTAGTGATAGGACAACGTGGAATGACTTTAAATTGGAGGGGAAAGATCTGGATTAGACATTAGGAAGAAATTCTTCATGATGAGGGTGGTAGGACACAGGCCCAGGTCCCTGGAGGTGTTGAAGGCCAGGTTGGATGGGGCTCTGAGCACCCTGATCCAGTGGGAGGTGTCGCTGCCCCTGACAGGGGGTTGGAACTGGCTGGGCTTTAAGATCCCTTCCAATCCAAACCATTCTATGATTGTATGTCCAGGGATGGCTTCTCCTTGGGTGCCAGCCATCCACTATCTCACAGCATTAACAGATTGGCACGAGACTAATTCCATGGGAAGAAGAAAAAGAAAAGAAAAAATGCTTTGTGTGGATGATAAACTGTATTTGGTGCTCACAAATCCCCAGAGTCTCATCCTGTAGGCCCCAGGCCAGGCTGCCTGTGCCTCATCTGTGGTAGCGTTGTGCTGCCTGGTGCTGCTCCCTGCCCAGCTGGCCTTAAGATGCAACCCATGTACGGGGACAAGCAGGGAAGGCAGCGCTGCCATTGCAAATTAAAAGGGTCCTGATGACAAATTTCTTTGCAAAGTGAAAAGCCAGCGACAGGAACTATTTTGTGGGCTCATCAGTGCAGTGCGAGCTGAGGTCTGGTTTGGTGCTTAAGTGTCTCGGGAGAAAGGAGGTTCCTTTGAAAGTAAAGGCCCTATTTAAACCAAATTCATTGTACTGTTATTGTTGTTGCTTCTTTTTATTGGGACTTCTGCTGATTGCATCCAGTCTGGTAAGCAATTATTGTTGAAATGAGACAGGAGACAGCATACAAGTGATGAATGGTGCTTGCAGGTATTGGGCAGTGGTTAGTATTTTATTTGTCTTTACTTAGATGTGAATAGTTGATACTGATCAGGAGAATATGCTGCCTTCTAGATACGCTTTTAGATTGTTACTTCTCTGGGTGCATCACAGCGCTGTTATTGTTTAAAGAATGAATCAATTGAGCAGTGTTGCTGGTGGTTTTTATCATTTTATTTGCTACAAGAACATATCTGAAGGGCACGGATTTCTCTGCTTTCATATTTCAGCCTGATGTGAAAGGAGAAGTCTTGTAAAATGTGATTTTCTGCAGCTGTGTAGGGTATGTATTTGCTTGCAATTCTGCAAGGTTGGTGTGGAAAACTTCTGCTCCTTTATTTTTCCTTATTTTTGTAAAGACAATGCAGAACAGCATAAAGAATCATGGGATTTGCATGCTAAATTCCACTTCAGTCCTAGTGGAAAAGTGAGAAAACCATTGCTGAGTCCAAATAAACAGAAATATGATGAGGCCTATGAGTAATAGAAGGCAAATAGAAGCTGAAACCTGGGAAACACATAGCATGATGACAGCAAAAGAGCAGATGTTTGGGGAGTCTTGGCTTTTGATTGCGGCTCTGACAGCGTGATTTTTCTGTAAAGTATTTGATTTTTCTATAAAGTATTTGACCTCCTCCTGCCTAGTTAACCCAGCTGGAAAATTAGGGAAAGAAAGCAGAAACCTCAGTGCAGCTCAGATAGCCCATCTGATCTGAAGTCTCCTGGGAAAAGGATTTTGCAAAAACTGTGGTGATATTAGATGTTCATTCTTTAATGCTCCTCACATAGTATTGCACGCCTGCGAGTGAGAGAGATTGGACTCAGCACGGAGGAACACAGAGAAGCAATTTTTAAACAAACTGTCTGATTGGCTGTGGGCACTACATCAAAGTCAGTACATAGTTTTAGCTTGTAAAGATTTCCTTCCCTACTGAAGGACTGGCCTCTGTAGGTTTTGTTTTAATGTGGAGTAAGTATATGCAGCTGATTGACCCTGCGGCAGAGGTTTCTTGCTCCCACGTTTGACAAGAAGTTGACTTTTCTCAAATTTATGAGTTAAAACCACCATTTTTCTATAATTCTTCATAAGCAAACACATATAGCACAGGACCAGCTGCTGCTGCTCTTAATAGAGTCAGACATGTCCGTGCAGCCGAGTGCAGGCATACGCATATCCCCAGGGAACTCAAAATAATGACAGCTAAACTACAATCACTGTCCCAGCATCACAGCTTGGCAGATTCAAACCACTCCCTAATAATAGTATTACTTCATTTTGGACCATTGAATCCCATTTATAATTTTAAATGGGAATAGCTAGTTAACGCCACAGTGCTCTCATTTGGTGGATGCGAAGCTGTGGTGAGCTGTTTTGCCAGAAATGGGGGACACTGCTCTTACTGGAACCCAAGTGGCTCATCCATATGGCTTGGGGCCATCCTGTTTTTTGTGTCTTCCCATGCTAATAATAAAATGGTACATAATTTGTCCCTTGTTGGCTTTCACCTGCAGCCTCATTGACATCAGAGCTCAGAATGAAGTTGTGGCTTCCATTAAAAATAGAAAGGGCTCTTATGATAAATGAGGTGGAGACAACTTGAGCTCTAAAATTGTTTGAAATAAGCTCTTAACCAAGTCAAAATAATTGCATCAACTGGAATGCTCATGGCAGGGCACCTCCTTTGTAATTTGCAATGGACAAAGACATTTAAATGCCTGGAAATACAAGCACACAATGTGTGTGATGGTACAATTTAGCCTGAAGCCACTGGAATTGGTGAACAAATACAGAGTAAGCACATTTCACATGGCTCTGAAAAATACAGATGGCTCATAACTCTCTACAGCTACATCTAGAATTTGCAGGATCTACATCTAGGGTCTGCAGGATATGTTTTTTAGTTTACTTCTGTAGTTTTCTTTTGCCGTACCAAGTTTTGATTATTGCTTGAAGTAGTCCAGAGAAACGTAGTTGAAATTTGAGAAGCTGTATGCCTGGAAAAAAAGCCTAAATCTTGAAGTGTGCTGGGTGTGGAGTGGAGGGAGGAAGCGAAGGGGTTAGAGGGTGAGGGCTAAAAAAGCTGAGAAAGACATACTGTAAAAAAAGGAATTCTTGGGGCATTGTGAGACAACAACGAGTTTTAGCTACATAAAAAATTACTGGGAGGATGGAAGTGGCAGTTTCACTTGTGGGATGCTCATTCTCCGTAGAAGTGCATCTTCCTGCTTACTTCATATCACTTTGACAAAAGAAATCTTTCAACCTTTCTGGACGTGGGAAATATCTATGTCTATACAAATGTGATAATAACAAGAGATGCTGGTTCATATGGCTGCTAAGTACTAGATCCCACTACCATAGAGATGAATTCAAGGAAAATGTTCAGTATTTTCCTACTTGAGCACCTATTTTTTTCTCCCTGTGGTGGGAACATGTCCTTTCCTCCTGCATAGACATTCACCTCTCTCTACCCACGCACTCTGCAATAATCCTGCAGGCTAAGCAGGACACAGAGGCAGCTGGAGCTGTGTCTATGCTGAGGTCTGCGTGTACAGGGTAGGATGCAGCATGTACACTATCAATCTGCAGACAGCACGGAACATAAAGGGAAAAGGTTTTGTTGTGATGTCCCTGTACATGAGTGAGATTTGAGCACTGGATCACTGGTACCACATATATGTATTCTCAACCAATAACCCATCAGCTCAACTCTAAAGAAGGAGCAAAAACGCTTCAAAGGTCCTTTGGCATTTGTCCTTCATCTGATGTCAGCTACAGCTGAAAAGCTGAACCTGCTTCTCCTTTGCTGTTCACTGAGAAGTCTCTTTTTTTGTTTTGTTTTGTGTGTGGTGTGTGTTGTTTTATGTTTTTTCCCTCTTTGTACTTGCCAAAGCAAAATCTCAACAAATCCCTCCTGAACTTCCAGTGCTGGTAGGCTTTTATTTTATTTCATATATTTTCTTGAAACACCATCTTTGTTTCTCATGCTTAACTTGATGGAAGGGCTACTGAAGAGAAGAGAGGGCTCTGGGGAGACCTCAGAGCAGCCTCCCAGTACTGAAAGGGGCTCCAGGAAAAGCTGGGGAGGGGCTCTTGATCAAGGAGTGCAGGGATATGACGAGGGAGAACAGTTTTCAGCTGAAAGAAGGGACATTGAGATGACATTTTAGGTAGAAATATTTTCCTGCCAGAGAGTGAGGCAGTAGCAGATTTTGCCCAGAGAAGCTGTGGTTCCCCATCACTGGAGGTGTTCAAGTCCATGTTGGATGGGGCTTTGAGCCCCCTGGTCCAGTGGGAGGTGTCCCTGCCCATGGCAGGGATTTGGAACTGAGTGAGGGTTAAGGTCCCTTCCAACCAGAACCATTCCATGATTCCATGATTCTGTGATACTCAGTAGTTTCAAACAAGTCTCATTGTGTCTATAAGGTGTTGCGTATGAGCTTGGTTTTGGGGTAAGACTCTAGCCTGTCCCTCCATAGTTATCGTGGTTTGTCACTGCCAGTGACTGTAGTGGGCATTACGTCCTCAGCCAAGGAAACTTCAAGCTGTGGACATCATCCTCACCGCCTCCCTCACAGGAACTGGGAAGGGAGGTGTGGACAGAGCTGCCAGCAGCATCTGAGCATGTCAGGAATCCCAGCTTGCAGGCAATGAAATACAGCCACTGTACTGGTTGTGCTTTCCTCGCCTGGCAGCTTCTGGTGCTGCTGCTTTCGTGTTTGTGCAAGAGATGAGGATGTGTGCAGGCAGGTGCTGGAGCCAGGCTCATCTTTGAGCTGCCCTGGCTTTTCCATGTGTCCACAGCACTCAGATTTGCAGATGGCAGGAGTTCCTCCTTGAGGGATGTGGTGACCTGGGCTGTTACACTTGTACCACAGGCAGTGCAGTATGCCTCTAGAATACAGCAGTGTTGCAGAAAGGATTATCCTTTAACATGAAGTGTCAGCAATATTTAGGAATGAAAATAGAACTTTTTGGTGGGAAGAAGGAAGAAAAAGTGAAAATCGCTTGTTTTTGCTTAAAAGCCTAAAAAACGGTGGGGAAAATATCACAAAGAAGCATTCAGAAACAGGAGTGTAAGCGTAACTGAAGTGATTTTGTTTACAAATCTAAATAAGCACTCATGGAATTTCATTGCAGTATTCCCCCAGCTGTAGTTGTGGCTGACCCTTAGGTTCACAGTAGTCATTCTGTAGTCAAAACATGTTTATCTAATGCTGAACTCCCTGATCCCTCTCGTTGAGTGTGCCGGAACTCCATAGAGCAAATTATTAATCATTTTGGAGATCTGCTTTTCTCTGAGAATCTCCCCGTTACGGGAATTGCATTTTAGATGTTGCAATGCTCTGAAATAATTTAGGGTTTCCTGTTTTTTCATATCACAAAGTTGCCCCGTTACCTCCCACATTTGTCAGCAGCACCTTTAGTCCATTTGCCAGAATCCCTGCTGACCTGATTGCTGCAGCGACCTGGAGCAGCAGTCTTGGCCACGCAGGCTTGGAAGGCCTGAGTTGAATAGAAACAACAAACAACACAGAGCAAATATGTCACAGTATTCTTATGTTGTGTTAATGATGTCAAATCTTATGCAAGGCCCCCAGTTTTCTATCACATCTCTTATTTTAGTTAAACTGCTCGAAGTAAATGTGCATACAGCAGCCAGTCCAGCTGGCCAGAATGTGGAAACTGAGAGAAAGAGGAGAGGAGCATTTTTTTTTGCAGCAAAAGGAAAAATTTCCTCTTACAAGACCATATCTTGCCTCAAGAATTTAAAAGAGAAGAAAATGTTTAACCGTCATCAGCATAACAAAATTCTACTGGTTTTGTCTTTCTTTTTCAGTGTTAGGGTAGCGAGTTCAGGAAAAAAGAATGATTTGTGCAGTGTATTCCTAAGACCGCTCACGAGCTGAACTCACTCATTCATTTTACAAAATCTTATTGTAATTGCATTTAATTTCATCAGTCTTCAACTGATTGCTAAAACTCTTCATCCTAACATGTGCTGCAGACTGGATTTCCTAATGACTGTTTCAACAGGAGTGATTGAAGCATATGAGAACCATTTTTTTAGGGGAGTGGGAGGAATATCCTCTTCTATTTAATAATAATTTTCAGCTGGCCAGCAGACAGAATTTTATTGTTGGTACTTTTTGTTGTTGCCCTGACAATATCTGTTTTGGATAGAAGTGTGAGGCTTTCCCAGGGAATCTGTCTCCATGTTAATGTATGAGGTTTTAGTAGCTGGAGCCTCTGAAGGTTACACAGGGAGGAACAGAGGCCTGAGCTTTTCATAGCTTCACCTCAGCATGAAAAATGATTAGTTGGACTGCTTACCACCTGGTGAGCTAACCATAAACCTGGGGAGCTGTACTGGGGCTGATGAGGACGGCAGAGTGGGAACAGAGATCTGGGGCGTGGGTATATCAGCAGGATGAAGTGAGAAATTGGATGGGAGACAGTAGGGAGGAAGTGAAAGGCTGGGGAAAGTAGATACCCCCCATAACAGGAGATGTAGATCACCAAAAAATCAAGGTTGGCAAGAGCTGAAGACATCAGCTTTGCTGATTACAGGGCCAGGCTATCTACCGAATCTTGGCAAGTGTGGAATTAACAGCCCCACCTCAACAACAGCCTGTGAAACCCTCCGGGTATGCCGTGGCCTTCCCTTGGCTGATAACTCAGTGTCTTATTCTGTTCCATGGAGGTATTGGTGTTCCAGTATGTGGGATCAAATGAGACCCCCAAATCCTAGGAAACGGCAAACAAAATGCATTTTCAAAAGCTGTGAAGTTACGAAGAGATGTTCAAAAGCTGAAAAGTGACAGAGAGAATATTTTCTGGAAGACAAAGTTGGCTTCTTGCCAGCTGGTATACAAGGAGGGTTTTGTTTCCTAACTCTACCAGCCCACTATACTGGAGAAAGGTAGACACCCCTAAAATATTTAGTTGAGGTGTTTATTTTCCTTTAATGGCTTATGAATTTCCTGGGAAGCTAGTTAGACAGGATATCTATGGTGTGGAATATGGGACTAGCATAAAAAATCCGTGGGGTTCCCTAGGGTCTCTTTATAGTCAGCAGAGAGCTTGTTAATGTAGCAGTGGAGCATCTAGAAAGGGTCAAATGAATCGCTCCCTTGAAGGGCCTGCTTCTCTCTGCAGACTAAGAAGTTAATGTAGAAATGTGTCAGAAGCAGAAAGCTGAACCTGGGTAGGGCTGGATTGCCGCAGGCTCTGTAGAGCCACCTCATTCGCTCTCCACCGGGTGCTCGCAACCCCCGCACATAGGATGAATGGCCCTGAGCAATGTGTGGCAGGTGTCTGTTAGCAGGGCCCCATCCTCTGTGGCCTTGTCAGGGAGATGTGTTAAGTGCAAGGTGATCACCAGAAACAAATGGATAGGACTGCCTTGGAGAGACTGATTTCAGCCCTGTTATTGCTGCTGCATTCAATGGGATGATGGGAAAATTGTTTAAAAAACTTTATGCATATTTTCTCCTTTGTGGTTTGCATGTCCTGATTTAGTATTGCAGGGTCTAATTGAAGTGCCAAGTTCCCGGATCTTTACTAAGATTCTCAGGAGCCATGATTCAGACACTCAAGGCAGTCTGTGGTACTGGGGTGTCTTGGGCAGTTCAGGCTACACCCCAAAATAAAGCCAATTTTACAGCTTGATCTCTCTGCCTCAGTGAAGCAGAGTCACAAACAGCCTCCAGACTCCTCAACTGTTGTAAAACTAAATAACATTTGTGAAGGACTTAGTATAGTCATGAGCATGGTATAAAAGCTGTGAGGAAACTAATAATCCTGTCTTCAGGGCATTTAATAAAAAATGGAGAAAATTCTATAAACAGGAGAGCAGCAGCTAAAGCACATGTAACAAACATCGATAAACAGTGCTTCATCCTGGAAACATCTCTCTCTTTATATTGCTTAATAACTGTGTGAGACATGGACAACTTGAGTTGTGTTTATCACTACATATTTTACTCAGTCTGGGTTTGTGTTTTGATGTGGGTTTTTTTCTTTTTTTTCCTTTGGAAAAAGAAAACAGCAACAAAAAAGCGTGACTCACAAAGGTATGCATGTGTCGGTGAGTAGGACTTGGTTTTGCCTCCACCAGCTTGAGAATTACAGCTTCACAGAATCACAGAATTGTTTAACTTGGAAAAGACCTTTAAGAGCACTGAGTCCTACCACAAACCCCACATTGCCAACTCCACCACTAAACTGTATCACTAAGTACCACAAGCTTCTGAAAGGTAAGATATATTGCACTCCCAGGATTTTGCACACAGCCTGTGTTGTGGTTTCAAGAGAGGTCAAACATGGGCTGAGTGAGTCTATGATTGGGAAAGGGTGTAGGCAAGGTGTTTCAAGTATCCTACAGGAAAGGGTCTGTTGAGACTGGACTGCATGGAGAGTGATGTGGTCTAAGTGGTGTCTGTTTCCCACAGAAATGCTCCCCATCTTTCCTTGCTTGTTAAAACGCACTCATGGGTATTGTAGTCAATAAAAATGACCTTCCATGCCAATTCCTTTATTTTCTGGAGGAGGATTGGCATCCCTCACTGAACACTAAGCCAAGTGGTTATCACAGAAGTGAAGACAGCTTTCAGTCACTCGCGTAGGTTCAGATAAATAGATTGGAAATCTGTTACTACTCAATGTGTGCTCAGCTTGTGTAGAGAGGTCATGGTCACCAAGCTGGGGAGATTTCCCAGCAAGTCTGGAAACATTGCCGAGATGCTGCAGGTCTGATGAGCACTGCCACTGACAATTTGCATGCTGCTATAGGAGCGAGAGATTTGCTGACATCTTGGCAGGCAGTGGAGATGGGTCCTGCCCCACAATAAACCCACCTGACCCAGGAATACCACATTGTCCTCTTCTTGAACCTCTGCGTGACTGGGAGTACATTGTGGGTTTTTTTCCCAGTGAAAATCTATGTCGGTATTTATCTCAGATATTCTGGTACCCTGTTTAACCTTACTGCCAACAGAAAATATTTCACACTGTTTGATGCCTGATGTGAGGAGCTGGTGATGTTCACTCCTGTTCTTCACTTCTCCTCCCGAAACTGTTGTGTGATGGAATTGCCTCAGAGATAGCCCTATTTCATGGCAGTTGTAGCAGAGCCTGGCATATAGCTTGTACCTGTCTGTGTTTGCCGATCGTTTGAGCTACGTGTTATTTATATACATTTAAGAGCAGGTATTTATAGACAGAATTTGGTAATGTAACTGTCTAAGAGTAAAACTGCCAGGAGAAGTATTAAATTGCAGCTCAGACCACTGTGTCTGGCATTTGTAGTGATGTTTCAGCTGTTGACTGACTTTGCGAAGGAGAAGCAGAGAGGCAGCTGTAGAGGTGTATTAGCAGTCACTCCATATCATCTTTACAGGGAGATGTGAGCAGCCGTAAGTCAGGCACAGTGCCTCAGAAGAAGAGATGTGTTGCCTGTCAGCGGTTCTCATTACCTTTTTCCACTAGAAAAATGACAGTTCTGATGTACGCTGCAAGCTTTTCTGATGCAAGCATCTCAGTGCTCGTCTGCTCCCAGCACGTGTTGTAAGGGGGACCTGCTGGGGATCAAGGCATTTGAATATGTGTAAAGGGAAAAAGAATGAAGATGGAGAAAGGAATTTGTAATGTTGTTCTGCAGAGGGAATAATTCAGGCAGCGACATGGCAGCGTGATGGGAGGTTGTGCAATGAAAATTGCAAGAGAACTAAACTTTGAGAGATTGCACAGGATGTGAACTGCAACCTGAGCTCTTTTCCCCTGCTGGTTTGAATGAGTAGCCACAGTTTATTAAGACCCAGCTTAGGTTTTTAAGGATTTGACTCATTATAATCAAATCCAGTTCTTGGAGGCTCTGTTTAATTACAGGAAGGTGCACGCCAGGCTCCGTTTCCCTCAAGGCAATAGAGATAGCTTCCTTGCTTATTGCTCCAGGAGGCTTCTCTGCCCTCACACCATTTTCCTTCTGAGGTTTTTCTCTCCCTGCATACTCTGGGGAGTAGTGAGAGCTGCTCAGTGGCATTCGAGCAGAGGTAGTGACGCAGCGCCCTATGGCCACCCCGTGGCACTGAGCTTGGGCTTTCCCCCGGCTTTGTGTCTGCAGCAGGGTTATGGACCTGCCTGAGTGGTCACCGGATGGGTCTGTGCCTTGTGGGATGAAAATAAAATTGCCCAAGCTCACACTGATGCTCAGTGTGTTGCATCCCAAGAGAACAGTTATGTTTAAGGGAATATTTATTAAATATTTATATACTTTAGGCATCTGATTTATGGAAACCAGGAGCCTCAGCTTGCAATTTGCACTCTGTGACTCTGTAAATATATATGTGCATGTAGAGAGATATATATATGAATATGTGTATGCACATTTATGTATGAATATATAAAAGCATAGAATGGTGAGTCTGTCTGGGACGGAACTATAATTACTTCATAGCTCTATGTACTCACATATAATCCTTAGAAACCAGTAAATCCTTCCTTTACTCTGTATACTCTTGTTCTGCAACCAAATTTCTTTCCTATGGTCAAAACCTGAAAAAAATAACCCAAATAGTATTTATTTTAGAACATGTTTATTTTTGAACTGGTGGTGGTTAGAAGGTAACGTGGGCCAGTGTAAGGGTTAGGTGTGCAGCACCTCAGTGTCATACACCTGACTGCCTTCAGGGTATCTCATGTCCTCTCAGAAGGGAGCCTCTGCCTGTCCCGGTGCTGGCCTGGCCTTTGGATGCTCATCCCAGGAGCCTCAGCAGAGACATTTGCATCCATTTTGGCAGAGATGACTCTTGGCCCCTCTTCTCCACTGTCTGAGGCTGGCTGTGTGACAGGCTGCCCATGTCCTTCACTGTAACAATTTAGTGGCGAGGTACCATAGCCTGGATATTTCTTTGCCTCCCCATTTTCCATTTAGCTTGAAACTCCTTGCACTCCAGGCTCCTGTTTTTCTGCTCTCCCTGTTGCAGCTGGAGCACCCTCTCACCATGGCCTCCCAGGGAATCTCAGCCAATCCTCACCCTGCCAGGACATTTCCAAAACAACAAGGGGAGGTTTAACCTTTATGGCCAGACACTAGCCCTCTGTTGTCAGATCTGATTCCTCAAATATTTCCCATACTCCTGCTTTACAAAATGAACTTAAAAAGCTTGAAAAGCACAGCTAAGACACAGAAGACCTTGTTGTAGTTGTCCAGCCTGATACACTAGCTGAAATATTTTCTCATAACATCTAGAAAATAAACTAGAGAACAGAGCTCTCAGTGTCTCTCTTGACAAAGTTGTTTTTGAGTGCCCTTTATTATGAATCATGGCATTTTTTACTTGTTGAATAAAAATGATTACTTCAGTTTTTCAAAGATTAAGAGGTGAAGGAAGAAAGGAACCATACAGCAACAGAGTTGAAAGAAGGAACAAAGGGGAGAGAAGTGCAAAAGTCAATGTTAGATGTGTTTAGAGCATGTTTTTCATAGGCGCTATAAAGCTCTAATTAAATGCAGTATCTTGGAAGTACTTTTATAGGTCACAACAAGATTTGGCAGTGAAAGCAAATGCTGTTACTATATTATGCTTTACTTCACCCTTGTTGGACCAATTTTCAGCTTTATTTTCAGACCTAATTATGGTGCCATGAATCAGGGAGAGATAGATCAACACCGGTGGTGATACCCTAGTGCGAAGCCACAGTAATGGGGGCTGCCTCTTATTTCTAAGTGACTTGGAGCTATAGCCTCCTATTTCAGACACAATAAGTTACAATCTGAGAGTTTTTATAGGATTGGGCTCTGTTAAATTTATGATGGTCTGGGATAAATAGTGACTGGAGAGCCCATTCTTTTCCCGCCCCTTTTAAGACCACAAACAACAGAGAAATCATTCTTGAATGTAAGGGCTCTCTTTTACAAAAGAGAATCAAAACGACCTTGTGAAGGAAACTCAAAACTGAAGAAGGTCTCGATAAAAGAGCTGTCCTCTGAGCCGTTGCAGTCCCCTGTCAGCCATGTCTTACATCTCTCACGTGCTTGCATGTCCAAACTCAGATGGTGTTGGCTGTTATCTATCCCCACAAAGGCCATGCAAAGTAAGGAGCTTGTGCTTTGCTAGGTAACAAATAAAGACATCTTGCCAGTGGTTGTGGTCTTAGCTGAAGCTGATGGAATCATAGAATAAAAAGGGCTGGAAAATACCTCTAAGATCATCAAATTCAACCCTGAGCCCAACAACCCCATGCCTAATAAAACATGCTGGGCCCTGCACTTGGGGCACAACCACCCCATGCAGCGTTACAGGCTTGGGAAAGATGGCTGGAGAGCTGCCTGGAGGAGCAGGACGTGAGGGTCTTGGTTGGCAGCAGCTGAATACGAGCCAGCAGTGACCCAGGTGGGCAAAATCAATCAATGACATTCTGGCCTGTATCAGAAACAGTGTGGCCAGCTGGACCAGGGCAGTGATTGTGCCCCTGTACTTGGCATTGGTGAGGCCACACCTCAAATCCTGTGTTCAGTTTTGGGCCCCTCACAACAAGAAAGTCATTGAGAGGCTGGAGCGTGTCCAGAGAGGCTGGTGAAGAGGTTGGAGAACAAGTGTTATGAGGAGCAGCTGAGGGAACTGGGGTTGTTTAGCCCAGACAACAGGAGGCTGAAAGGAGATCTCGTCACAGTCTACAACTGCCTGAAAGCAAGTTATGGCGAGGTGGGTGTTGGTATCTTCTCCCAAGTGACAGGATGACAGGAAATGGCCTCAAGTTGTGCAGGACAGGTTCAGACTAGACATTAGGAAAAACTTCTTCACTGAAAGGGTGGTTGGGCACTCGCAGAGGCTGCCCAGGGAGGTGTCTGAATCACCATCCCTGGAGGTGTTTTCAAAAGGTGTGGATGAGTTTCTCAGGGGTATGGTTTAGTACTGGACAGGTACGACTGGACTCAATGATCTCAAGGGTATTTTCAAACTCGGTGGTTCTATGATTCTATGACCCAAAGTGCCACATCACATGTTTTTTGAAACTCACAGGGATGGCGACTCCACCACTTTCCTGGGCAGGCTTTGCCAGTGTTTCATCACTTTCCCAGTAAAGAAATTTTTCCCAATACCCAGTCTAAACCCTCTTGATGCAACTTGAGGCCATTTCCTTTTGTCCTATCACAACAAGATCTACAAAAGGAGTGTAGGAGGTTTTGTGCAGAATGCGAGCTGTTGTTATACAAGTGGCGTTGCAGGATTTGGGTTATATATGTGTCACATGCAGGCTAAAGAGCTGTCCTTGAGACACAGGGAATCGCTAATGATTTCCTTATCCACAGGTCTCTGTCTCATCAGTCCCTGTGAGTTTGAAGCAGCTCAGTATGCTTTACACATTAGGACTATTCTCGAGATACTTGCTCATTAGCAGGAATTACAATTACTACATGGTTTGAACTGATTAAACAGTCTAATGATCATTACTAACTATAGTAGCTACTCTAGTTAAGAGTGAAATTGGTTCATCAAAGTCTTACATTTTGGAGGTGTAATTCTGCCCCTGGGAAAAAAATGTCCCTACTTCCTCCCAGGCATGACAGACGGTACCAACTCTATTTGGAAATAGCGTGAAAAGAATTGCTTCCCTTATTGGTATCAGACATTGGCCATTGTGCCAAGGATGTTGGCTGTGCTGTAGCAGTGATTTCATAGAATTACAGAATCACAGAGTGGTTTGGGTTGGAAGGGACCTAAAGATCATCCAGTTCCCAGCCCCCTGCCATGGGTAGGGACACCTCCCCTTGGATCAGGTTGCTCAAAGCCCCACCAACCCAACATTGAACACCTCCAGGGAGGGGGCAGCCACCACATCCCTGGGCAACCTGGGCCAGGACCTCACCACCCTCATCGTGAAAAATTTCTTCCTAATGTCTAATTTAAATCTTCTCCCTTCCAATTTAAAACCATTCCCTGTCGTCCTGTCACTACAGGTCCTTTTAAATAGTCCCTCCCCAGCTTTTCTGTAGACCCTTTCAGTACTGGGAGGCTTCTCTAAGGTCTCCTTGGAGCAACTCCCTCTTCTTCAACCTGAATAAGCCCCACTGTCTAAGCCTGGCCTCATAGCAGAGGTGCTCCAGCCCTCTGATCGTTTTTGTAGCCCTTGACTGGACCTATTTCAACAGGTTCATATCCTTCTTTTTTGGGGGGATTACAGAACAGGACACAGGACTCCAGGTGGGGTCTCAAGAGTGTGGAGTAGAGGAGGAGAATCCCCTCCCTTGCCCTGGTCCCACTGCTTTTAATGCAGCTCAGGACACAGTTGGCTTTCTGCGCTGCAAGCGCTCGTTGCCTGCTCACGTCGAGCTTCTCATCCACCAGCACCCCAAGTCCTTGCCCACAGGGGTGCTCTCAATTGTATCATCACCAGGCAATTTTGAAACTGTAGACTGCCCCAACCCAGGTGCAGGAGTTTGCATATGACCTTGTTGAACTTTCAGACTCACCTCTCCAGCCTGTCCATGTCCCTGTGTGAGAAGGTCCAATGCTCCTGTGTAACACTGCCTTGGGAGTGATAGCTGGAAGCACTACTGCCATGAGCAGGTTTGATGGGCCGGTGCCTGTGTGATGATGAGGATGTGTCAGGATCCTCAACTTGAAGACACAGCGCTTGGAAAAAATCTGTGTTGCTTTTCTTGGTTTGCAATAAATAGAGGTGATCTTTTTCTTTTTAATAATGCAATTTTTTGATAACATAAATTCTAATACACCTGTCTAAAATGTTAAATATTTGTCGTGTAGAGTAGGGACTGATTTAAACATGAACCACCCTAGAGCAGCTACTGTACACAGGACTTGTGTTGTTTTCCATGTAGCTGACTGTAAATGTATGCATGTTAATATAGAGACTTGCTCCCTGGGACTCCCAGCACTACAGTAGCATATTGGAATTTTTGTCTTGGAATATCTCCTTCTAGTGTCTCATTTTATTTATTCAAATGAATCCTTTGTAGGATTCATTTTAGACTTACATTCGCCTTGTGATGGAAGTCATACCTGCAATGCTATTTTTAGACATTTATGTTTAGTGCCATGAGCTGTAGTCGCTGTAAATGCTTCAAAGGGAGGATACACATTCCCTTTTAAAATGTCATGGGCTGGAGCCTTTTGCTGCAAGGTCATGTGCCTTAAATTTAACTTTCCTTTCTGTCCCATTGCATGTGTACGTCCTTTGCTTGGTAGATGAAGACAGTACTTGTTTCTAATCATTAGTACACTCAATATTTGGTGAATTACTTTTTAGTGCAATTCTATCTCATTCTGTATTGCTGTAATAAAGGCAGCTGAGATGAAGAATGATATCAAGTTGGAAAAATAGTTGAGGACTGCATTATGATACAAATGTAAGAAAAGATACTGTAAACTGCTGAAGGAAAAAGAGTTTCTAATATCTGCAATAATCAAAACTGTAACAAAAAGAACAATTCTGGGGAGTAATGTGGCAGTTAGTATTCTTCACTTTGGATATGATGATCGTTAGCATTAAAGTAGTGCTGTAACATTTTTTAAAATGCTGCACAAATATTTACTAATTCGTGATACTGTTAGGAGGACAATAAGGGACTGCAGTTTTCTGGTGATAGGGCTGTGAAAAGGAAACATTTACACAAAGTCTCTGTGTGTCCCGGAATTTCTTTCATCATTAACGAAATTGAGATGCAATTTTGTCAAGTATATAGGAATAGATCATAGAATCACAGAAGGATTTGGGTTGGAGAGGTCTATCCAGTTCCAACCCACCTGCCATGGGCAGGGACCTATCCCACTGAACTGGGTTGCTCAGGACCCCATCTAATCTGGCCTTGAACACTTCCAGGGATGGAGCATTCACAACTTCCCTGGACAACCTGTGCCAGGAAGATGCAGGAAGGATTTATACGTGTGAAAGGTAGGTGCCACAATGACTGCAGCTTGTGCAACTGACCGCAGTGATAGCTGGGATCTAGAAGTGTCTGTGGGACTAGGGGCTCCCTACTCAGCATGGGGGAGGTTATTGTGGTTATGTAAAACCTGAATATTGATATTTAGCAGTCGCTAAAAGCTTGCATGAAGCTCTGGGCTCCTCTGCTCCCATGAAACACTCAGGTTTGATAGCCATGTGCCCAGAACAGGGGTTACAGCTCATGGCAGGAAAAGGCACACATTTCAAGAGAGCAGGATTATTTCCAAACAGAAGACACAGAGAGTATGCTCTTTTATTCTTTACACTTGGACTTTCTGCTGTGTTGTGCAGGGAAAGATCTGCATGGAGGGTGAGAAACAAGCAGTCAATATGCCCAGTGGCTGCATGCGTAAATGCGCGGCTGCGTTTTGCTGTGAAACAGGAAGGCTATTTTTCAAAGACATCGAAGAACTGAGGGTTTCTGAACGTAGAAAGAGCCTCGGATAAGCCCCTGGTTAGAGGCAGTGATCAGATGCAGGAGGTCAAGGGCCCAACCACAGCTTTGCACCCGTGGGAAGTTATCTCGGTGCCATAAGTTCTGTACATACGCAGCGCTATAAATAGTGTTCAACAGGATTGCGACTGTTGTTTGAAGAAACGTGACATATTGCAGAGTGCCACATGGCAGTATACTGTGATACCCCGTGATAATAATGGAAATAAAAGCAACTGTGAACAGCCTATGATTTTAGTTGAGGTACTTAATTGATAACGCGTTGGCTTCACCTGGAGAAAACCAACGCCGGCTCCAGAAATGAGGAAATTGACTTCATGACAAGGTAATGACTAGGTAATGGGGACAACAGCATCCAGCCAAAAGTTTATTTAGTGAAGATAAAAGTGCATCTCCCTGGAGTAACTTTGCTCCATATATATTTTTATGAATGTGTATGACAACTTTACATTGCAGGAATCTCTATATAATAATAAAACCAGAAATTACGTTGCTCACCAAGAGCTAAATTGTCTCATATATTGTCGGATGGGGTGAATGTTTTCAGGCTGCTATAATTTTCAACATATCCTATTTATTGCTGCAATTATTGTTTCACTGTTAACAATAATTTGGCTCAAGGTTCTGTTGCCAGGTACTTGCTTTGTTTAAACACCAGAAAATGTATTCCATAAAGAAGTCTTTGTATTTCAAAGCATTTGCTTGCAAATTTGACAACATGTAGAATACTGATTTTTTTATTTATTTTTTTCATCTCTTGTCTTGACCTGTTTATAAGGAGAAAACACTAAACCTTGATAAGCTGTTTGAATTCATCTCATGACCTTGTCCTGCAGCTTGGGAGATGCTGGAAGGTTTGTTTCTCTCTTCTGTACTTGTGCAGCCTCTGTGAAAGCAGTGGTTGGGCTCGCAGCCCAGCCTGGCAGCTCGGAGAGGTGTGCAGTGCCCCACTCCCCTTTCCAGCATCTGCACCTGTGGACTTCTTTGATCCTGAGACTGCTGTGGTCTCTGACTGAGAGGGAGAAAAGGATTTGCCAGCTCCTCGGGTGCTCTGAAAGCCTCTAATCAAGAGCCATTGTCAGCACAGACAAACTTAATTTACATCATTCCCCGGCCTCAGCTTTGTGCTTTACTTCTGCAATTTTGCAAACACAATCTGTAGGTTAGTGTGACCTTCCCGCCGGCCTGGCTCTCCCCAGCCACTCCGCTTTCCTGTCTGGTGGAGGCCTAGGGAAGTTTCTGTGAGCTGTGCAGATCCTATGATAGTCAACACTTTCAGATCCTCTGGGAAAGCCTAAAAAATCAGCATCTGTCCATGGCAGCCATTTGCAGGACTTAGCTACCCAGCCTTATGGGGAGGGGCTGAGCTTTGGTTCTTTCTGGCTCTTCATTGTGTGGGCAGAGCAATGGAGCTGGGGAAGGATTTGGAGCACAGGGATTATGGGGAGAGGCTGAGGGACCTGGGGCTGTTTAGCCTGGAGGAGAGGAGGCTAAGGAGAGACCTCATTACTCTCTGCAGCTCCCTGAAAGGAGGTTGTGGTGTGGTGGGTGTTGATTGCTTCTCCCAAGTAACAATAGGACAGAAGGAAATGGCCACAAGTTGCGCCAGGGGAGGTTTAGATTTGTTATCAGGAAAAATTCCTTTGTGGAAAAGGTGGTCAAGCATTGGAAGAAGCTGTGCAGGGCAGTGGCGGAGTCATCATCCCTGGAGGCGTTCAAAAATCATGTAGATGAGTTGAGATGCGGTGTAGTGGGCACCGTGGGGTTGGGCTGATGGTTGGACGGGATGATCCTAGAGGTCTTTTCCAGCCTTAAAGATTCTATGATTCTACGAAATCTCTCTGCTGCATACTGTTCCAGCTAAGAACTCTGGAAGGCAAGGCAGGGAATGCACGGGCTGGGAGTAGGATGCCAGGAAACTGCAGGATGATCTAATATCCACCCCTCCCGTACCTCCCCACCCATAGTTTTGGTAGAGAGCCTTTGCTCAGCCAGGGATTTGTGGGCATGGGGACAGCTGCTTCTATGGGTGCAGGTCTCGCTGCTTTTCCCACCACCCCGATGTGAGGAGAGTCTTGCTAGAGGTGTGGAAGACAGGGAGAGGAGACCACTGATACAGTAAAAAAAAAATACTTTGGACTTAGTTTCATACTAATTCAGAATAAGGAGTTATTAGAGAGCAGCCCTGGAGTTCCTGGTGTGAGAGCTGTCTGCCTGGAGGTCTGCCCTGAGATGCAGGTGCCAAAAGCCTGGGCTGTCCGCCTGCCAAGTGAAGCAGCTATGGGGATGCTGGGATTATAGCTGGATAGGAACTTGGGCAGAAGCCACAGATGGAAGAAGAGGTCTTTAGTGCCAAAGTTGTCTGTAAGTAAAGGTCTGAGCTTCTGGGCCAAGGCTGGCCTGTTCTAACTTCTCTCTCGGAACATTCCTGCCGAACTGTTGCACGTGTTAAAAGGAGGAGGAGCTGCACAAGGCCAGCTGCACTGCTGTTTCTCTCAGCAAGAGAAGAAAGGGTAAGCATAGTCTATTATTACCAAAAGTCCATGTTAACCTTGTGGCCTCCTACTGTGATGGAGGAGGCGATGCTGTGCACCCCTGTGCTGTGCTCTCCACAAAGGGCACTGCAGCCAACCAGCCAGGGCACGGTATGAAACCGGCGCAGCTGAGTGATCTCTGCAAAATCAAAGGCCTTGCGGGTTGCAGTCGGGTCTGTAGGGCATTGCTGCCTTTCTTTTTAAAGGTTTTTCTGTTTTTCCACCTGTGAATAAAAGTACCTAAGATGAAGGTGTTACTCTTTCATTGGAAGCTGTTTCATTTTACAGGATTCCTCTACAACAGAACAGAGACGAGTTTGTGCTCTAATGATGGGCAAACGTATTTTAGATGAGGAAGCTACTGTTAGCACAAAAACACTACATACTCTTGGCATCATGTTACTCCCACTGGTTTCCAAATTTTGTACCTCCGTGTATAGATTCCTAGAAAGTCTGTGCACATGTGAAAATATTTAAATAGCCCATATTTTCCCTAAGCTCCGAGAGGCATCGAACAGATACACTGTGGTGAAGTTTAAAGTTTTAAATATTCCTCACTGAATAAATAGAAGCAGGCCATCTATGAAGTATGACTGTTTACTCTGCTCGTGAGAAGACCTTGATCATATATTAATGACTGTAATACTTAACCTTCAAGGGTGACATACCCTATATATATGCAAAACCCCATATTGCTACACCTTGAACTTTGTATAACATTCAGATACCTTTTCTGCACTCTTAAATATGTTCTCTGTCTGTTTGCCCCGTGTATGCCTGCACTTTCTTTATAAGGTAATAAATAATGACGTCTGGGGGGTTAAAGAGTCTTCGTAAGAGCTGCTCCAAATCGATTAATCATTAACTATCGATTACCAACATGTTCTATTAATTTCAGTATGATGTCTAAAGGGCAATCCATAGCAATTAAATAAAAAGTCATCTGATAGCTTGTGGTAATTGAATTTGTAAATTTATTAGCTTATGTTCATTTACTCCAAATACGAGTAATTAATATTTTATACAACTGTTTTGAAAGTTAGAATTCTTTGGGGATTCCCGTAATAGGGGCAGACAGACCTATTTCACTGGGAACGCCCAATGCTGAGGAACGCTAATGATTTCCAAATAAAGAGAGGAACTTGTAACTAAGCTTCCCAGGCACAGTAGCTTCTGTTTATGTGCAGAGAAACAAATAGACCAATTACCAATTTCCAAAGATTTTTCTGTTACTGTAAGTGTTTTCTTACCTCTCTTTTTATTTTTCATAGGTTCCACTAGATTTTAGAGTAGTGCTTTCTAGAGTAGTACTTCAGCTGTCAGTAATTAAAAAAAGGTATTTCTTTTATGGGAGAGAGTGCTAGTGTGTGACTATTCCTTCTGATTTCCAATGGAACTCCACCTCCAACTGTGAAATAAGGTGGGAAAGAGAGGGGGAAACAGGTTTCTCAAAGTTAGATGGACTGTCCTGTGGTGAATACTGGGACATCTATTTTCTGCATTCATTGTAACTTTACACAGCCATGCTGATCTCATGGAGAGATGGTCTACCATTTGGAGTAATTATTCCTTTGGATTATGCCATAAATATGCCTGCTAGGTGAAGACGAAGAGCAGCAGTTCTCTCGGAGCTTTCAAAAGCTTTCCGATTTTCGCTTTCCTTGGGGAAGCTAATAACTAGTATAGAGACAAATGCAGACATTATCGGGCAAAATTAAGGTATAAATCACAGGAGAGAGAATCTCTGCATTGCTCTGCAGTGGTCGGGGGAAATCTGATTTTACTCTCTACATTCTGTTACATGTCTGTACCTCTGTCACAGCCCATTTGTTTGCCATCCCTGGCACCTCGTTCTTCTTCACTTGAGCGTGCGGCTGATAATGACTGACTGGGTTAGGGGCTATCAGAAGCTCCATCCGAGCTAGAGGAGGCACCCGTCCGTAACTTGCTGGTGGGAGGTGACCGGCAGCAGCTGCCGGTTGCATTGGCTCCATGCCCACAGTTGCAGTTCAGCTGCAGGTTTTTTTGTTCATGTCAAATCTTGTTCTTTGACTTGTTCTTGTGACGAAATCGCCATTTCTGTGGCTGGATGAGTCCTACCATTCCTCTTGCGAGCAACTAAAGGTGGTGATGGCCATCTAAATGTGAAGGCAGTGCTTCACAAGCCACTTGCTGTCTGCAACCCTGTTATGGGGAGGAAAGATGGAATCGTGGGGCTGTTACAGCAAAGGCAATCAGGCCTTTCTTTTGAAACTGAAACTAATGGAATATTTTAGCTAAAAATGCCGCTCCTTCCAGAGGGATGCAAATTTCAGCTTTGACAGGGAAAGGTTTACATCCCCAGGATGGCATTCCTGGTCAGAACAAGAAATGCTGCTGCAGCTTGTACAGCCCTCAGGCTGGGCACTCGTCTTAGAGTGATGTCCAGATGAATTTCCTGCTTAGAATAAAATAGTAAAAGATTGTGAATGGGATCTTTGGCAGTCTGTGAACATTCAGGGCATCGAGCTGTTAGCTGTTATGGCTGTTCTGTGGCAACTGCTTCAGTAATACGAGTGGTTGTGAGCTGACCATCTCCACCACCAGACCATACACTTTGTGAAAATGAGAAGTCCCTGACTGCCCAACTCCTGTTATTGATATGGTGACTTCTTTTTGTTACCTTTCCTTGAACTGTATAAAAGCTGGGGAGGGGCTGTTGATCAGGGAGTGTAGGAATAGGATGAGGGGGAATGGTTTGAAGCTGAAAGAGGGGAGATTGAGATGAGATCTTAGGAAGAAATGTTTTTCTGAGAGGGTGGTGAGGCCCTGGCACAGGCTGCCCAGAGATGTCATTGCTGCCTCATCCCTGCAGGTGTTCAAGGCCAGGCTAGATTGGGCTTTGAGAAAACTGGTCCGGTGGAAGATGTCCCTGTCCATGGCAGGGGGGTTGGAACTGGATGATCTCTAAGGTCCCTTCCAGCCTAAACCATTCTATGGTTCTATGATTCCATGAACCTTCCTATCTTAAACGTAAGGACAGAGGCTGCTTTCATTTCTTATTAGTTAATCTCTAGGCTTTTTTCCCAAACTTTCTCTTCTCCTATTTATTTTTATCTCATTTCTGTTAGTACCTGGCAAATAGAGCTCCTGACAATTTTTGTTTGTTTGTTTTCTTTTCCTCAGCTCCCCAAACCACTGCACAGCACATTCCCAGGAATGGCCATTGTGAAGCTGCTATGGGAATGCACCTGCTCTGCTGTCAGAGAGAATTCCCTTTCTCAGGTGTGTCTTTAATCCATTTAGCATGGCCTACGCTGATCTCCTTTTCTGTGTTGTCCTCCTTACATATTCAGACATTGTGCCCTACAAAGTGAAATGTTTTAGAAGGATGTCTTTGTCAATATACAAACCTTAATGCTGAGAAGATATTCTGCAAAGTAAACACTAGTTTCTCCAAGCTCCTGTTGACAGGCATTAATAAAAGATGAAATTAGGGTAATATGGTGTAATCTTTCATAGCTGATATTTTTACATTCCAAAAGTAATTTGATGAGGTTGTGTATTTCATCCTCTGATAGCCATATGTTGGCTGGCTCTCTCCCAGCTGTGGGATGTGAGTATTTGTTGAACACTACTGTCTTTTTCTATTATCAATTCTACCACTTGTGTTTAGTAATGGGCTATACTAATATGGATAAATCCACTAAATGGATTCATTTGTTAGTAAGATGTGGGTGGTGTCTTTGAAAAGAATAACATCCCAGATTATTTCAATTACGTCGGTCACAGACTTCTTTTTATTGCCCTTTTACTTCCCTTATCTGTACCCTACAGTTCCCAGATTCTGTCACATATTGATTGCCATTAGCTTTCTCTTGAGTTTTCAAATGATAATTAAAAATATTTGGTTTTGTTGCTTTCCCCTTAAGGAAGACTGGCATCTCTATTTTTGCTTTATAACAGTGTTGTTTTTTCCTTTTGTGGTACTGATTTGTTACGTATTTAGTTCTGCGTTTTGGTTTTTTTTTTAAAGCATATGACAACAGAATAACTTCTCTTTATATATAGTTATTTTTTTATCTTCACTGATATGACTTAACATTTTGAGCTTTGTGAAACTGACCCGTGCGAAGCTGCATGTGTGCGTGATTACAATTTAGACTCTCCATTCATATAATAGATGCAATCAAGTCATGATCATTTGTACTCCAGAAACAGCTGATTTCCAGTTTTGTGATCAATTCCTCCTTATTTACCAAGAAGGTGACCAACGGGTGACTCTGTTCTCCCTTCTATACCTCCATCATGGTTGCAATATTGGGTTAAGAAATGTGAAACTATAACTTTTATGTTTTTGAAGGCTGTTTTAGTACTGCTTGGTGTGCTAGGCTTTTTTTGCCAACAGAAGACTCCACTGACAGTAGCATGGACCATGCTTTCTCTGTTATGGCACTGCTCTGTGGCTCAGAATTATCCCTGCCAGACACTTTCCTAAGCAGCTGTAAGCAGTGTCTCTGTCTCAGCACCCAGAGATCTCACCACATCGTGTCCTCGGTAAAAATCTGGCCAGGGCTCTGCTGCTGTGTGGCTTTCCTGCCCTCATGCAGTGCATGGACAGTTGGGGCACAGGGTTTCTGTGTGTTATGTGCTTCATTGGCTAATATTTACCTTGTGGTGTAACCTTGTGCAAATGACTCTTGCATAGGCTCACTTGTTTCTGCAGAATACCTTTTGCTGTTTGCATGCTGTACCTCTCCTCTTCATGCAGAACCGACTTAGCCTTTCCTCTTGTGCTTTTTCGCTGTGCTTCCAGTTGCTGGCTTTTGGGAAATCTAGCTGGGATATTCCTGCCCTGATTCCTGCTTTGCTTCTGGGATGAGAGAGTCCAGGAGCCCTCTGCGGTGTTCTTGGATTCTCCCAAAGACCCTTTGTGCTTCCTGCAAGGGTCGGTTGGGGCTCATCCCTGCTGCCACAAGGTAGTCTTCCTAGTCTTGTCCCTGGATGCGGCCCTTGGAAGCTGCCTCTTCCTGGCTAGTCTTTTTATCCCTATTTAAAAGATACAGTTCTTCTGTATAAGGAAGGAAGTAAAATTCAAAGATAAAGGCCAAGGGCTTCCCAGCGCAATAGGAGGAAGGGCCCTGGTGAATTGAGCTTGCTCTCCCCACACTCATTCTGGGAGCTTAGGGTCCCTGAGTCCCTTATATGTCGATGGCTTTTTCCTCCCACCCTCCAACAGGAAGAAAAGGAGTGAGGCATTTTCTGGTTGGGAACTGCTGTACAACAGAGGGCAGGAGGGATGGATCTTGCTCTGCAGTTACGGATGGTATAAAACTTGGCAATTCTTCTTTGAAGCCTACGTTCAGTGAAAGTTTTTATGCTAACCAAGGAAGGCAGTAGACAGAAGCCATAAAGATGAGCAGAAATCTATCTCCCACACCCAACATTGCAATCTGGTTTTCTTCCACAAAGTCTGGAAATGCGTAAGAAGATAAAGCATTTATTTTTGGAGATGCAGGAAAGCAATGTGAGACTTCACAAACTAGGTCCTTGCAACTTGCACTATGTGTGTAGTCGGAATTCTTGTGTGTAGATAAGGGAGGCTTCTTATTTTAATGCAAGTCATACGGTAAAAATTTCCTTTCCCTCATGAAGGTAGCATTAGATAGTCCTGGCACAAGACGTAAAAACTGTTATCAATGCTATAGCAAGAAAAATGTTTACACTAAAGGTTTGTCTATGAATTTATTTTTCCCTAACATAAGGATGTCTGCATAAGCCGCCACCTGTGATCCATGCTGCCAGGTCAAAAGACTTCAAAGTGCATGGGGGGGAGAATATCTTCTTTTTATGCATCTATGCATATGGAGGCTGAGATTAGCCTGTTTGCAAAATCCTTTTATATTCCCTTCGTTTCTCCCTCCCTTTTCTTTTTAAGACATCTGTTTAAAACTCAGCGTTCAGGCCAGACGGGGGTCTCTTGATTGCACAAGCATGCTTGTGGTTGTCCGATTCAGCCAATTAAGGGCTCAGCTAGCTAACATTACCGTTTTACTGCTACTTATTGGGTGGCACAATTTGCTGCATGTGAAGAATAGAGTTCATGCCCTGCTATGTGTGAAGTGGCTTATTTGGCACGTTTGCTGTTAAAGAAATCTTTAATTAACAGTGGCTCCAGTATTTGTTTTCTCTGACTGAGGTGCGGATGGGAAAACGGAAACAAGCAGCAAACACAAGGATTAATTGTCAAGTTAAACTGTTTTTACTGTTTTGCCTAGAGTCTTGTTACGGTGCTCATCGCTTTAGCTGCATTGCTGTTTTCTTCTTGTTTGCACAGATTCTAGGAAAATATGCGGTCTGATCATGCTGCTTTTAATGTGAGAGTTAATCAGAATTAAGTCTAAGTCACCATTTGAATCACATTATGGTAGGATTGGCATAAGTTTTGGAAATTAAAAAAGAATCCTTGTGTTATGCGCAGAGCGTTGCTAATAGGCAAAAAGGAATGCACCCTAAATGTAGTGGTTTGAATATGTTAGTCTAATAAAAGTCTTAATCTTATCAAAATACAGCTAATGGGTACTATTAGTCCAGTTACGATGATAGGCACACATAGCTCACATCATCTGGTTAATATGGAAGAGGCTCGCTAATCACAGGGCCAGAGGCGTGCTGCTTCTCCGAAGGCAGGAGGACAGAGACGACAATTCGGGCCAGCTGGGCTTCAGTGTGGGAGCTGGAGGTGATTTATTCATAATAGATGCAGCCTTATGTATGTGCCACACATAAACAAGTGCACTGTAGGTGGGGACTTGGGAGAAAAACACACCAACGGGCTGGTTCCTGGGCTTGAGCGATACCAGCTAAATGTAAACCCGAACAAAAAAGTATCGGTAGTTGGACTGAGAATGTAGCAGCCTCCAAAAACCCATTGTGGACGCAAACTCAGACCTGCGTGTGGCTTGGGTTAGAGGTCTCAGAAATATCACAGCCATAACTAGGAAGGAAAAAAAAAAGAGTGTGGGTTTTTTTCCTTAAAAGATTAGTCTGGATGTTGGGAACGTTAATGAATTGAATGTGCCTCGCTGAGGTCAGGCTGTCGGCAGGTGCACATCAGCAGCTCTCCATAGGTGCAGCAATAATGATTTGTAACTACAGAAAAGACCGAACCCTGCCGAGTAGCTGTACCCTAGAGCAAGGAACATGGAGAACAGGGGACAGTGCTCAGATACCTTGGTAACGGCCATGCAGGGAAGAGCCAAAACAGGCTGATTTAAAAATAAAACAAAACCAGCCCCCTGAAACATTGCCTTATTTCTGCATGGGTTATTAGCAAGTGCTAGGGCCATAAGTGAGCTGCTGTGTGTCCACGTCTCACTTGGAGAGTAGCTTATCCTGAGTCTTTCTGTGTGGTTCTGCTTACTCCACTTTAAAAGAAGAGCAAATCTCCTGCAGTAGAGAGCAACTCCTGGTGCATACTGAGAGCATTTAAGTATTTTCTGTGTTTACTAAGCCTTGAAACAGCTGAATAACCCCCTGTTAGGATGCTTTTTTTTTTTGCTTTGAGTCCTGTGGCTTGAAGCTGTGCTGAATAAAATTCTTCAGGGGGTCATTAGGAGCTGGCACTAAACTAAAGCAGACAAATTTATTAGCTTTTCTGACTCTTATTTCTGGAACTTTTTGGTCATTTCTTTTGCAAGAGCTAATGAGTAACATCTTTCCTCCATACTGAGAGGGAACAGCTTCATGATTTTTATTTTAGAGAGGAAACTTCTTGTTGAGAGTGAGCCAAAAGGGAGGTGGCAGCAACTGGCATTGGGCGTCCAGAGCCTGAAAGCAGGGTCTTCCCACCATCCCCCCCCGTTTGCCGTTCGGGCTGAGCTTTAGCACAACATGTGGCCTTTCCCCATTATCTGCAGCACCACAAAAGCCTTGATTGCTCCTTCAGTTGCTCTTCTCAGTGTAGCATTATCAAACATTTATTCAGCACAACACGCAGTACAGAATTCATAAAACTTCATAACAAAAAAATATATTCATGATGCCAGACCACAGGGAGGATGCAATGGGGAGACGCTGTGTTGTGAAGCTTCTCGGCAGGTTAAATGACTGAGGAGGATGTGCAGGGAGGTTAATGGTTCAGTGGGTTGATTATTTTTGAAGGGTTAACAAATCCTTAGAGGAAAAAGGTTAAAGGGCTGCCCCAAAAGACGTGGTAGTAGAGAACAGGCGGCACAAAGACTTGTGCAAACACAAGTTAGATGGGAGGAATGGGGTAGGGAAAAGGCTTTAAAAGAGAAAATGGTCTTCAGAGAACACACTCGAAACTGCTTTTGTGCATGTAAGACTAAGCCACAAATAGCCATCACAGGTGGGTGCCGACAAAGCTGGGGAAAGGCAGGAGAGCCATATGGGCAGCGAGACGCAAGCAGGGACGGAGGGAGGGGGCTGATTCCAGTGCTCCCTTTTCCATGCCTCTTTGCCCTGCCTTTTCTGCTGGTGCTGTGTGTGCCTGTGCAGCAATTCCCCTGCAGTGACCACTGTCTGCAGTACCCTGCCTGGTGGAGCCGAGGCACTTCATTTCTTGGGATGTGAAAGTTCAATTCCAGACAGGCTGGATCCAGCCCTTGAGGTTCCCGTGGTAGCTGGCTGACATACAAAGGCATGCACGTCCACTGAATTTTATGGAGGGCAGGGAAGGAAAATGACCTCCTCACTCACACCAGGGGCATAAGGTCCAGCAGGGCAGCTGGAGACTGAATCCGTCTGACAGAGGTTTGCAACTAAGCTGGGTGACAGCCAGGACCACAGGAACACTGTTCTCAGCTTCCTTTTGTTTTGTTCTTCTTCTTTTTCTTCTTTAGATGCTCTGGCACACAATTAAAATACCTTTCTTTCCTCCCAAAATGAAGATCTGGTGCTAATTCCTGTAAAGGTGATGTTTAGATTGTCCTTTTCTAAAGTCATTCCCCAAATTGCCCTCCAAGATAGGTAAGTAACGACGGTCAGTTTCGACTGCTTTCGTCAACGGGAAGCACAGGGTAAATACTTCAGAGAGCTGCATGTCTGGGCCAGAACTTGTCTGTGGAAAAATCATTGGTCAAGCCAAGCCAAGACATGAAGCAAGAAACTTCATTAAATAGAGACCATAATAAGAAATAGCACCAGGAAAGCAAAGCTCTGTAGTCAGAACTGAAGCACTCAGGTAATGCTCAGTGCCTCAGAAAAAACAGCTGACATGTGAGCCTTCCAGAGAAGTGGGGTAAAAAATACAGCTCACTTTATTCTAGCAATTCATTTACTTTTATAGAACTATTTAAAAAAATGGTAGCAGTGAATTACCAGATCAGAGCTTTATGGCAACAAGGTAATGACTTCAAAATCTGATTCATTAAGGAAAAAAAAGTTACAATCACTGTTCCCTTGGGTTTGTTGTGTATTTTATTTGGAATGTTTGTCAGTAAATTACAACTAATTTGAATTCATTCCTCTCTTTTTCTCTACACATTAGCAAGCAACTGCCTATTTAAATATGAGATGCTTCTAGATGTCAGGGAAAAAGGAGTTGTGTCATTCTCTTGCCCAAATCACTGGCCCAAGAACTGGTGGCAGAGGCTCTCTGGGAGGGTTTGGGTGGTAAAGAAAAATCAAGGCAGAGATCTGACCTGGTTTATGAACAAACCAGCCTTCTCCTTGAGAGGTGCCATCCAGAAAGCTGATGTGTTCTGGGGAGCTGACTTCAGTGCCAGCCAGCAACAAGCATTTTGAAATATGAACCCCTGGAAAAGCAGAGGAGGATTTCCCACCTTCAGCTGGGACATCACAGGAGTTACTGCCTGCAGCTTACTGTGATTTTTAAGGATCTCAGTTTGCCAGTGCAGGTTGTTGTGAGAGGGTGAGCAACACCAGGACTGTGATGGAGGAAAAGAACCTGTGTCGCCCAGATGCAGGGAGGCACAGAGAACCCTTTGCTGTGTGACACATGGTGCTTCTTAGTAAGGAAAGAGGTGCCTGATGAAACAGGTGCATGATGTGTGTTCTTCCCACCCCAGCTCTCTCTGGGCTGTTTGGAAATGCATTGACCCTTGGCCAGTTCTGGCTGCTTCATGAACACTTGTGCTGACTCATTCTCCCTTCACAGCTCCTGTCTGCTCTCCATCAGTGCGCTGATGTGTCAGTCTAGCGCAAAGGCAAAGCCTGTTTTATGGGCTCCTGCTGACCTGCAGAGCGTGGCTGTCCCTGTGCAGCTACGGGAGACTCAGTAAAAGGTGACCTCAGTGGCAACTCTGGGCTTCTGTTTGTCTGGTCACTGCTCTCAGTTCATCTCCCGAAACACTGAACTGCACCCTAGAGCTTAAAGCTGAGTGTGGATGGGACTCAGCTGGGGGAAGGTGACGTGGCAGTCCAGTCCCATGCCCTGACTTCTGCTAACGTTCAAGGATGCAGCAAAAATAAACAGTGCCACATAGCCTGAAGAGGGCTGTAAATCCGAACCATAAATGTAGAACGGGCATGAGATTTATCTGCGCCCTGCAAGACAAAGCACAAGACCTTTCCATTGAACTGCCTGCCTAACTGGATCTGACTGAAGATTATCTTGCTTTCTGTCACAAAACTGTCCCCAAAACTATGCAAGCACTGAGAGCCATGGCTGGGGCTGCCTTCTGTTGTGCCTCCCTGTGTATTGATCCGTAGCAGAAACAGGACTTTCCCATGGCAAAACAGCTGTGCGGGGGGGTGACTCTGCCAACTGTGCTGTGGGGCCAGCATGGATGCAGCTGTACGTGGAAAGTCATACACACCTATTTGTAGAGATGGTGTCTGTGCAAGCGAAGGCAGTGCTGGCAGCCCGCTGAAAAGGGTTTCTGAGAAGTTTGTGACACAGCTCGGTGCTTGTTGCTCAAAACTATATGCAGACCCTTAAAGATGCAGAGAGGTACTTAAAGTGATGCCCTCCCTTCCATGCTCCAGCTAAGCTTTCAGATACATTCCAGACCCTGAATGGTATCTATTCAGTTTTTTCTCGCTCTGCAATTACAATATTAATTATTCATACTGCTACATATACACACAAACACATAATAAATACATCTTTTTCCATAAAATGTTTCGCATGTTCCTGTTGATTACATCCTCTTTGTCCCAAACCACCTACCTGGAAATGCTGGCAGTGGTGTATTCCAAACCTGGAGAGTTCCTGCCTCTTCTGGAGTGTCCGGGGGCTTCCTTGGAGAACTCCAAATCCAGCTTATAGATATGACAGTCTCCTTCTCCATTTGCTATGTCATTTTTCCCTCTGCATCCCATTATATTTGTCTTTGTCACAGCACTGTTGCCATGAAGGATGCCAGAGTGGAGTCAAAGGCATACACACGTGTTCAATGTGGTGTATTCCCCTTGGTTTGTTTTCCAGTTCTACAGAGAACCTTGCTTTCTTTTTGATATTGCAAACTGAGCACTCCCATACATTCTTCAAGAATATTTAAACGGTCAGAATGCAACAGTGGGTCAAATAATCACTTGCTTTTCTAGATGAAAATGGTATTTACTCCAAGAGGCTGTAGAAACTGCTGGTAGAGGTTTCTTAAGGGTGGATTAGGGAAACACACACTGAATATCATTTTGCTTTAACTGAGGAAATGGAATGCATTTAAGGGCTGGCACTGTTTGCTAGGATCTCTGATAAGCAGCTATCTTCAAAAACTGTAAGTGAAGAGGAAAATCCCAGAGGACTGGGGAAAAGCATTGCATGCCTATTTTTAACTGTCCTTACTGTCAGAAAGTTTTTCCTGACATGTAATCTAAATCTTGCATCTTTAGGTCTGTAACTTAAGCCTGTTACTACATACACTACCTGCAGAGGACAATAAAAACTTATATCGCCATTCCTTTTGCATCAGCATTTTCCCTAATTTGAAAAGTTATTACATCTCTTCATAGTTCTCCTCTTCTGGATGAAACTACTTCTGTTCTCAAGCACTTTGTTTATGGGTTGTATTTTCTAGATCTTGGTTAATTGCTGATTTTTGTCCAGATGTCTTAGTCAGCATGCTCCAATTCCATCTATTTTTACTGTGCTCTTCACCATTTTTGTAACAGTAAAAATTATCTCCTGCTTGGTTGATGACCTGTTCTAATCCTTAGATCCTTTTCTGCAGAGCTAGTGCTGAGTCTTTCATTTGTCATCCTGTATTTGTACAACCAATAGGTTTTTAGCTACCAGCTGTACTTCCACTGCCATTTTGAGTTGCACCCTTTTTCTTTTTCTGCACTGTTAATGCAATTGGAAAAAGTAATCATGAATTCACATCCCACCCTTTGAAACACTTGCAGGCCTGTATAGCTTGGTTTATTCTTAACAGTTTAATAAGAAAACTCACAATTTAATTGTTGCAGGCAGTAATGAAAATGTTAGGTAGCTTGACAGAAGGGGAATCCCCATTTGCACAGTTCTGACTTTGTAGTGAACCACTAGTGACTACTCTGTCGTTAGGAATCAGATTTGCACCCACTTTCAAAAACTGCACCAGACAGCTTTCCGGGTTGCTTTACAAGAACATGTGAAAACCAAAACTTTAGAAGTTCTGATGTCTGGAGCTTTTCCCTGACTGCAGCTTTCCTTGTCATGTGAATAAATAACTGAGGTTCAAGTACTAAGTGTCCAAAATTAATTTCATGATGCCCAGCTGATTAGATGTTCTCTATTCTCTTCCATGGATTTTTTGGCAAGCTCCATCTCCTTGTTCCAAAAGCTGCTGTTAAATGCCTGGGCATAACATAACCTTCCCTTGCTCTGCCCTGAGTTTATAGTTTCTATTCTTTTTGCATTTTCTGATCCTTACTCCCTGAAACATTCACTGTTAATTTGGTTCCCACACTTCTGCCACTCCGCTGTCCTGAGGTAGTTCGGGTTCGCTGGGGTAGTTCCCCCCTCCTTGCAGGACTTATCCCATGCCTCCCCTTTTCCCTTTTGTTTTGTTCCAGCTGTGAAGGTCACTGCCGAGGTCCCTGAAAGCAGCCCTAGCTGTTCTCTCGTGCTCCCCGGCGTGGGGCTGGCTTACCTGGCCCCTACCTGCCTGCTCCGCTTCCTTGTTCCCCACCATCTTCCCAATAGATTTCACTACCAAACTGTTGAATGACCGGAGACCTGCTTTCCTGCACTGCATTTTCCTTCCTCGCCTCCTCCTGCACCTTCAAAGCAAGCTCCATACTCTCACCATCTCTTTGCTCAAATTACTTTTCTGTCTTTTAGATTCCCAGTCAGCCTTCCCCTGTCAGAGCAGGGAGCTGTTTTATTGCAGACTAGTCCAGCAGAGAAGAGGAAATAGACTGTTGATATCTCTTTTTTTCCCTCGACTTGCACAGGTTAGTGCTGCCTTTGGCTGTTCTCTGTGTTCACAACCCCACACCCCGAATTATGAAGAATGAACACAGCAGCCTCCACGAGGCTGCCTAGCAATGCAGGACAGCAGAAATATGCAGGTCTTGGCCATGAACAGGTTTCTTGCATCCAAATTAATGATTAGAAAGCAATCTAAGTAGAAAAAACTCCCTAGAGGCAGAAAGCTGACAGGTTTGCCAACCCGGCAAGGTAATATCTTTTATTAGACCAATTGATATAGTTGAGAAAAACAGGAGAGCCGGAGGCTCACAAGCAGCAATGTTCAAAGCTGGATACAATTTGAAGACTATTGCTCTGAGTTTAACCAGAAATGATAATCCTTTGGACTGTGGGAAAGAAAAGAGCGGCTGCTTGGAGCAGGACGTTTAGCAGCTGGGGAGGGATAATGTGGCTCTCTGAGTGGAAGACGGGATTTATTGCCATCAGAAATTGTGAGCTGTGTCCCTACTCCTTGCCATTTTCTGTTTTAACTTTTTCTTAGGTGTTAGATCTTTCCGCCTCCCAAAAGACAAGGCAATTTTTCCCCACATGGAAGGCAAATACCCACAGTTCACCCTGCATTAACACAGATGATGTTTCACCCTCGATAGCAGCGTGCTGGAGCAGCAGGGTTGCTTCTGCCCAGAAATAGTTCTGTGCTGGGTGTGGCTGAATGGGGCTTTCACACATGGAGCAATGCATCTGTTTGGTAGGATCAAAATTCTCTCTTCTATTTCTAATTTAGTATCCATATAATAGCTGGATTAGCCTCAACAGCCAGGAAAAATAATGAGCATTTTGATTAAGACAAGCTGGAGAAGGGCCAAATGCTAATAAAATTAGAAAGGACCTGGCCTCTTCAAATTAAATGAATTGTCTGTGTAATGAGAAAAAAGTTTAAATTAGCTAACCAGTGCCCCAAGATGAAGCATTAGTGATCTTTATTACTGGGAACCTGTAGAATCTGAAAACAAATAGTTCTGTTTTTCATTAATGTTTAATTTAACTGATAAGCACAGAGTTGCAAAATCACTTAGGGGAAAGAGTTATTACAAGAACTATGTTGAGGCCTCCCTGTTGTGTGCTGGTGGTTGCTGGTGTAGTGCAGAGTTTACAGCTCTTCCTGGGCAGCTGGTCCTTTGGGCTCCTTCCCTCTCCACAGATGAGCATTTCCCTTTGCTCAGCATAGGCTGGAGAGGTCTGGAATTACTTTATAAAGGTGGTCATTGATTACAGCCCTCAGTTTCTTCTTCAAAGCTGTAGAGAACACTAAATGTTAAATGCAAGGCTGCCAGGGACTGGTGCATCACGGTGGCTGTCACTGAAGCTTGAGTAAGGCTGGTAAGGAGCTTCATGGGTCAATGGCATTTGAGATTATAGAATCATAGGGGTGGAAGGAACCTTAAAGCCCATCCAGTTCCACCCTCTGCCACGGGCAGGGACACTTCCTAACAGATCAGGGTGCTTAAAACTCCATCCAACCTGGCCTTTAACACCTCCAGGGATGAGGCAACCACCACTTCTCTGGGCAACCTGTGTCAGGGCCTCAACACCTTCACAGGAGGTCATTTCTTCGTAAGATCTCATCTCAACCTCCCCTCTTTCAGCTTCCAAACATTTGCCTTGCCCTATCCCTGCACTTCCTGGTCAAGAGCCCCTCCCCAGTTTTCCTGGAGCCCCTTTCAGTACGGGGAGGCTGCTCTAATATGTCCCTGGAGCCTTCTCTTCTCCAGGCTGAACAAGCCCAACTCTCTCAGCCTGTCCTTGTACAGGAGTTGTTGCAGTCCCTGGATCATCTTCTTGGCCTCCCCTGGACTTACTCCAAAAGATCCATGTCCTTCCTGTGCTGAGAAGTCCAGAATTGTACTCAGGACTCCAGGTGAGATCTTACCAGCGTGGAGCAGAGGGGAAGAATCCCCTCCCTCATCCTACTGGTCCCACTGTTTTTGATGCACGGAGTTTAACAGAGGCTTTGGGAACAATGAGACGGACCTTGTTAAAAAAACTGTGGAAGACATTAGAAAATGTCTATTCAGATGGACATCATGGTTGAATTTTGGAGGAAATAGGGCAAAAGCAGTGAAAAGTCAGTATTTTGGACCAAATGAATGGAGCTCACTTCTGTGCAAAGCCCAGCTTGATGCCATTGGTAGCAAGCCAGAGAAGTGCGAGCTGTGCTGCTGGAGAAGGATGCTGACTTTGCAGTACCTGGGAAGTAATAAAGAACTCTATTAAAATGTATTAAAACATAAGTGTTCAAACTCAGTAAGTTTATGTCAAGGTAGAAATTCACCGGGAGAAATGTGACATCTCTCTCTGAAGGTATGGGCAGATTGCTTTTGCTTTTGTCTACAGAGGAAAATACCCTTAAAAATATTTTTTGTGGTGACTGTAGTAGCTGTCAGTTTGATACCCTACCAAAAATCTGCCTAATTCCAGTATACAGATAGGAAGGTGATTTGGATAGAAACACATTTCCTTACAGTTATTGTTGCAGCAAGAGGGTCTATAATGCTATTAGATGAAGGAGGAAAGGGAGGGCTAATGTAGACTCAAGCTGGTTCTAGGCTCAGGAAGGTGATTACTGTTATTAGAACTCTGTCCAAGTTAGACTTGCACCTGTAAAGCGACTGTGTGGAAATGGCCTTTTTACCCAGCAGGTTCCCTGCCTTAGTGCACTTGGAAGCGTCTCTTTTGTGGTGAAGAGCAAATGTAGCCATTTACTACTTTTTTTTCTACTGTTTAGCCATGCTCGTTCTGTAGAGTGGAGAGCAAGCTGTGTGTTGATGCTCAGTCCTTGCCAGGTTCAGTGACTGGAACATCTGCTGGGCAAGCATTGGGGCCAGTGGGCATCACTGGATAGGAAAGGGAATGCTTTCCAGCTGCAAGTGGTGTTGGAAAGCCACCGACTTCGTGATGTGAGAGGAGAGATTATGGCATCCCCACACTGAAAACCTGTATTAGCTGGGAAACAGCAGATAGCAATCAATGCTTGCTTCTTTCCTCTTCCCCAGCTGCTTCCTGTGAGCAGCGTTTCTGCCTCTATACAGAGAGATGGTTTCTTCCCTGTCTTTTGTCGAGACTTGCCTGCATCGATTGCAAAGTAACTCATATTCTGGAGTATTTTACACTTGCTCTGAAGTGGTGCAAATAATAACACAGGGCCACGGGGACATCAAGCGAGGCTGAGGTTTTGGCAGCGAGAGCACACTGACCGCCAGCAACCTGTGCCAGCCAGAATCATTGCATAGTTTCTTTATATTCCCCATGTGTCTGTCACCTGCTGCTGAAGCTAATAACTTGCAGGTAAAACCTCTTTGTTGTGTTGTTGCGCAGCGCTCAGTGACAGCAATGCCCTGTTTCCTTGCTGCTGCCCTGGTGTGTGTCCACCCTGAAGCAGGAGGTGTCTGTTTGCCCAGCAGAAGCGGCTCCCGCAGAGGTTTTACCTGCAGAGCTGCAGGTTTCTCTGGTTTTATGAAACAAGCCGTTAGTGCTGTCCAAGCTCATGAAAATCGTTATCAGAAACTAGCAGTGAGTGCTCGAATTCAGACAGCAATAGTATTGACTGCAAAGTGAAATGAGGTTTGATTTAGCTGCCAGGCAGCAATACAGCCCTGTAACAAATTAAAGTAAGATGATGTGACAGTTTAAGTGTTAAATTACATTTCTTGGGGATGGTGGTGGACCTTGCTATCAGCTTTTAACTCTGGCGAATATCTGCTTGATATTTATTATGTATGTTCTAGTTGGTGTAGGGGCTGCCTTTGCAAGCAGCATTCTTGTTTCCCGTGTCAGTTTCAGTATTCTATGCCATTATATTGGTACATCTGCCACAAACAAGCACCTGAACCCAAGAAGATGACTTTGGAGTGGGAGAAATGTCTGTGCAGCTCAAAAGATGCAAGAATGTCTGCAATTTAGAAAAATCTGTTTGTTGCCAGGTGCTGTTAGCACTGCTGTCTGTTTTCCTTATTTGCTTTGGGAGAATTTTACATTCAACCGATAGAGTTTTGTAGTAGGTACTTCCTGTAAAAAGCCTTCATGGAGGTGCAGATGTTTCAAGTTATCTTCTGATTAGAGCTTTAAAGATTATCACTATACTGTGTCAACTTGCATTTGATTCATCTGTGACTTGGCTTCCAGGTGAGGCTATTATTTGCTTGTTATTTGTTTTCTAAAAATGACTTCTGTTTCAGTTGAGTTGCCTTTAAAAATGAATGCACATTTTTAATTATGTTGTCTGTTTCATCCTTTAAATGAGGCAGGTGCTACATGTTGGAAATGTGAATTTGGTACCTGAAATATAGAAATAACAGATGTTAAGCCATGCAGCTGTGGCTACAGGGGAACTGTTTTAACAGTTTTACTTTTCCACAGTGACAGAAAGGTTAATCTTCCCTCTTCCCATGAGTTTATTAGCTCATCAAACAACTGGCAAAAACCTGAACTCTGCCTCCTTTCCTGATTCCTGCCTCCCCAGACTGTGCTCCAGGTTGTGAGGGAGCTCTAAAGACTTCCAAGTTGAACTGCTTCTACCAGGTCGTGGGTTAATAACGGTGTCTTTAGCTGTGACATGCAAATAGGAACGTGGCAATTAGAGAGATGCTCAATTAGACTCCACAATCCTGACGACAGGGTGGTGGAGGGAGGTGAGAGCAATATCTTCATCTATATGGGAAGTTTCACAAAAGACAGAGTTTTCAGAAAGTGTTTTATTTTTTTCCAACTACACCTTGAGGATTCTTTTGTCCAAAGGTGAGTACATTTAACTGGGTTGTACCAGGGAAGTACTGTATACACTGTCCACCTGTAACATACTTATGTGATGCTGAAACCTGGTCCCTGGTGGGGAACTCCAGCTGAACTGATGGCAGGTGTTGACTTAAGCAGATGTTTAAGGGATACTCTGGGTGGGAATAGTGGTGTGAATTAAACACCAGATGTGCAGGGAAGCTTTTCAACCTGACTTCAGCTCTAGCACTTGGCATGGCATCCCTCTAAGATGGAGCGAGGTGTCTGTCGCTCCCATAATTGTTCCCAGAGTGACCGAGTACTGTCTGAGGGAAGAGGTGATGGTAACGAGGCCCATGCGATGGTATGCAGCTTGGCTGCTTATGGTTGACATGAAATATAAAACCTGTCTTGCAAAAGGGCATCAAACTGGATTCAAATGTGGCCCTGTTTGACCTTGAGAAACGTACATTCCTTGTGCATTGCTCGAGGAAGTGTTGTGGCCTTCAGCAGTAAGGTAAGAGGAGGACTGGAACTACCTTCTAATGAAGTCAAGGAGCAAAATAGCCTGAGGGGAAAGATTTTGAATTTAAATGGAGACCCAAGGAAACCTGAAAGAAGGGATTAGATGCAAGAGTAAATGCATTCCCAGTCTGGGGTAGGCTGGTGCAGTACAGCTTGTGGAAATTGTAAAGCTTGCAGAAAAACATGATTTTAAGCACACAAACAGGTAGATATATAAAGCTTGTGATCTTGGTGAGAATGGGAGAAGCTGCTTGTGCTGCGATCAATAACAAGAAACAGCTTCTGAAACCATTATATTTGAATTATGAAAATAATTCTGTATTTATCCTGACTTATGTCAGGTTATTTTCCATTTGCCTTTGATTTGGCAATCTTACTGTCCTCATTTTAGCTGTAACACTGGACTATATTGAACATGCTTGGCATCCTGCCCTGCTCTCCAGGGCACTATCAGGCAGGAGGAAGCACCCGAAGGTGTGTGGGGTTGGAGTTGGTGAGGGGGAGGTCTTTTCTCTCATGTACACATGGGGATTGAGTTTCCACCTGACAAAGACCGGCTGCATTATTGTTGGGAGCCTGTGGGCTGCGTTCATGCCACAGTGAGGAGAAGGCTCACTGCAGCAAGTGCATCTTGACTATGAGCACTGTGTTTACCCAGGCTGTCTTACGATGTCCCAGAATGTGGTTTAAGCAAGTTTGTATATTGCTGGTACAGTACAAGCAGTTACTCTGAGTATGATGATTTTGCAAAACATGATAATTTTACCAAATGCTCCATCCTCTTAATCTTTGACTAAGAGGAGGGAACGTGGACTTTTTTTGCAAGTATTCTCTCACGTAGAGCATAAAAATTACTCTGGAGGAATACTTGGAGTACGGGGTTCTCCTGCATGTCAGGTGCTACAGGGTGTTATTTTCCACAGATGTGCATGAAGGAAAAACAGGAACATATTTCCTTCTCACTATTCGCTATCTGTCCTTTTCTGAATGGTTCATTTCTCTGTATAGACCTGGAAACTTTGGAGATTTACTTTTCTTTTTAGCAGAAGTGCAAGTACACCTATATTTCTCTCATCTTCTTGCAGTGTCTTTTGTGTATAGATCTAGCATGCTCAGATAAGAGCACTCCAATGTGTTCTGTAATAAAGTGAACTAACTTAATTTTACAAAGTCATTTAATAAATAAATTAATCAAGGGAAAAGGCTTAACCTGGCAGAACACTTTTAAGAAAAAGTAACATGAAGAACATGTTAAATACTATCTTCTCTGTGTGCTTCCATTGGGGAAGGAAGGCTGTTTCTCTTATTGGTTGTTGTTATTTATGTGGTGGTGTTAATTAACAACGAAAGGAGCTGTTATTTCTTTGCAAGTGTGGGACTATATAATGGTTGCGAACATGTGTAGGAGGAACTCTTGAAGTTTATTTCCCTTTGGAGGCAAGGCACAAATCTGAGTGTCATGATGGTGGGTGCAACACAACATGGCAGGAGCTGGTGGGCGATTGACTCAACCAGTCTTTCTTTCTAGTCATGTCTGATTCCTGTGATCTGTATATAATTGTATACATTAATGCTGTGCTGCGGCTCTAGAATTTACTGCATCATTAGTTCATGACTGCAATTGAAAAAGCTAGGAATAATGGCACTGAACCAGGCCAGGGAACGGGTGTCTTCTCTTGAGTGGCCAGTGGGAAACAGAGGCTTTGAAGTAGCCGGTTAAATAAAACATTACTTTTTCTCTCAAACTTCCAGAGGATATTTTTTCTGGTAGATAAGCGTGGATTCTAACTATTCACATAAAAAAGCATCCTTAACAAACACTCTAAACCTAACACTTCTGACAACCAGTCAGTCCTTTTGCAATAGCAAACTTAATCTTGGCAGTCCATTGGCAAAACATGGGAGAAACAACAGGTGGTGGTGTTGCTAGAGAAGGAAATAAAAGAGGATTAAAGCAAAATAGGTTTTGCTGAAGGGATTCCTTCCTGTTATAAAAGTTATTTTCACCTTAATAGCACTTCTCAAAGTTGGTAGTATGGATACATGAACAAAAGAGCTAAGTGCACTTGGAACAGCTTGAAAGGAACGTCAAAATGGCTTAAAATAGGGAGAGTATATTAACTACATAAATGTAAAACTACAGGACTACGCTGTGTTAATTGCTCAAAGTCAGCCTTACTGCAGCGTCAACACTGTCTGGCATTAAAATGTCACAGAGGGAACTACGAGTGCCTCTGAATTTCTGGCTTTTATTTACATATCTAACTGGGAACAGAAATCTTAACAACATCTGGCCTCAGCTGCACTTATGGAGGACTTGAAAAACCTAGTGCTGAGCAAAAATTAGGCAAAAATCCCCAGGGACCTCCCCAGTGAGAAGGGAGACGACGCGACTTCCTCTGGAGGTGCAAGGCGTGCTGCTTTGCGTAGGAAAATACAATACATTGGCTCTGTAATGTAGAGCTGGGAGATGAGAGCAGTCCTTTGTCACTGCCAAGGGTCTCCTGCTCCCTGCAGCACCAGACTGGGGCTCCTGCCAGTCCTCATACAAGCTTTAAGAGGGGTCTGTTCTGTCCCCACACGTTCAGCACACATGTAACCAGCAGGCAGGTTCTGGCCATTGGGATTTGCTGTGTTTGCCAAAACCCGTGTACGGTTCTGTTCTGATTTACACTGCTTACACAACTAAGTCTGGAGACTCAGCTGAAAGCAGTGAGCTTAGCCGTGTGTTGTGCTGGAGATACAAATTTGGACTCTACTTGGCTCATCAACAGGATCAAAACACATTCGCTCTTCCCTTCAGTAACCATGTTGAAACAGGTCACCATGAAGACTTATTGTTCAGTGCTAATCACTGAAGAGATTAAGAGATTGAACTAAAGCCAAACTGAGCATATGGCAAGCCAATTCCAACCTACTGCAGCCATGAGCTGCCATGGTTTGGAGAAAGGTTTTTAAATAGAATGTCTGGTTACAAAATACTTGGTATTAGCTTGATCATCTCCAACAAAGCCTGTCCATTTAAACTGACCATAGTGGTATCCTGGGTCCTTAGCTGCTGTCTTTCCTAGGAGCAGGTCAACAGAGGAAAGGATGGACTTCTGGTGCACACACACAGAAAATCCAGTGCTCCTGAGACTCTTTTCACCTCCAGTGAAGCTGTGCACCAGTCTGTGGGGCAAGCAAAGGGGTACAACTGCTGTGTTAGGCATTTTCCCTTCCACAAAGGACTCAACACTAAGCACCAAGGGGCCGAGTGGTGCACACATGTCTGGCAGAGCTTCGTGTTCAGGTCCCCTCTTCCAACTCCTTTATTAGCAATGAGTGGTTCGGGTGAAATCTTATCACATCAACCTCCTAAAAATGTGACTGTGTGTTTATTTTAAAGCAACTCCACCACAAAGCTCATATTTTCCCAAAGAATTGATCAGATTGCTTTCCACCTCTCAGAACTGTTTTTTTTTTAATCTACTGTTCTTAATGGTGTTAATGGAAGAGCTATAACTTCATTTGTTAGTTAAAGTGCTGTGCTTAATCTGTGGCAACCATGCTGCTCAAGGCCGTATTCATTGACTCATATTCTTCAAACATGATTGCCTCCTTCATGCAAATTAACATAGATCATCAGAGAAAATCCAGAAGAGGTGATTGTAGAGAGGCCTGCTCCATTAACCATTAGCCTGGGTTCTTCTCTGTAGAGATTTATTGGCCATTTCTTTCATTCTTCATCAAAGTTCAATGTCAGAAAGATGGACTTTTAATAGTGCATGGATATCTTAAAATGCCCATACTTTGAATTCTTGGTTTGAGGTTTAACACCTTCCATCCTGAAAGGGAACAGACTGGTTTTCAAACTGTAACAATTAGGCTTCACAGTCTTCTGTAAGGCTTACTGGATAGTACAGATAGGGAAAACCTGGAAGTCCCTTTTAGTTGCATTGACACTATCATTTGTTCCTATATTATTTTTATAGGTGTTCTGTACAGTATTTGAGATATCTCATGTCATGAGGTTTCTGTTTTTTTTTCTTTCTGAGGAGGTATGCACCCACTCCTTGAAAATTATCCGAGGACTGAAGTACGTCCTTTATGGGGACAGGATGAGAGAGTGGGGGTTGTTCAGCCTGGAGAAGTGAAGGCTCCAAGGATAACTTAGAGAAGCCTTCCAGTACTGAAAGGGAAGTTGGGGGTGGGTTCTCAATTAAAGAGTGCAGGAATAGGATGAGAGGGAATGGTTTTAAGCTGAAAAAGGGGATATTTAGGTGAGATCTTAGGAAGAAATATTTTACTGTGAGTGTGAGGGGCTGGCACAGGTTGTCCAGGGAAGTGGAGGATACTGCATCTGTGGAGGTGTTCAAGGCCAGATTAGATGGTGCTTTAAGTAATGTGATCCAATGGGAGGTGTCCCTGTCCATGGCAGGGGGGATGGAATTTAGGTCCCTTTAAGGTCCCTTCCAACATAAACCATTCTGTGATTCTATGATATTTATTATTGAGCATAAATGTCTAATTCTGAGCATTGATCCTTAAAGGAAAGTTTCTGGTGTTTGAGGTGTTTAAGAGAAATATGAGTAATAGCGCATGTGAACTGAAGGACATTTATCTAAAGGTGTGTGATCAGGAAAAGAATAAGATTGATATGAGACCTTTGTACCATGTGGGGGAAAGAAGTAGTTTTTGATCTAAAGAGGGAGATCTTAGAGTGGTTAGCTGCAAACCCAGGGAGCACGGCCTCGGTCAAATGCAGCTCAATGGCTTCAGCTTCTCCTACTGTGTTGTCTGAATCTAGGGAGGGAAAAGCAAAGTGCTGATATTTAAAAGGCAAAAGGAGTACGGTGCAGAAGACACAAAAGGGCAAGAACAGCCTCCGGTTGGTTCAGGGGCCAGGCAGCCACTGTGAGTGGAGCAAACAATGATGCTACCAGCAAGCCAGAGTGTGCAAAATCCATTTGCATGTATGATGCTCCCTTTTGTCAGACAAACTGCATGTGGTAGGGGAGTGCGAACAAAGAAAGATGATTAGGAAAGGCCCAACACATGGGCCTTTGAGCGTAGCTGCTCTCGCTCCAGACTTGGGATGAAAGCTTGACAGAGGACGAGCGTCCCTCACCCAGTAGGAGACCGCCAGGCTGTAAAAGAACTGAAAAGATGTGGGTGAGGGAGGGGGCCTGCTGGCAAAGGCAGGCGAGAGAATTAGAGCTGGAGCGAAACGTGTGAGGACAAGCACTAAGATAAAAACAGGAAGCAAAGTTTGAGAGTGAATAGAGAACAAGCTATCACTTTAAATTTGGGTATATGCAACAACTGAGCTTCACAGATAAAAATAGGAGCAATGCAAATAACAATCCAGATTTTAAGAGCGCAGCTCTCTGATATGTAAATAGAGAGAGTGTGTGGGGGATTCAGCTATATCAGTTCCTCCTTTTAGCTGTCTCCCTCATTGCCATGACTTCCTTTAGGTTGCAAACTCTGTTTTGATAAAGTTAATTTCTTCTTCAGTGGTGGGATCTCTTTCCCCAAGATTTTCAGGCAGCAAAGTATGTTTTGGATACAGAAGCTCAAACACACAATCATGGTCTATTGGGTGGAAAGCAGATTCTGATGTTAGTGCTATTCTGGGCTGTTTAAATCGAATTTTCAAGGCAAAAAAATCTTTTCACTGATGTCAGTGGAGCCAAATTAGCTACAGTAATTCGATCAGAATTTGTCTATTTACTTTTCTTCAATAGTTGGAGCTCTGTCTTTCCACTATAGAAATGCAGCACCAGCCCAGCAGTTTGCATCCAGGTTAAATAACTTCTGTTCCCATGGCAATTTTTTATCTCCCTTGAAAGAATCTGCTATAGGTGGTGCTGCCTCCACAGTGGCAGTTAAATGGGATTATGGGATGTTGCTATTAATTGCATTATTTTTACAACTTGTTTTCCTCCTCAAAACAGATAGGGACTTATCATATTCTTTTCCTCAGAAATACCCTTCCACGTTATCCCAAGAGGCATAAAGGCCTCCTGGTGCTATCTGTCTCTCCTAGCATCACACTCTTTCTAAAGCGCTTTGAAATGACCTGAAAAGAGCAATCTGCCAGGAGAGTAACTGGCCAAAGTGGGGGGGAAAACACTTTCAATAACTCAAAATGATAAACCTTACCATCCACTGGTTTTAAAGATTTTCTGAGATCTTAGGCAACGGGATCAGATGCCAGAAAGGTGGAAAATGGGGTACAGGTGGTGTTACAGCTGTAGCGAACTTCTGATGCTGCACTTCTGATGGATCTATGCAGAGGTTATGGTCCACACTAAGAGTTTTTAGAGTCTTAGGGTCATAGAATTACTGAGTTGGAAAGGACCAAAAGGATTATCGAGTCCAACTCCTGTCCCTACACAGGACACTCCCAACATTCACACTGCGTGACTGAGGGCATTGGCCAAATGCTTCTGGAATGCTGGCAGAGTGGGTGCTGTGACTGCTTCCCTAGGGAACTCTTCAGTGCTCCACCACCCGCTGGGTGAAGAACCTTTTCCTAATATCCAATGTAGCCCTCTCCTGGCACATCTTTCTGCCACTCCCTTGAGTCCTGTCATAGGCTGCAAGAGAGAAGACATCAGCACCTGTTTCACCTCCCTTCCTTGTGATAAGGCAGTAAACAGGTATGAGACCCCCCCCTCAGTCTATACCTTCCCCAGGCTGAACAGTCCAAGAGACTTGAGCCGTTCCTCATATGACATCCTCTCTAGACCTTTCACCAGCCTTGGGGCCTCCTTGTTTCGGGGGCAAGGACGAAAACCAAGCTGTTCTTTGACTGCGTCTTCCCACAATCCATCTCCAGCCAACACCTCTACTGGAAGGAGCTACTGCCAGCAAGGTAGCTCACTGCTTCCTGATGCTCATCATTCTTCTTCTCCTGTGTCTCCTCATTGCTACTGCTCTTGTAGATCATCCATGAAACCAAGACACAGTAGTGCCTGCTGACTAGTAAATCTGCTGGCTAGTAAAGAAGAATTAAATAATCATTCAGAGGTGACTTGAACTCATGGTAGTTTGCTTGGAAGAGGAAAACCACAATGTAATAGATTTTTTTTCATGTGTCAAGAGGTGGCCTCCAGCCTCACTGACCTTTCTCATTACTGGACTAAAGACACGGTAGAGAAAAGTCAGTAAATTCAATTGTTGTGGATGAGTAACTGACAGTTACTTCTTTTCCTGAGGAAATTCTGTGATATTTCTTGTTCTGTGATTTCCAAATATTGCCAAGTTCCCTGGAAAGAGTACTTCAGAAGATATTTTGCTTTTCATATTTGGCACCTTTGTGATTTCTCATCTATTCCACTATTTTTTGAATAGTCATTGACTGTGTCAGGATAAGTGTCCTCCTCAGGAATCGTCTTGCTCTCTGTGCCTCTGGTTCTGCATCTTAATTTACAATGAAAAAAAAAAAACCTAGCCTCAAAGTTGTATTCACATGCAAATTTGAAGTCGTTGCCCATTCAGAACTGGACTTTGGTTTGTTAATCTCCACTGATGAGCTAAAGAAGGAGACAAGGATTTAAGATCATTATTTTAAAATAACTGTAAAAAATATCCATTTCATGGATTCTTAGTCAAGTTCAATCTCTGTGAAAGGTGGATCTGTCAGAAATCCTTCAGGCTGCCAGCTATCCTTGGGTACCTGGAGCAGCTGGATCCTGCATAAGCCAGAGCTATGCAAGGAGGGGGGATGCCAACCTGAGCAGAGGTGGGAGCCTCAGGCTGCAAATCCATGCACAAAAGAGCCAAGGCATAACCCTTTTCAAGGTGGTTCTCCTCTCTCTCTTGTGAAAGTTTTCTTCTGCATAGACCTCTTACGTTATGTTGAAACACAGCCCAGACTACGGACAAACACCAAGGTGCCGGACCACACTCCTGAATTTCATATTTTATTTTTTGTTCCTCCAATGTGGAACAAAGGTAATTAACATGTATTCGGGGCACTTTTGGGGATGTTTCTGACCTGGCTGGGATTTTCCTCTTGTAAACCTCTAGCAGCTCCTCTGTCATCTGGACAGGAGAGAAGATACGAAAGTCATCCTTCTCCGAACACAAAAGCATTTGTATTAAATAACAATCCTTGGCAGCAGTGCCAAGACTACAGGTGTTCACACTGCTGGCTCCCTTGTGGACTTGAGCCATTTAATCTCCACAAAGAGGAGCACAAGGTGCTGAGTGGGTACAGTGCCAACCTCTCATCTCCTCTTCTGCAGCTGTGGTGATTCATTCTCTGCGAAAGGGGTGACATGTTGAACACTGGGAAGAGATATTGGATGCTCTGCTGAGATCTGGTGTGTACTTAGCAGAGGAGTTTACACTGCTTTCCCTCTCGCTGCTGAGTTTACAGCTGACAAGGAGAAGAACTGTACCTGAAATAGTACCAGAACTTGTGTCACCAATGGTGTGGCGAGCACAAGCAGGAAAGGGATTGTCCCCCTGTACTTGGAACTGGTGGGGCCACGCCTTGAATCCTGTGTTCGGTTTTGGGCCCCTCACTCCAACAAAGATGTGGAGCGGCTGGAGCGCGTCCCGAGAAGGAGAATGGAGTTGGGAAAGGGTCTGGAGCCCAGGGGTTCTGGGAGCAGCTGAGGGCCCTGAGGCTGTTTAGCCTGGAGAAGAGGAGGCTGAGGGGAGACCTTGTTGCCTTCTGCAATTCCCTGAAAGTAAGTTGTGGTGACGTGGATGCTGGACTCTTCTCCTGAGTAACAAAAATAGGATGAGAGTAAATGGCTGCAAGTTGCACCATGGGAGGTTTAGATTGGGTATCAGGAAAAATGCCATTGTAGAAAGGGTTGTCAGGCATCGGAAGAGGCTGCTCAGGGCAGTGGTAGAGTTGCCTTCCCTGGAGGGATTTAAAAGCCATGTGGATGTGGTGCTTAGGGATATGGTTCAGTGGTGGAGTTGGTAGTGTTTGGTTTATGATAGGACTTGATAATCTTAAACATTTTTTCCAACCTAAATGATTCTGTAATTCTGTGACAGATGACCATATTACCCACTGGGCTGCCAGCAGATCCAGCTGACAGTGATCTAAGAGTGATGTTAGCACGGGAACTGATGCCACTGTACGTGAACCAAGCTCTTAATCTGTGATGGGACACTCAGAATTCCAGAATGGAGCTGAACACAAGCCACTTTTTAAAAACAGACTCAAAAGCACAGCATGAGAGAGTTTAACAGCTGGAAAAAAACCCTTTCTCTTGATTCACACAGAGGTCATTTTTTTCAGTTTCCCTAACATATATATTGCAGATCTTGTGTGTCAAAATCACTTATTGTTAGAACTAGAGAAGTTAAAAGGAAAAATACACACTATAATGATACTCCCACACGCACTTTTGCAGAAACCAGCTCTCTTCCAGGGTCACTGAATGTGCACCTTGAATAAACGTGTATTTGTGATGCATAACTATTGGAAAAACTATGCGTCAGAAACAAGGCGTCAAAACAGTATGGCTGTTTTTCAGGTCGGCTGCACAAACGAAGGGGAAGAATATAATGAAATCCACGAAGAAGTCCGCATTTACAGTCTGACACCACAGGTTAAATACTGCTGCGAGGCTGACTTCGTGTCCTACGGTGCCAGCTTCTTTCTCTCTCCCTCTTTCACCATCAAAAGAAAATGTTTTACAATAAAGCCAGACTTCGACATCATTTGGGTTTTTTTTTGTCTCTGCTATTGCTTGACTGTGTTTTATGTATTTTACCTCATAAATATTGAAGAGCTCATAATATGAATGCTTCTCGTATGAGTTCGCAGACTATATGAAAAACATTATTGAAAACTCCTTTATCTCATTGTACTGATCAAGGAAAAATGGCAAAAGCTTTATAATGATACTTATTCACTCAGGCTATGCTGTTTTGGACTGTAAGGTCATGATGCCTTCTCAGAACATGTGCTTCAAAGAGGAATTATGGAGCTTATTATAGTGGCAGCCTAAAATCCTATGGCATGTGTTATATAGAGGTCATACTACACGATTTAGCAGTCCTTTCAGGAAAATCTGTGAGTCCAACCAAAGTGTACAGATCCCCTTTGAAGACTACTTGGGTAAAGCATTAATCCCTTCTCCTGCTGGTGGAAGAATTGGTGATATTTTGTGTGAGTGATCTGCAGCATAACAAAGACAGTCCAGCCCTAGAGAAAAAACTTACTCTATAAACAGCTCCCTATGTACCCACCCACTCTAGGAGAAAATATATTTTCAGTAATTGAGGTATAGTATGATCAGGAAAGGAAATTTCTAAGTTAATGTTTTTGTCTGCATAGAAATCAGTTTGATCTTACTCCTCCTAACTGAAAATTCATTGAGATAAAACGTATTTTAAAATTTTGCTTGTGCTGGCTGAGAAAAGTCTGAGTGTATTTTTGGTGAGCTCTAAAAGGGCAATGCATTCTTTGATTCTTCTGTTCAGACAACAAACCTAAATGTTATTCTGAAATATATGATACATTTTTTTTGTCTCCTTTCTTGCTCACTGTTAAAACTTTCTGGGATGTGACGGTTTTGTTTTGTGACAGATTTTGTGTTTCAGGTTTTTTTGTCTGGTCTCAGAATCATAGAATCACGGAATGGTTTTGGTTGGAAGGGACCTCAAAGCCCATCCAGTTCCAATCCCCCTGCCATGGGCAGGGATACCTCCCACTGAATCAGGTTGCTCAAAGCCCCAACCAACCTGGCCTTGAACACCTCCAGGGATGGGGCAGCCACAACTTCTCTGGGCAACCTGGGCCAGGGCCTCAACACCTTCACAGGAAAATATTTCTTCCTAAAATCTCATCTCAATGTCTCTTCTTTCAGCTCACCATTCCCCCTCGTCGTGTTTCCATAATTCCTGGTCAAGAGCCCCTCCCCAGCTTTCCTGGGACCCATTTCAGTACTGGGAGACTGCTCTAAGGTCTCCCTGGAGCCTTCTCTTCTCCAGGCTGAATAAGCCCAACTCTCCTAGCCTGTCCTCAAAAGAAATTGTGAAAGTGTTGTGAATTCGATGTCAGCAACAGGGCCCCTTGAATGGGGGTGTACTCTTGCTGGTTTTCTGCTCTTCCACCCAGCAGATTTTAGAATAAGCCGTGGTGACCAGGTTTCCAATTATCCAGAAGTCTGTAACAAGCTTCACTCCATGCTTCAGGAACTAACCATGCAGACCTTCTAATCCTGGAGTTAGCCTTGTTTGTAACACCTACACCATAAGGAATAACTTTAAGGCATATTCCTAAAAAAACAGAAAGATCCAGCTCTGTGCGGTCTTGAGACTATGACCTTCGAAGTCTGCGATTGAAACAACCGTGTGAGCTTTGCACCTATAGCTCATTTCCATGAGCTCCTCTCTTATTCCAGATTTTACCAGGGATTATAACAGCAGCAATCAGTGCCATTTCAGGTCACCATTGTCCTAAATGCCCTCCTCCTTCCTTCAGAGATAACCCTCTTGTTTTAGTCATGTTAGGCAACTGTAGTACACACAGGCGTTAAAGGATTACTGTAAAAGTCACCCACTAATACAAAAGTCACTCAACAGAATCCACAACTACCATCTCCCCATCCAACTCCACTTTATAGCTTTATTTTACATGACAAAATGTTCTTAACTGATCTAATTTAGATTGACAGCACATGGGCCGCAATTCTTCACAGACGGAAAAATAAACGAGCACACATTTATTTATGTATAAAAAGCAATGTGAACACCTTGTCAGTGCTGCGACAGATCAGAATTCTGAAAATACATGACAGTTTGGCAGAGATGAGCCAAGAAGTCAGAAGCATCCCAAACTGCCACATGCTGGAAGCAGAGAGGTGGCGTCAAGAGCAAGGGGTGCTGCACCCTTAATCTTCCAAGTTCTGCAGAGCGAGACCTTGGTAACGACTGGCTTTGCTCTGGAGAAACATGCCATGCAAGTTGTTGAAGAATGGAGGGGAAGAGCTACCTGATGATGGCTGCTGAGGGAAATTGGTTGCCCATTAGTTTTCCAAATCGGCCAAACCTAAGCCAGACCCTGGGTAATTTTCTTTGTGAGAGACTGCATCTGGAATTCTGATTAGAGATTTTTTATAAAACACAAAACCAGCTCAAAGTGGGTCAGCAGACAAGCAGGACTGTAGGAAAGGGCTTCTGTAGAGCGTGGAAAAAAGCTGGCAGAAATTGACACTTAAGTGAGCTTGCATGAGTCACTAGTTTGGGCAAAACTAATCATAGAAGAATAGAATCATTAATGACTGAGGTTGGAAAAGACCTCTAAGCTTATTCAGTCCAACCCCCCAGTCCAACCCCACCGTGCCTATTAAGCCATGTGCCCAAGTGCCACGTCTACAGGTTTTTTGAACACCTTCAAGGGATGGTGACTCCACCACTGCCCTGGGCAGCCTCCGCCAATGCTTCACCACACTTCCAGTAAAGACATTTTTCCTAATATCCAATCTAAACCTCCCTGGTGCAGATCTAGGCCTTTAAGGCAAAGCTATCTAAAAACTTTTTGTATTTTACTTCCCTCTTGTTGAGAATATGAGTGAATGAAAGTGTAACTGTTTTCTGGACTGCAGAGAAGACACTAAAGTGAACTTAGTTGACTTGGGAAAAAACTCAGCAGGTTACCAGACTCACAGGGGTGACAAGCTGTGATGTAATGACTGAGGACTTGCAGCTGAGAAGATTCAAGCCATAAAGCCGCTAGTGGAATCCAGACCTTACCTCCAAGTGAACTGTAACACCTGTGACTGGTAGAAAGGGTCTTTGTTCCTTTGTCAACATCAATTCCCTGGGATAAATCATTTCCAAGCAATACTTCAGCTGGCAATTGTTAACATTTGTCATAGCCCAGCCTATCCTTGCCTGGTATAATTTAGGATAACTTTGAAAACATTTGACCTATGCTGGTCTACACCTGCTATAGAGCTGGCTCTGCTATCCCTTTAAAATTAATGGCTGGTTCTGATCATTCTCCATTACTCTCTGGTTTATTCCTGATGAAAATGTTTTGCTGACTTTGTTCCCATCAGATCCTGTTTCACCCCTACAGATGGGCTGAGAAATGTTATGCTGTCATCTAGATTATGCTGGGCTGGAATCATATAATTCTTTTCATTTCTCCCCAGTTGTTCTTTATGATGTTGGTATATTTGCATGAGAAGAGGATCTTTGAGATCTTTGTTCCTTAAGGGCCCATCTGCTCTTGCTGCTTATTTCCCCCACCTGAAGTCATAATCCTGCTTTTGATATGACAGTCGGAGGGACAAAATTATAGTGATGTCACAGAAAGAGGATTATGGCACGTTCAGGTGCAGGAGCAGATGGACTTTACACAAACAAGGTTGCAAGGTTCTCGCTTGCAGAAATCAAAAGGATGGGGGAAAACTCAAGAAATGAGTGTAAGTGTTCTGCTAAAATGGATCTGTATGTAGCTAAACGGATTTTTCTTTTCCAAAGCAATTATGATACATTCTTAGCTCTTGAGATCCAATGCTGATAAAGGCAGAATAATATTCACATGGCAGCTGTTTTATTAATTTCTATCTGGAGAAACTAAGCAATCTCAAAAGGAAGTAAAAGCCTCAGCATGCTGTGTATGGAACAGAGCCATGGTAAAAGATTGTTCCTGCCATTAAAAAACTGTGAAAAAAATTAACATGCTGGTGAAAAAGAGTTTGTGGTTGATTTTTTTTTTCTCCCAGCATGATTGCTGAGGCTTAAAGGGACTTTCAGGAGTCAATGAGTCACTCAGGGTATCACTCAATATGACATGGCCTTTTGCTGGTAGAAGTTGGTTCCCTGCTTCTCTCGTGCACAAAGACTCAGGAGAAAGAACCAGTTTCCCATGCCAACACCTTGATGTGCAAGAACCTTTCTTCTCTGCAGTAGGCATCCTCCTCCTGCCTCACCACCGTCTGTGTGGAAGCAAATTCTCTCCTGACGTTGATCAGAAGTTTGAAGAGTAATAAAATTTCTCCTAAACTTTGCTCCTGATAATTCAAGCTCTTGCTGTCTTTTAGCTGTCATTGGAGTTACCCTCTGCTGAGAGTGCAGATTCTTTTCATTCCCATAGTCTTGATCTTCTGGAATTGTTCTCTTTTTTTATATATGTATTTATACACATATTTCATTTTTTATTGTGGTGCATTGCTTATGAACTAGCCCCAGAGCAATATTTTTTACAGTATTTGAGACTTTGATGGTATTATCTGTTCCCTGTATATAGAGAGAGAGAGGAAAGCTAGTGACTTTGATTTTGAAGGATAGTAACTGTATTATCCTGAAAGTACACAGAGGTCCCTGCTCCCTTTCTTAGACACTCCCTATGGTCATGGCACCATCTGAAATCAATGTTGCTAAATCATCCCTGACATAACTCAGATGATGATGGCTGGCCTCACTCTCTGTTACACACAGGTATCTCCTGCACAGAGAACTCACTGTTGGGGAGGCTCCTGGTCCCACAGTTTCACCATCAGTAAATTCCAGTAAATCTTGCCTACAACATGTTTTGTTAAAGTTATCATGTAACAAGCAACATTCAAATTGAAAATAGACTGGATGACAACATAGAAATTTTTCACTTGAGTAATACTGGCAGCTTAGGGAGAATAAAAGTTGTGAAGCTTCATCCTCATGGTTTCAGACTTAAAACCCATTGCCAGACTCAGAGATGCAGAAGTTCTCCCTAATGGGGACTCTATGCCATAATTTTGGCAAACTTTAGGGGATTTGCCTCTATTTGCAAAGAATCCAGGATCTGGCATTGTTGGATGCAAGGTACATGGAGGATTGCTATGGCAAGTCCTGTGATCCAGCAAATGTGACTCCATATGCTTTTAATAGAAGAGTAGAAAGTTATCTATTGTTGCTTCCAAAAAGTCTTCCCCACTGCTAGATCAGCATATTTCATACATTTAATTAATACTGAGACAACTTGGAGATCCAACAGATCTCTTTGATTCAGCTTACAGTGGTTTTATGCACTTTGTACAAGCAGGGACTTCCTTAATTCTCTACTGTACGACCATAGAAACATTAAGATTGGAAAAGACCTCTGAGATCACCCAGTCCAACTGTCAGCCTAACCCCACTGTGCCTACTAAACCACATCCCAAAGTGCCACAGCTGCACGTTTTTTTAACTCCTTCATGGATGGAGACTCCACCACTGCCCTGGGCAGCCTCTGCCAGTGCTTCACCACTCTTTCAGAAAGGATTTTTTCCTAATATTCAATCTAAACCTCTCCAGGAGCAACATTAGGCCATTTCCTCATCTTTTGCTTGTTACTTGGGAGGAGAGACCAACACTGACCTCACCACAGCCGCCTTTCAGGAAGCTGCAGAGAGTGAAGAAGTCTCCCCTCAGCCTACTCTTCTCCAGAATAAACAACCCCATGGCCCTCAGCTGCTCCCAGTTATGGGAGCAAGGGACCCCAAAATGAAATCAGTATTGTGGTTCCATTCTGTCCTGATTTCAGCTAGGAAAGAGTAGCTTGTTTCCTAGTAGCTGATACAGTTCTGTGTTTTGGATTTAATGTGAGAATAATGCTGATAAAATGCTGATGCTTTCAGTTGTTGATAAGTAGTGTTTCTACTAAGTCAAGGACTTCTCAGATTCTCATGCCTTGCCAGTGAGGAGCTGAGCAAGAAGCTGGGAGGGAGCACAACTAGGAGGGCTGATCCAAGCTGGCCAAAGGAATATACCATACATCGTGTTCAGTACATAAACTAGGGGGAGCTGGCCAGGGTCAACAATCAATGCTCAGGGATGGGATCCGCATCAGCCACCAGATGGTGAGCAATTGCATTGTACATTTCTTGTTTTGTATATTCTGTTATTATTATTAATTTTCTCTTCCTTTGCTGTCCAATTCAACTGTCTTTAGCTAGCCCATGAGTTTCACCTTTTTTTCAGTTCTCCTCCCCTCTCCCACCAGCAGTATGGGGAAGGAGTGAGTGAGTAGTTGCGTGGTGCTTAGTTGCCAGCTGGAGTTAAACCACGGCACACTCACATGGTAAACTAAAAGGGAACGGAGCTGTAGGGAAGGACCTTTACGTAGGGAGGAATGATGAGGTCTGGATGTAGTGATCTGTAGTCTCGGCAACAGAAACTGCAGGAAATAAAAGGGGAAATTTAGGCTGAAGGTAAAGTGTTAGTGCACGGGTTTATCAGTGAGGAAATATTTCTCACAGAACAACTATTCCCCCACTGACCACCATGCTCTGCTTCTTGACAGAGCGCTACAGAAATGATCTGGAGAAGGGGAACCGGGGAACTGAAATTCATAAAGTGATATTGACAGTCCTGGAGTTCCTAATGGCATGATTTTTATGATACACCTTAACTCTCCTTTTCTGTCTTTCTGCCCTGCCAGATCTGGTAGTGGACTTGGCAGGGATCAAGTGCAGAGATGAGAAAAGGGATCTGGGAATTCAGGAATTAATTTCTGCTACTCACTTGTGGCACTGCTTCGAATAATTCATTCACAGCTCTCATGGCTGTAGGTTGGATTTGTTTAAAATAAGCCTACAGCCACCCTGCCACGACTGGCTGGCAGTGTTCTGTCAAGTGATGCTCAGGCAGAGTGCCGTATGCCTATGCAGTTTTCAGGTTATTTTTCTTATCTCCTTGTTTTATCGTGGAAAGGTAGGTGACAGCTGGTTCCTTTTATCTGAGCAGAGCCTGCAGTTACAGGGTTTCTCATGTGTGAGCAGTGGACCACTTTCGGACAGCTGCGATTTATCTGAATCATGCATGTGTGTTGCATCTCTTTTGAAAGCAAAACCTCCTCTAGGCATGAGCTGATCTACCACTGGAGGGAAGATACATTGCAGACGTTTCTCCTCCAGTTGATTTAGCAGCCATCCAAACTGCCTCACAGGCAATCCGTGTCCCACTGGGTTAGTATTTTCCAGCTGGAAAGATATACCCTGCGAATGAAAATGGAAAAGAGAAGCAGAAGAGAATTTGTCTCAAGGCAGGCTGGGCCCAGGCTTCAGTTTCTGTTAACACTGAGTAAGTCACCTAAGTGAGGAGCCACTGTACTCTGTTCCTCAATCTCGCGTTCCTTGGGCACTGTCATCTTTGGTGGCCCCTAAATTCTTCATCAACCTATCCAGCTCTGTCAGGCTTACTCATGCCTGTGCTGCAGCTCCTTCATCAACCAGTCAGGGACTCAAGGAGTCTCTGAACTACTATAAAAAACACCAGCTCCATGTACACGTGTCCATGGCTTTGCGAACAGCGTGAGTACAAAGAGGAGATGAACCTCATTCTTTAATGTAATCTTTAGATGAGGTTCCTGTAAATTAGTTCAGAGGAAATGGATATTGTTTGTGTGTGTGCATGTACACACACAGGCTTGGGGAAGAGTGGCTGGAAGGCTACCTAGCAGAGAAGGACCTGGGTGTGTTGGTTGAATCCTGGGTTCAGCTTTGGGTCCTACGTGCCCAGAAAGATATTGAGGGATTGCAGTGAATCCAGAGATGGGGAATGGAGCTGGGAAAGGGGATGGAGAACAAGTCTTATGAGGAGCAACTGAGGGAACTGGCATTGTTTAACCTGAAGGAGGGAAGCCTGAGAGGAGATCTCATTGCTCTCTGCAGCTCCCTGTAAGGGGGTTGTGGTGAGGTCAGTGAGTGCTGGTCGCTTCTCCTAAGTAACAAGTGATAAGATGAGAGGAACTGGTCTAAAGTTGCACCAGGGGAGGTTTAGATTGGAGGTTAGGAAAAGTTTATTTCCTGCAAGAGTGCTGAAACACTGGCAGGGCCGCCCAGGGAAGTGGTGGTTTTTAATACCATCCCTGGAGGTATCAAAAAAATGTGTAGCTGTGGCACTTGAGGACATGGGTTTAGTAAGCACAGTGGTGCTGGGCCGATCGTTGGACTGGATGATATTATAGGACTTTTCCAACCTTAATCATTCTATGGTTCTAAGTATTAGGCACCCAGTGCTCAGTGTTGATTATTGCTCTTTATCTGCGAAACCATCAGGTCTCCACCCAGAAGTGTGCTAGAGAGAGAAAAGAAGGTTTTCCCTGCCCTTCACAATAGGCTTGTATCTTACAGTCCAAGATGAAAGACTTACCCTTTGGATAGAAAACAACAAGAGAGAGACTGAACTCTAAAAATGAGCAGCAAAACTGGAACGGAGCCTTCATAGTCCAGACTACACATATGTTGTAGGAACAGCCCATTTCTCTCATCCTGGGGGCAAATTGCCCAACATAGTTCATGTGCAACCTAGTGGGAACAGCCCTTGGATTCTTTTGTCCCTCAATTCTGCCAGCGCACTGCCAGTGCTCATTTCCCAGGACCAAAAAGCACTTTCAGGGAATCAGGTTAACAGCTGAACTGCCTGGATGACTGTCTGAGCCCCTGCCGTGATCCTGGCTGATGGACTCCTGCAGATGCAGCCCTGTGCGTTAACCCCCTGTCCTATCTGCTGGATTGTGTCCTGCCCCGCACCGTCTCAGCAGCGAGCACCAGCCAACTTCTTCTGACACATGCTGATTCCTGGTTCACTCTGGCTGCTTAGCACTGGTCTGGCAGCACAGAGCAGCCAAAAATATGTTTAAATGGCTCTTGAAAATTACTTTTGTGCAAAGAGGATCTTGAGAGCGTAATATTGCCAAAGCTGCTTTCTAGTAAAGGGGAGAAAATATGACTTGGCAGCAGCCCTCTTGCCAGAACGCTTCCTTGGGGCTACATCATCCAACCATAAATCTGTTAAGATTTCTGATTACATCTCAACATGAATTAGAGCAGATGAGTCCCAGTCAGGCTTTGGTTTGGGAGAGCCTAATGGTGGCTTAACTTCTCACATTCTGGTCAGCCCACTACATCTGGACACTTGTTAGCCCAAGAAAAAATTCTGACTCTCTGTTGTCTGCTTTCTCCTTCTGCTCCCAATCCAAACTGTAACTCTCTTATAAGTCCATCACTTAAGATATAGAGAACCTGTGTTCTCAGTGTGCTGTGATCTAAGAAGACCGACCAGGTATGATTTAAGAACGCAGTGAATAAACCAGATTGTTTAAGTTGGGGGTGGAGAGAAATGAAAACACTGAAAAATATTGTTTCCTTAGGAAAAATAAAATTCATCATTAAATCACACCTTGTCAGAGGAGTGCTGCATTTTCACAATCTTTCAGCAGCACCTGAGTTTCCACACTGGTGTAAGTGGTCGTTGCAATGTATAAATAAAATTGTCCACTAAAACTAACTAGATATTTTGGGAATTTTTCTTCCCTCTCCTGTTGTGATACTTCACTCTATTTTTACCTCAAGTCATTCCCATGTTCATTCTTTTTTTGCGAATAATTCTGCATAGAAACAAGTACCAAGCAGCAGTCAGAGCCTGGGAAACCCTCGTGGCTGTTGCACGCTTAGGGCTGAGCAGGATGGGAGAGAGGCACTGGTATGCTCAGCCATGTCCTCTATCCAAGGGGCCCTGTAGCAAAACAAGGACGCCCTTCCTCACTGGATGCACCTCACCTTCCCATTTCTTGGCTGTGTTGGGAAAGTCTGTTTCAAAAAATGAGAAGAGGTGCTGGTCCGGTGCAATCACAGGTCTAAATCATTGGGCCTGATATCCTCATCCAGAATCAATGACAACAGTCTTCAAAGTGCAAGTGAGCTATAGAAGATGCAGCAGATAATTTTGTTGGAGAGATTGGTACAGACACAGCAAAGTACCTACAGCATATGTGCAGCTTCACTCATGGCTCTCATGTGAAACTTCAGCACACACTGAAGTGCGTTACCAAATCAACACCTTGGCAACGGTGATGAGTGGTGGGGATGCCCTTTCCAGAGCAGCACTGCCGTCGCCTTTCTCAGCATATTCAAGATGAAACTGGATATTTGGCAGCAGGCTCTAGGTTTCTTGATGGCTCCTTTCAAACTTACTCTGGGTCTCACACTATTTTTCTTTCTCTTCCCAGAGAAAAAACAAACCTGCTCGTGCCTGGCTCTGTGTGTGCTAGCCTGCTGCGGCAGGCACTGCTCGTAATGCAAAGCAGCCTTCCTGCCACACTGCAGTGTCCAGGTGGCAGACTCTCTAATATAATGTAGGTTTTTAAAAAATTCCATTAAATTAGAGCAGGGAGAAGTGACTTTGAGAGGGAGAGAGGGCAAACCCTTCTCCAGCAAAAATTGCAGTCTAAAGCTAGGGGAGGCTAGCAGTGATATCTTTTCCCTCATAATGTACTACTACTACATCTTGGTTTTTTTAGAGATGTGGGGTTTTTTATTTGACCTATGGAAAAAAAAAGAGTGTCTCTTAGATATGAAGACTGCCGGGATTTAGGAATTTGATGCAAATAAGGGGAGAAAGAAATAAAGAAGAAAAATCCTACTGTATCTGACAGAATTTCTTAATTTGCAGGGTTTTTTTTAAAAAAACCTAACATTATTACCTAGTATAGCAAGGCTAGTGAGTAAAAAAAGAGTGGGATTTTGTTTTGTAAGCAAAGATGTCCCTTGAATGCAGTTGAACAAATATGTAGATTAAAGAAAGTCTGTTTTGTTGAAGGAGCCAGTTTGCTGAACACTTCAGTAACTGGGAAGGAGTGCAAGGGCATGAGAAGGGGAGCGAGATGTTATTTGTTGGGAGCAAACACAAAGGCAAGTATTAGCACCAGGCTGTCAGAAATGAGGTCTGTGGGGCTGAAGGCATGTCTGGTTCAGTGTGGAGGTGCCATGGGAAGGACAGCTCACACAGCATCACCTCCAAAGGAATGCTGTGAACTCCCCTGGTTGCTCAGGCTACAAGAAGAGAGGCCAAACCGTCCTTTAGCTGAACTAATTCCCACACCTCAGAAGGATCAGGGATAGTGGTACTAGATGGCATGGCAGGCTGGAGCAGTGCCTACTGGTGTGGGAACAGTGTGGGGGCTTTTTTTTTTACTTTTAAAATAAGATTTATTTTAATTTTCAGATTTTTTCTTTCTGCCCTCATCTGGGATCACACTTGGTGTGAGTCAGGTAACAGAGGATGTTGAGACAAGTGGACTTGATGCATGCTTACCAGAGCCAGTCACAGTCTTTTACTGTAAAGCACAACCTTACAGGGTTGATAGGTTTCTTCACCAGAATTCATTCTACTTGTATTGAAATTAAAGACATAAATCCTATAATATGATCAGTTTTGAATCTCAGACTGCTTCTTGATGCATAAAGATGGTACACAAATATGATGTACACTTAGGAAGAGGGAGAGAAATTCAACTTTATACTGATTTATTTTCTCTGAAGAGTTATTTGTATAAATCAAATAGTTCTTCCAAACAGACTGACATCCTGTTAACTGTGATTCAGACAAGGAAGGTTCCCTCTTACCTCTGTGTAGGATCAACTCTGCTCTGTGCTGCATTGCTGAGGGTGGACTGATGGATTTGCTTCCTGGTGCAGAAGTGTTTCATTTGTATGAAACGTGAAAATGGAATTACAATTTCCTTATTTCTTTTGAAAAAAAAAGAAAAACGAACTCTTAAGGACAAAGTTTTCCTGGGGGTGAGTTGATGGCTGCTGAACTTGTGGTATCACTATGGCTATTTGGTCTGACTCCTTGGGCAGGACAATGGCCACAGCAATGCTTTTTCTTCCAGTTCAGTAGATGTGCTGAGGAGAGAAATGATGTTAAAAAACGAAAAATTAATCATGTCAACAAAATAAATATTGCCAATAGAGAACCCACCACACACCACTGTTACTCTACTGTCATTCTTGAAATCTTGTGTCACACTTTACGTTGGGTTTTTTTTTTGTGTCTGGAGCTTCCAGCTTCTGGTTCTTGTCATAACATATTGCAAGCTAAACTGAGAAGTTCTCTCTTAATTTTGAGTCCTCTGTAGTTATCCTTATTTACCCTTTAATCTTTTTTTTCTGACAAGCTAGAATTTTACAGCTTTTTTCTTATTCTCTAATTAGCCTTCAGACTGTTGTTTGCATTGTCAACAGCTTTTCAGTGCCCTTCCAGACGGGTAGAACAGGGTGAGACAGAGTGGGTTTACCCCCTGAGCCATTCCCAAAGGTAGTTTCACTTCTTCTACTCCAAGATCTTTTAGTTTTGCCATTTTTAATCATTATTGCAGTTTGTCATTCATTCCAGTGTCATTTGGATCTCTCATTTAACACATTATCCACCGTGATCCCTCTATAGATGCTTTTAGAAGAGCTGGTTTGCAATGGACAACGTCCTTCCGTGCAACTGTTCCCTGGATTGGGCTGGATTTGTGCAAAATGGTTTCGCGCTGAGCCATGGGTCATGTTAAAACATCTGTTCCCATGTCACCAGGTCTTTCTGCCCTGGTGACTCACTTCTGTTGCTGTTTACTAATTCCTTAAATGTTCTGTCAAAGGCAAACTTTGTCAGACTAGAGGGCATGTTTGGTTGGAGATAATGTTGAATAGTCAATTAGCTGAGAGCTAGTTATTATGAAACCTTCTTAAAAACAGAGCAATGTCCTGACTGCAGCTACGCTGGAGAACTCTTAATGTTGTTGATGAATTATTGTCTTGAATTTGTTTACAGAGGGGACCAGGAGCTACGTAGTCATAAGAGTTCATATGCTGGTCATTCCTGATGGTGGCTGAAATCTTCATTATTAGTTGCCTGGAATCCTTCATTCTGTCAGTTCTTTGCATTTTCTATTTACATTTCATCTGTGAGTAATCCTTAAGGAGTGACAGGAGGAGGAGGTGCTCAGGTCAAGGCTGTAGCCAGCAGCAAGCAGGCAAACAAGACGCATGCGGCCAAGTGCCATGTATTTTGATGCTCCTAGGTAAATGTTGTGACCTGAGCTGTGGTCCTCACAACTGGCTTCTGCACAGCTTCAGCTCAAATTGAGGTCTGACAGCAGCAACTGAAAGCCACTGTTCATTATCTAAGGCAGATAAAAATCTACCAACATTTGGTGGACTCCATTCAAGTACAGCGGTGAATCAGTTACTGGAGTAAAGGCAACGCGTTGCTGAGCAGGAGGTGGTTGGTGACAACGGTGTCCTGCAATAAAGTCCCTAAAAGTAAGACTTGTCTGACTAATCTGATGTAACTGTTTGAAGGAATAAATGAGTTAACAAGTGAAGGCTGAACAGCCAATAATTTGTCATTTTCACCATTGAAATTGATATAAATCCTCCCAGTGAGGATTCTTCTTTCCATGTTTTTAGCACGTTCTAGGAATCTGAGACTGGAGGCTCTCCTGCTCTACCGAGTACTCTGTCCAAACTGGCACATAATCATTTTATCTGCACTTTTCTACAGGAAAAATTAAGGCTGAGATAAATTATGCTGCACTTTAACGGGTCCACCCTGTGTGGGCAGCTGCTGGCCCACGAATTTTACAGAGGACTGCGGCAACAGGAATCTGCAAGGTCCTGCTTTCAGAGCTCCTTCAGCTGTGTCCATTTTCGATCATAATGGGCAATATCCAGAGCCTGAGACTTGTCAGCTGTGCAGTTTTTCTTATTCACAGTGTCTGTGAGCCTGTCTTCTCTCTTCTCTTCAAGGCCTATACATGCACATATGTGTATATATATGCATATTCAATTGAAAAGAATGTTTTGCACAATAATGGATTGTAAGTGACACAGGACCTGGCAATACGGCACACATTTCTAACAGTGAGGATAATTGACCATTGGAATCACTCACCCCACTTTCAGGGTTTCTGTTTCTCAAAGTCTTTCCTTGAGTATCATATGCTCTGCTGAAAGACAGGCTGTAATTCAGTTAGCAGTTATTGGGCTCACAGCCAGGGTCACCAAGTGAAGCTCTGTGGCTGGTAGCATGGAAGAGGTCATCCCAGTGATGATAACAGTCCCTTCAGGCAATGATAATTGAAACCCAAGGAGGGCTGAGTTCAGGAGCTCCAGCTCTGCCATTTGCTACTGCAGCAAATGGAAACTGTAAGGTAGTTTTATTTGCATAGAAACATATTTTTTAATGAACCAGATAGAGAACTGGATAACATAACCAGGTACTTAAATTATATTTGTTTTACTGTGCTGAACACTTCAAGTTTCTCAATATGCCAAAAATGTTTGTATTGATAATTTATCACTGTGCTATTGTGGCTGGAGGTTCTGGAAGGGTAGCGACAGATGGGGTTTCTGACCTCTGGGGAGGCAATTTGAGATGGAAAAGAAGTACATTAGCAGAATAAATTCTGCTAAAATTATGGTTAAGTGAGTAGTTAAGAGTGTTGACCTTTAAATCATCGTTTTAGGCTTTGAAGTCAACAACTGATCAGGATAAGTGAGGTGGTGCTGAAGGGAATGAATTATTGTTGTAGGCTGTCCACAGACTCAGAAAGACAATGTGGTGTTGACAAGTTCACTTGTAGAACACTTTTATTCTGTCAAATGAACACATTTTTAAGAAGAGCCTTAGATCTGGGACGCTGTCCTAAAAATTGCAGTGCCTGTACGGGTAAGGTGAGGCAGCTTGAAGGAGAGGAATATGTGCTTTGAGTAACAGATGTGCAAAGACAGCAAAGGAAGCAGACTTAGGGATAAAAGCATGTGATAATTAGAAGGTAAAGATCCAAGTGTGTGGCAGATGCAAGAGAAGCTAATCAGGTCTTATGGTGAATAAGCAAGAGGATTAGTTAAAATCAGGAGAGAGAATGGTTTCATTATACAAAGCCTTTGTAAAACCTCATTTGAAATGTCATGTCCAGCACTGGGCAGTGGGTTTAAAGAAGGATATTCACAATATCACCACAGTGTAAAGGCAGTGTTACAAGGCTTATCGAGGCATTAGGAGGGTGAGCCTGGAAAGAGAGCTTCAGGAGCTGCCTTGACAAAAGAGGGAAGAGAGGACTTGATTGTATTTTGTCAGCATTCAAAAAGGTTTGAGAGCCCGTGGGAGGATTCCCTGTGCACAGGGCTATGGCAGAATGAGAGGTTGGTGGGTAATAAATGTGAAGGAGGGATCTTTTCTGAGCATAACTCAGTGATATAAAGAACTTGTGGCCATTTGGTCACCATCCAGTTGATGGTCACAACCTCAGCCTTACCTGGGGTGTTGGAGAGATGGCAGGTAGATGGTAAGAGTTTGCCGGTAGGCTTCTCACTATTGGTGTATTGAGGCCAACAGTTTTAAAAATAGATTTCCATGGGGCAATCTTGAAAGGTAAATGATAATTAAAATATAGGGATGAGCAAGACTGTAAAACTCAAAATCCTGTAGAAGCACTCCTGCTTACCACCGGGCAAGAACATGCTGTTCATTAAGACTGGAGAGGAGCACAGCCAGGACCAAACTCACCAATGCTGCCTCCTCCAGAGCTCTAAGAGGTGCTCGAAGGCACCGTCACTCAGTCTGCTTTGCAGATGGGAATTACAGCAGAGAAGGAAAAGTAGAGCTTGAAGCTATAAACAACAGAGGGTTCATTCTGTGCTGGGGAGTGAATTTGCCTTAAGTGATGAGAAATATGATTTCGCAGAAGTAATGTTGTGAGAGGGACATCAGTGATTAATTCAGCTTGAGATTAGAACAGATCTTCAAGCAGAAACTACAGCTAAGACCTGCTTAGCAAAATAATGCATCCGTTTCTCCACGGAAATTCATAAGCCAGGATGTTGGGCCATGATGACCTGGAGACAGCAGCACATAGCAGATATCCAGCTCCAGTTACCTGGACTGGGCATCAAGTCTGGGCACTGGTAAGAGACTTCACAGAAAGGCAATAGTTAATTGCCTTTCCTCTTCATTTTGTGAAGAGAAAGTTGTTTCTTTTTCTTTACTCCGGGGCAGAAGGCACAGACATTAAACAGTACAGGTATGTCACTGCTCATTTCAGTCTTAATGCAAACATATTGGAATTTTGATTATGTTCATTGTTCTTCGAGCCCTTCATGCAATCTGATGGAATTGAGCTTGTTTATGAAGATGGAAAAGGAGGGGGAAGAATCATTACCATCTTTATGAGGTATTACGGTCTCAACGATCAGCAGCCTGCTCAATTCTGACTGGTAATCTACCTGCACCTTTCATCTTTTTTTGCTTTGTGCTTTTACCATGACCTATGGTCTGGCATCCATGGGCATGTAATCCAGAGAATGGGCAATTGATAATTTGCATTAGCTTGCATGCCTACAGTATTACAGAAACGTGCATGTGCATGCACAGAAAAAACACCATTCAGTGGTCCACAAGGCACCCACCCATGCAGGTTTTCATCTTTCTTAAAAAAATATAAATTAAGCCTCATCTTTGAATCCCATATGAGATAAAAACAAGGGAAAACCTGCCCTGTTAGAAAAGTCAGAGGATCCAGAGACTTGTGTCTAACATTTTTAATGTTATTCTGTTTTCTTTCAGTCTAGTTACACATAAAAAACCACAGAAATGTGAATATTCAGGTTAACAAAACATAGTCGAACCATCTGTAGGGTGATATCTGCTTGTTAAACCAGAGGCTTCAGAGCATGGTGAATTGAGGCTTTTTTAAGCTATAACTACATAGAGCAACATAATTTCTGAGGAGAAATCAGAAATGCAGGGCAGGGATGGTTCAGACTAAGCCAGGGCTCTAAATCATCACAGCTGGGGCACCTGCCCAAAGGCCAGGGAGGAGTGTGGGACCTCCTTCCTCCTGGGTTCCCCTGGATTTTGCTGCTGGGGAATGACAGCTGGATGCTTCTGAGCTGTCTGATGGCAGGGCCTGGCACTGCGTGGGGGCTGCAGATCCTCAGCTCTGTGTAGGCTGAGGGAGAGACCTCTCCCATCTGAGCAGTATTGGTTGAGTATAGAAATGAGGGTAGTGGCTTTGTGGGACCACTGGGATGTCAGAAAATCTGCAGGATGACCTTGTCCAGCAATGAGGGAGTGAAATCTCTCAGGGGGAGATTCCCTGAGTGAAACACACAGCCATACTGATAAAATGGAATTTTTCAGAAGAAGATGGAGGAATTCAGTTTGTTCTATGGCGATGCCTCAGCGTCTTGGACTCAGCCCTCCCAGTTTTTTTTCTCCTAACAGGGTACTTTTGAATAGGAACCACAGAGTTGCTGTTCAGCAAACAGACCTTGTGTTCTGCACCTTGTGGCATAGAGCGGAGACTGGGAAACCACAAACACCCCTTGCAGGCGCTGGTTGTTGGGGAACAGCCTGTCACTGCCAAACTGGCACCTCTTGCTGGATGCGTCCTCACAAAGACTGAAGTCACTTGTGGTGAGATCACAGGCCTCTGCACAGCGGGAATTCTTCAGCAAAAGAAGTCCAATTTGGCTATTGCAGAAGCCTTTCCTGCTTTAACTTCCTCTCTTGTTTCTTCGAGTTGTTCATGAAATATTCTTCAGTATAAGAGAGCAGTAAATCTTCTCTTTTTTGGTAGGAATTCTTGCTTCTCCTCTGCCACATAGAGAAGTGTGCTTATAAAAATGCATACTCATGCATACAAAAATCAGAAAAATAAAATAAAACAAAATGAAACAAAGATCCAAGAAAAAAAATCTCTTGTTTTGTGTTTTTTATTTTTTTTCTGAAATGAAGAGATTCTAAAGGGATTTTTGTTTCGGTTTATGTCTATGAATACATCACAGCAGAAGATCAGCCTAGGATAATATCCGTCCTGAAATGAAAGTAGTTTTTTGCACATTCATCTCTAGGCCATGCATTAAAGCTCTTAATCCTTATATGTTTAGGCAGATGAAGTACCAAGACATAAATCGTAGGCTGGACTGGCAGATCCTTACAAGAGGCCTGTCCACTGCTGGAGCAATGTGTCTTTCTTTTTCTTTTGGCTTGCTCAAGACAGTGCCACATACTCACTGCTGATTTATAGAAGGATTTGAGTGAAATACTAAAGACACCCTTCCTTTGCCCCTTCAAATGCACCCTGGAACTGGTGATTTAGCCCTGTAGTGGTGATCCCTTGCTTCTAAGACACCTCTCTGCAGGACATTTATCAGTATATCTCCTTTGTTGCGTGCAGCCTGGCTTGCAACATATCTTTGGTTTAGTTTGATGTGGGGTGGACTGTCTCTTGCCAGCCCCTCAGCTGCTGGTGTTGATGGTGGTATCAGGGTAGTCCAAGCTTCCCAGTGTGTCATCCTCAAATCTGGGAGGAGGAGAGAGGACGTGGAGAGAGAAAGCGGCCATTATCATCTAGGGATTATCTGCATCCCTGTGAGCAGAGTCACTGTTCAGGTGTTGCCCTGGGGATCTGGGTGTTCAACTTCAGGTCCAAAGTTGCAAACTTTTCTGTCTGGTTGTTGTACAGAATCTTGGAATGGTTTGGGTTGGAAGGGACCTCAAAGCCCATCGAGTTCTACCCCCCCTGGCAGGGACACCTCCCACTCAAAGTTTCATCCAACATGACCTTCAACACCTCCAGGAATGGGCAGCCACCACTTCTGGGCAACCTGTGCCAGGGCTTCCCCATCCTCGCAGAAAAACATTTCTTCATAAGATCTCATCTCAATCTCCCCTCTTTCAGCTGAAAAAAATTCCCCCTCATCCCATCCCTGAACTCTGCGATAAACAGCGCTCCCCAGCTTTCCTGTAGGTCTCCTTTGAAGTACTGGAAGTACTTAAGCTGTAGAGTCAGGTGCTGTGCAGTATCAAACAACCCCCTTCTCTTTATTCCCAAACAGCTTTCACAGTATCTGTTATTCTAATGTCTGAGAAATTCACTGTATTTAAGGGAATTACCATTGTAACTGTGGAGGGAAGCAGAAAGTGCAGGTTTTTCCTACGGCAAACATCAGCTAGTGTTGACCTTTACACTTTTCCCTCCTCAGCCAGTGTCAATTATCATCTGTCTTCCACTGGAGTCCCATCTTCTCAGCCCTAGCAACAGAGATGTGAGAAGTGCTCCAGTTGATAGGAGGAACACAGTAATTTATACATCCTGCTGATGCTGGTGAAGGGGAAAGTAAATTTATGACTTACCTATCCACATCTCTTCACTTCTTTGACAAGATTGGTAAGGCAAATAGAGCAAACCCCTGTCTACAAGGCCAAGGACAGTGACTGCCTGGCCTGCAGCATCAGGGACAGGAACAAGGCTGCAGTACAGAGAAATCATCATCTACATTGATGTCTGGGGATGTTATCCCAAGAGTAGTTAATGCATTCATTTTACTGCACCGTCTTCTGTTGGATTCAATATATTAAAGAATTACTCAATCTATTTTCTGTTTAGTTTCCAGTAACCCCTGGTATTAACCTTTCCTTCTTTAGCATGTGCTGGAAGAACAGAACAGACAGCAAATAGAGATCTGCCTGAAATTACGTGGTATTTGCTAAGAATGTAAATCTATTTGCAAATGTCTTGGAACAAACTTTGAGTGGGTGGAGTTAGCTAATAAACTAGAATATTCATCTTTCACGTCACTCAAATAGTTTAATTTAACTTCTTGCTAAAAGCAGTTGTTTTCATGCTGCATTCACCTTGGAATCTCTTATTACTGTCAGGGAAATGAGGCATTGGTTATCATTTGCTGTTAGAAGAATTAAAAGAAAAGAATGTGCTAGAGTATGAAAGTCACAGCCAATGCTACTCATAAGAGATCCTGCTGTAGTGGGAATATATATCTGTGATAAAGAAGCACTCCCCCAAAACTGTTGGAATTTGGAGCCACATTAGTCGGGAAATAACCAAATACCAAAAAATATTTGTTTTATTTACTGATTTAAAATAATTTCTTCAAGTAGATAAAGAAAAAAATACCCATCCCGAGCAGCTCAAGTGAAAGCTTCTGTCTGAGAGTGTATTATTATGTCAAGAAGTCATAGTATTGAAGTATGGTTGAGTCAGCGATTGCGTTGAACAAAATGATCACAGGTTTTTTTACCAACTCTCCTGATGGTTTCCCATTGTTCAACCACAATCCCAGAACCCTTTGGGTCTGATCATACTGACATCTGGCATGGAGTACCAAAAATTATTTTTGGTTGTAATTGACAAAGGTAGTTTTGTTACCAGAGACTCTTCTTTACCTTCTTTTTCAAGTTATTTTTAAAAGTGTGTTATATAATAATACATTCCACCTAGAGTGTTGAAAGTTGAATTGCAGAGAAGTAAAACTGAACTTTCTGTTGCATGCATCAATTCTGGATAATTATAACTTTAAAATACATGTTTTCCTGCATTGTTTAAAAAGAAACTGTCATGGAAATTTTGCAAGAGAAAATTTCATTATCCTGGAACAATGTAGTTGGAGAAAACAAAGGAGAAAAAACCCAGAAAAGTGGTAATTAGTACAGAAACCTCACCAGGAAACATAATGCAGTCATTTATTCTCTCCTACGCACCATGCACTATCACATGGTTCTTCGTATTTGCCTTGCAGACAGTACAATAGAGTGCCCGAAAAAAGCAACAGAAAGCTTGAAGGGCCAAAAAGTAAATTTGGAGGTGCTCCAAGAGTGAACCTATGCCTATTTGTTTTATGGCAGCTGATAAAAGTCCACGCATTTCGATACCTATAATTTGTCATAGCAAATCCTTCCTTTCTCCTTATTTCTGAAATATCTAATTACCAGGAACCACTCAGCACAAAGGTGGCATTGCCAATGTTTTTAAGCATGGGCTTCAAACAAAACCGTTAATCAGCCACCCATGACAAACCTTTTCACACTGACAGAAGGGACTTTGTTTCTTTCCCAGTTTTAGACAAAAGCTCGCTCTCAGATCCAGGATCTGAGTGGGCAGGGTAATACTACTGGGCAAACAAACATATGCTTTACAGACTTGTTGGAAACATTCCCACTTTGTTCCAAAATAATAGTACAAGTTGAAGATACAAGAGAAAGTTTAATGTACCTCTAAGGGAGCCAGTAAATTCCCATCCTGGGAAATCTTTGGAAATGTTGCTGCTTGGTGCAATCTGTTCTGCACCCAGGGCAAAAGACAAGATATGGTCTTTAGAAGTAGTTCTGTGACCCTCCGGGCTAAATCGTCACTGGCACTGATGAATTAGCAATATAGGCAGACAGGGATTAGCATTACCAGCAGCAGGGAAATCGGCCCAACCCTCTTTTCAATTTGTTGATGGGATTTTAAAAAGAGGTTTTTAGTGAAACACTTGGATGAGATTTCAGTTCTAGTAAAGAGATGACATTGTATCATGCAAAAAGATAAAATTATTCCTAAACTCCATACATAAAGGGGAAAAAAAACCCTTCAAACCCAACCAAATATTTTCATGCTATTTATTCACATGTTTTACAATCCCTGTTGAAGTTGTTTTGGCAAAAAGAAGCGATTGCTGTATTCTGGCAATTTTGTCTTCCTGCTCGGATTTGGTGCTCATCTGTGCTGGAAGGCGTGCGCCAACCTTTGTTGTCTCAGACAAGTTCTCAGGGTTAAAGGGTCAAGAGTCACAGACTGGAAGCCAAAGCAAGATGAACTGAGAAGAAATACTGTGCACGATTTTAACAATGCATGCAATTAACTGTTGGGATAATTTACCTCGGGGTATGATGGCTTCTCCATCACTTGAAGTCTTTAAATCATGACTTGAATGGTTGTCTAAATGATGTTGTGTAGCTCAGAATTAAATTACGTTGATGGAACAGTTGAATCTTTATATTGTAGGGAGTGCTTATTTGTCCTTTAATGTCCTCTACGACTTTCTATGTACACATATATAGAGATACATATATATATACACATATAAATAAATATAATACCCCTAAAAGATGAACTGCATTAAGTGTATCTCCATGTTGGGAAAACATAAGGCTTTTCTGCTTGTAGTTCCAGAGTTGCATGATATTAGCATAGAATTCACATCCTACCTGCTCCCATGTGTATATGCTTTCATTGCAGATTAGAGTTTTCCCCATAGAAAGCTGCTAGAGAATAGCTCAATCCATGATCTGCAATCCAGCAGATTTGCCTGCAGTAAAGAATCACCAGTGTCAAAAATTGTTTTTAAATTGCCTTAGTTCTTCTCACCATAAAATAAGTCTTCTCCACTACAAATATTTAATAACTATTGCTAAAATGAACAGTTTTAATTGGAATAGCAAACTAATCAGAGCTATGAAATAGGGAAAAATATGTCTTGTTGGAAGAGAAAATCTTAATTTTTCCTGAAAACTTTGCTCATATTTTAATGATAGGCATAGGTCAGGTTCGATCAGATTCACAACCTGTCTGGCTGCCCAGGTATTCGGTGTCACTTGGGAATCCGTGCACGGTGCTTACGCAGAGCTGCACTGCAGACAATGAAATCTCCTTCAATATTTTCACTACAATTCCTCGCCTGCAATAGTTTTCCCCACATGTTCCTATTGATTCATTGATTGATTGAGTTCACTGGGCCTGCTCAGGTTTGCTTATTTTTCTGGGCATTGTCTAAATTTTCTTCAGAAGGCGCAAGAGAAAAATGTAGATGGAAGGGCAGGACTCCTCTGCTGCCGAGTGAGTGAGGAGGTATTCGATCCCCTTCACGGGAGCCAGGCTGACAGCTTCACTCCAGTGTGTTAGGCATTTGTGCAGGAAACAGGAGGTACTGTTGATGCTGCAATTTCAGCACCATCCTCAGGCTCGTTTTTTTTTATCTTTCTTTGATGGGCTTAGGCACCAGGGAGTAGTAAAAACACTGTGGTCTTCACAAAGGTTAAGGATCTTCTTCACAGTATCACAGTATCACAGTATAACAAGGTTGGAAAGGACCTCTGAGATCATCAAGTCCAACCTATAACCCAACACTAACACCAACCATCATCTAGACCATGGCACTCAGTGCCACATCCAATCTCCCCTTAAACACCTCCAGGGTCGGCGACTCCACCACCTCCCTGGGCAGTGCATTCCAATGGCCAATCACCCTTTCAGTAAAGAACTTCTTCCTCACATCAAGCCTAAACTTTCCCTGACGAAGCTTGAGTCCATGCCCTCTAGTTCTGTCACTGGTCACCTGAGAGAAGAGACCAACCCCTGACCGACTACAACCTCCTTTCAGGTAGCTGTAGAGAGCAATGAGGTCTCCCCTGAGCCTCCTCTTCTTTAGACTAAACAGCCCCAACTCGCTCAGTCGCTCCTCATAGGGCTTATGCTCCAGCCCCTTTACCATCTTTGTTGCCCTCCTCTGAACACATTCCAGTATCCTGACATCTTTCCCAAACTGGGGGGCCCAGAACTGTACACAGTATTCCAGATGAGGTCTGACTAGTGCCGAGTACAGGGGGACGATAACTTCTCTGGTTCTGCTCACCACACTATTCCTGATGCAGGCCAGAATGCCATTGGCCTTCTTGCGCAAACAGGCGGGATAGGATTGTTATTTCAGCCTGAGGTTTCCACTGATGGTTACTGAAACTTTTTCTGGTTCTGGGAGGCTATTAAATGAGTCACTTGAGAGATTTTCTTCCTCTCGTTCACCTCCTTTAGTAAGATCACTATGTTAAGGGTGATCTTTAAGGTCCTTTCCAACACAACATTTCTATGATTCAACAAGACCAAGTGCAGAATCCTGTACTTGGGATACAATAATCCCATGCGGTGTTACAAGCCTGGGGAAGAATGGCTGGAGAGCTGCCTGGAGGAGAAGAAACTGGGAGTGTTGATTGACAACCGATTGAACATGAGCCAGCAGTGGCCCAGGTGACCAAGAGGGCCAATGGCATCTTGGCCTGTATCAGAAACAGTGTGGCCAGAAGGAGCAAGGAGGTGATGGTGCCCCTGAACTCAGCACTGGTGAGGCCACACCTCGTGTACTGTGTTCAGTTCTGGGCCCCTCACTACAAGAAGGACATTGAGGTGTTGGAGTGTGTCCAGAGAAGGGAACGAGGCTGGTGAAGGGGCTGGAGAACAAGTCCTGTGAGGAATGTCTGAGGGAACTGGGGTTATTTAGCCTGGAGAAGAGGAGGCTGAGGGGAGACCTCACCTCTGTCTACAACTACCTGAAAGGAGGTTGTGCTGAGATGAGTGTTGTTCTCTTCTTCCAAGTGACAAGTGATGGGACAAGAGTAAATGGCCACAAGTTGTACCAGGGGAGGTTTGGTCTGGATGTCAGGATAAATTTCACTGGAAGGGTAGTCAGGCATTGAAATGGCTGCCCAGGGAGGTGGTTGAGTCGCCATCCCTGGAGGTGTTTAAAAGATAAGTATATGAGTTTCTTAGGGATATGGTTTAGGAAGGGGACAGGTATGGTTAAACTTGATGATCTCAGAGGTCTTTTCCAACCTTATGTATCTATGATTCCATGACTCTTGTGTGCCCCTTCCAACCCACAACATTCTATGATTCACATTACTATCATTGACACTCACTGAGGTCTAGATGCTGAAGGTTTTGACAGCCCAGTCCTTCACGGTCTGAGCTGGATAACTTGAAGAAAATGAAGTGCCTGCCAATCAGTTTGACTGAGACATGTGTTAAGGCAGAAACTGTCCATGTTGTCAGTACAAGTCAGATCAATTACAAGTGAAACAAGCCTTTTATTTTAAGCTTAAGTGATCTATTCAGGTCAACACCTTAGAAACTCCTTCTGTGCTCCCGGTTTTGCAGCTGGTCCTCACTGCACACCACTTAGCCTTAATAAGAGTTTAGATGCAGGGTTTATTTTTCATATTTGTAGGCCAATTGTCCGCAGTGTGTTTATGTAAGGTTCCTAACTTTCAGATCATCAGCTGCATGACAAAAACGTGCAGCTTCAGCACTTTCTAACTGTGCCTAGCAGGTAGACGCTAGGGAAAAATAACTAGCTATGCTCAAAAGAGGATGAAAAATATCCTTTCAATTCCCACTGTTGCCATTTCATACGGCGTCCTGCAGAGGTATCACTTTCTTCCACAGCTGCTCTGCAAGGAAGAGGGATTACTTCAGGGCTTGTGCAGGCATCCAGACAGGAAGGCACAGGGCTGTGGAGTTGGCAGCCGGAGCAACTCTACCAGTTAAAGACAGGAAATAGATCTCCTGCTCATGCAGTCCAGAACCCTTCTTCCACAGTATTCAGTGCCACATGTCTTGGGGATACAAAAAACTCCAAACTCTGAGAGTTATTTTCCTTATCAAAGAGGTTATGCCCTGAAAATCCAACCAGCTGGGGTATTCTCAGCTCTTCAAGTGTCTGTCCTACTGGTATGCTTTAATTTTTTCTCTATCACAAAACATGTCCTGTTCTCTACCTGTACCGAGTATTAACCATAGAATCATAGAATCACAGAACGGTTGATGTTGGAAAAGACTTCCAAGTCCATCCAGTTCCAACACTCCTGCCATGGCAGGGCCACCTCCCACTGGATCAGGTTGCCCAAAGCCCCTTCCAACCTGGCCTTGAACACCTCCAGGGATGGGACAACCACAACTTCTCTGGGAAACCTGTGACAGAGCCTCCCGACCCCACATTTGTCCCTAAGATCACATATCAGTCTCCCCTCTTTCAGCTTCCAACCATTCCTCTTTGTCCTATCCCTGCACTCCTTGGTCAAGAGCCCCTCCCCAACTTTCCTGGAGCCCCTTTCAGTATGGGGAGGCTGCTCTAAGGTCTCCCTGGAGCCTTCTCTTCTCCAGGCTGGACAACCCCAACTCTCTCAGCCTTCCCTTGTATGGGAGGTTCCTCCAGCACTTGGATCACCCTTGTGGCCTCCTCTGGACTCACTCCAACAGATCCATGCCCTTCCTGTTCTGAGAATTTCAGAACTGAATGCAGGGCTCCAGGTGAGGTCTCACAAGCGTGGAATAGTGGGCAAGGAATCACTGGGGCAATTTTGTATTTAATTTATCTTTAATGATATAACAATATATTTACAATCAAACCTAGCCTGTTAATAATGCAATATTTTAAATGAAACTGAAAAAATTGAGGGCTTCGGATGGGAACATGTTTGGGTTTGGATAGGAATGTTACTCTGATTTCCATCTTTGGATTATTCCCCATGCCTACCTTTTCTCTTCCTTTGGAGATTGACTGCAAAGTCAGCACTGACCTATGTTAAGTTGTGTATTAATGTGTCTGAGATGTTTGCAGCAGTGAAAGGTCTATGAATAAACATTTTGTCTTCCTTTGCTATGCTTGATGGTGTTCTGGGGTCATTTGAATAGAAGCATAATTTATTTTTATAGCTGGTTTGTTCCTGTGCATATAATAACATCACATCACAGTCCAGTGGCCTGCGGGACACGGAGATCAGTTGGTCACATCGCTGCTGTGTTACGGGTTGTATAATGCAAAGACACTTTTCCTACTTGACGGATACATGATTGGAGGATGTGTTTTCTCAGCAGAGGAAGAATTATGTACATGAGCAGCAGAGTGCAGAAGTTACCCTTTGCTGTTCCAGGAGGAAGGGCTTTCTGGGCTCATGTGGGTACCCAGAATGAATGTGGACAGGCAGCTCTTGGCCCTGCCATGCTCCCTGGTGCAGAGGGCTCCCAAGATAGTCCACAGAGCAGATCATCCCGGAGAAATCCTTGTCTTGTTGCAAACACTGTGCTGTTGCCTGTTTGATTGTCTGTCAGGGATCTCTAATAATCACAATGGCGTAACGCTTTCTACCTGTTTGGTTTTGATTTAGTTTCTCTGAATAGAGGTTTTAATACAACAGAACTTGGCTGAACTTAGGGTTGTTCAGCCTGGAGAAGAGAAGGCCCTGGGTAGAGACCTTAGAGCAGCTTCCAGTACTGAAAGGCAGCTTGCAAAGAAGATGAGGACAGATTTTTAGCAGGGCCTGTTGCAACAGGAGAAAGGATAATTATTTTGTGCTAAAAAAGGGAGATTCACACTAAACAGAAGGAAGAAATTCTTCACCTTGAGGGTGGTGAAACACTGGAAGGTGTTTCCCAGAGAGGCTGTAGATGCCCTGGGTTGGATGGGACTTTGAGCAACCCGATCAAGTTGAAGATGTCCGTGTTTACTGCAGGGGGGTTGAACTGAATGGACTTCAAAGGCCCCTTCCAACATAAACCATTCTGTGATTGTAGGAATAAAGAACTGTTTTTACATGACTTCCCTCAATTTCTATTGGGAGTTTTAGCATGTTATTTCTAACTCGGTTGACAAGTTCATTATGTGGGTGGGAGAGTGGACATCCCTGAAAGAGCCCAAATGTTTTCTCTTCTCCACCTTTAAGCATCAGAGTCTTTAGAAAAGGGCATTTAGGGAAAGGAAACTCTGAGGGACAAAGATATTTTTGCTCTCCTTTTTGCTCAGGTATGTGAAGAAACACCACAGAGCTGGGAACTGATACAAATACATAACCTGCTCCCCAGTTTTACTAGGTTTTCTTGCTCTTGAATTATGCAACTGCGTAATTTTCTCAGTGTGTGTTTTACATAGCAGGTCTTTTAAACTTCAGAATTATGTATGAGTGAGGTCCTGCGGCCCTGCATGTGTGAGTGGGCTGTGCATAGATTTTATTGCAATGCAGAGTTTCAGCATTGTTACTGACTCAACTAAATTAAATTTGAAAGAAATGAATTGTTGGGTGATCATAAAGTACATGAGACCTGGAGCAAATGGAGAGAGCGCAGTGATAATTGAGATACGAACAAAGAGCAGCCTACAAGGCAAAGATGGAGCAGACAGACCTGTTTGTATACCTTGCTTGCAAAACAGCAGTGTGATGTTGTTTACGCTTCAGCTCGTCTCAGGGGCATTCCAGGGATGAGTTCTGGCTGCTGTTAGAGGATATGGTGAGAGGTTTCTTCAAGTGGTGGCGATTATTAATTCTCAAGTGCATATCTACTCTAAGGAGAGGTACTTTGGGAAACCTGCGGCATCGGTTTGTACCCTCACATTGGTTTACAGTGAAAAGCATCACATTGTGATTGACATGACTTGGGGGTTCCGGTCTTGTCCTTGGGCAACAGGCTCAGATCTGTGGCAGAGGAACTTCACAGGCAGCAGGGATGGTCTGCAGAGTGAGGGTGCTGTGCTCAGGACTCGATCTCTGCAGCAACCATTTGAGGGAGAACTTATTTCAGTCTCTCTCTGCTCTGGTCCCATTATCAATCAGAGCTCATACTCTGCTTGACTGTAACTAGAATGAATCTAATTTGCATGCCGTGAGAGCACTCTGCAGTGTAAACCAAAGCTTGAGAGTGGGTATTGCCAGAGACGACTTTCCTGCCCCAAACTAAAACCGTGTTGTAAATTCTGGCAGGTCCCACCACAGCAGACTGGCTTTGACCTGGTGTCTTCGAATTGTAGAATCATTGAGGTTGAAAAAGACCTCCACAATCATCCACTCCAACCATCAGCCCAACCTCACTATGTCCTCTAAACCATGTCCCAAAATGTCACAGCTACAGGTTTTTTGAACCCCTCCAGGATGGTGACTCCACCACTGCGCTGGACAGCCTCTTCCAATGCTTCACCACTGTTTCAGTAAAGAAATTACTCCTAATAGTCCACCTAAACCTCCCACTTGTTCCAGCATGGCCAAGTACTTGGAGAAACCTGAAGCCTGAAGTATCCACCTGCTCCCATGCACTGTTTCCTCAGGGAGCCTGAGCCTGCTCCAAAGGCCGTCAAGAAAAAAATCTTTTCCAAGGATTAGACTTATTCTTCGTTGCCTTCAGCCTTTGTTGATGTCTCCTGGATGCTGTTAGTGCTGCACCTGCCTGTGAATGTAGAGCCAGTGTAGCTGGATATCAATATGAGACCGTGGAAAGGTGTCTGTGTCACCTGTCACCAGAGCTGCCTAATTTTTTGAGACAGCAATTTCACTGAGATGCTAAAAAAGACCTTTTCAGTTACAACATCAAAGGCAACAGGAGGGAAAAAGGATCCCAATGCAAAATCTCCTCTGCTGACTCGTCAAACGAGACTGAGAGTGACGGCTGTAGTCTGCACCTGGATGACAGGTAATACATTCCGACAGAGTAACTACTGTGATGAGGCAAGCTTGTGCCCAGTGCCAGAGAACCCTCTACAGAGCCTTTGGGCCTTGAGTAAAGCTGAAGCGTGTGCGTGTTGATAGTAAGCAGAAGAGAGGTCTCTGGGGGGACCTTATAGCAGCAGCTTTCCAGTACTTAAAGGGACACTACAGAAAAGCTGAGAAGGGTCTCTTGATCAGGGAGTGCAGGCATAGGACAAGGGGGAAAGCTTTTCAGCTGAAAGAGAGGAGACTGAGATGAGATCTTAGGAGGAAATATTTTTCTGTGAGGGTGGTGGGGCCCTGGCACAGGCTGCCCAGAGAAGTGGCGGCTGCCCCATCCGTGGAGGTGTTGAAGGCCAGGTGGGTTGGGGCTTTGATCCAGTGGGAGGTGTTCCTGCGCTTGGCTGGGGGGTTGGAACTGGGAGGGCTTTGATGTCCCTTCCAACCCAAACCATTCTATGGTTCTCTGACTCTGTGAAGGTTCTTACTGTTCTATTATCTTCCTTTATTGCCCAACGAAATAAACTTGGCCCAAAGCATGCATGAGCACAATGAAAAACTGCAGTGTGATTAATGCAGGCTTGTGATTATGCCTCATTTCTGCTGTATGAAATACCGGATCCTAAACTGTATTCTGCAGTGTACCTGAAGTGAGGGAAATCCCACCTCACTTCTAGCAGGGGACAGTGGACCTGGGCCTGATCAGTTCCTGCTGTATGTTACTAGTACTGTGTTACCTTCACATGTTTTGGAATGTGAGGGTGAATTTGAAGTCTATGGGGACCTGACCCAGCCATTTGGACTTACCTCCCTCCTGGGTCCTCTTTACTACCCATGACGTGCTGTTAGAACTGTTTCATATGCTGGAGTGATCTCACTGGAAGTGTTTGTTTAAGTGGGGCTGCCTTTTCAAGAAAATATTTGCTATTGGCATAATTCTCCTGTGGTTTTGGGTGTCTTATGAGCAGGGGAAAGCCTCCTCTGCCAGATGTCTGTGTAAGCCAGGCATGCTGTGTGGCTGCAGACAATTGCTGGCTGGCGGTACCTTCATTGTGCCTCTTTTAGAGCCTTGAATTTGAATGTCACAAAGGATTTCACAGGATAATAACTACTGAAGCTTTATAAGTAGTCCAGTGAGGTAACCTCTCTGCGTAAATGTTTTGCTGGTGGGTGATCTGCAGAAGTGATACACCAGCCAAACTTGAGAAATTAGAAGTGTGATGTGTTACTCAGCCCTGTGAAACCTGGAGGAAAATAAACCTTCTCTTCATCTCTTGGGATGAGAAGGTGAAGAGGCCAGTGGCTTACAGCATGACTAATCTTAAGGGCAGTAGAAATTAGATTATTAAAGCTATATTCTAATGAATCTGAAATAGTTTCACTTTCAGGTCCATGACCTGAAGTCACAGAAGTTTTGACTTGGTAATTATGTTGAGGTCTATTAGCAGTGTGAGAAGAAGACAGAGCACAGGCATCACTGAGGTCATGGGAGTGCAGAAGTGAGAATGGATAGATCAAAAGCAAGGTAAAATACAGGGTGCAGGGGGAAGCCTGAAGTAATGCACATCAATGGGACTCTCTGCTACTCCTTGTGCCCTGGCCACATCTTGTCTATTCCCCTCCTCAAACCAGGGGCTGTGTCTCTCCAAGGTCTCCCCTTGCAAACAGGTCTACTGTGACAGATTCCAAACCATGCTGCTCCTTCCTCATTAGTAATTTTAAGAGTCATACCTTCCAAAGCACCTTTTCTTCTGCTTCCCTTTCTCTTCCTGCTCTGTACTGCTTATTATGGAGGTGACAAATGAACTAGAGTTGACTGAGCCATGGACCTTCAATTGTTCGTTGACCTACACAGTCTTTCCTCTGAACAGATCCTAAAATTACAAATTACAGATCTGCCATGATGCTATTTAGTTTAATTAGTATGTTCATTTTATGGTAAAAAGGTTGCTGAACTCCTGACACCATAGTGTCAAAAATGTACAAGCTCCTGACACCCAAATGACTTTGCATGGTGGAAAGGATAATCCACCATTACTATGCCACTAACAATTATTGTTGCTGTGACTTGCACAGCTCCTGAAACTTCGGAGTTAAAAATGATGAAGTGGTGATGGTTATGGTTTTAATGCTTGCTTCTTTGTAAATTGCTGGCTGAAGTGTCACTGAAACAAATGATTTGTAAGCATGATGGTGCACTTTGCCAGCTGAGCATCTCATTAGCACAGTGGACTGTAAACTGCTTTATCACTTGCTATGGTTTATAAGTGCATTCTAATAGCTTCCTCCTCTCAGGGAGGTAATGTTTTGCTTTGTAAATGTGAGCCTATTATATATTCATGTTAATCAGCAAAATCAGTATTCTCTCTTGAGGAGTATGAAGATACCTGATTGAGAAAATGCTTGCAAGTTCCTATGTACTATGACTATGAGTCAGATGTGCTCTGTAAGCATCATAGAATCATAGAATAGTTTGGGTTGGAAGGGACATCAAAGCCCATCCAATTCCAACCCCCATGTAATGGGCAGGAACACCTCCCACTGGATGAGGGGGCTCAAAGCCCCATCCAACCTGGCCTTGAACACCTCCAAGGACAGGGCAGCCACCACTTCTCTGGGCAACCTGTGCCAGTGCCTCACCACCCTCACAGCAAAACATTTCTTTCTAATGTCTGATCTAAATCTCCCTTCTTTCAGCTTCAAACCTTTTCCCCTCAACCTATACCTGCACTTCCAGATCAAGAACACCTCCCAGCTTTCCTGTACCCCTTTTCAGTACTGGGAATCTGCTCTTAATGTCTCCCCAGAGCCTTCACTTTCCTGTCACTCAGCAACTTGGCAGGGAAAGAGCTTTGTAAAGTCCAGCTCTCTGTTATCTCGAGCAGTTGTGTGAATAATCCCTCACCTTGCCCTTGACTCAGTCACTCTCCTCTCCATAAAGCTCAGCTGTTCCAAGAAGCTCACGTGTTTGCCTGGGCGCTAGTTGTCCCTGTGCCAGCCTTGCTCTTTAGCTCTGTAGCTCTTCTGTTCAGTGCTACCTCGAGGCCCCAAACCAGACATCGATTTGGGGGGTTGGCATGCACCGTGTCTCTTGGCTGTTTTATTCCGAACGTAGGTGGGGACAATCCCAAGCACAAATAAAGGCTGGGCAGAGAGTATTTTGGGAGCAGCCCTGCAGAGAAGAACTTGTGGATGTTACTGGATAAGAATCTCAACATGAGCCAGCAATGTGCTCTCTCAGCCCAGAAAGCCAACCACATCTTGGGCTGCATTCAAAGCAGTGGGATCAGCAGGGCAAGGGAGGGGATTCTGCCCCTCTATTCCACTCTAGTGAGAGCTCAGCTGGAGCCTTGCATCCAGTTCCAGAATCCTCAGCACAGGAAGGACATGGATCTGTTGGGTGTGAGTCTAGAGGAGGCCAAAAAGATGATCTGAGAGCTGGCACAGAGAAGTCGTGGATGCCCCATCCCTGGAGGTGTTCAAGGCCAGGTTGGATGAATCATTCTGCAGTCTGATCCAGTGGAAATTGTCCCTGTCCATGGCAGGGTCATTTGAACCGGATGATCTTTTAAGATCCCTTCTAACCCAAACCGTTCTATAGTTCTATGATTTTATTGGTGAAACTTTTCCCTTTGCACCAAGGGCCTCACTCTGCTCATTTTTCTATGATGAGCACAGTCTTTCAGGGCAGTTTGTCTGTAATGCCCCAGGAACATTGTAAGACTATGGCCACAGTAGCTCAGGAGAGCCACATTATTTTGAGAATAATAGGAGATGGCAGTCACTTTGATGTAACTTGATGGTCAGATTTCATTGTCAACTTTTACATGTGTTAGTTTTAATGAGCTGCTACAAGTTCTCTCATGACCTTTCCATAAGAACCACCTATTTATGTGTGTGTATATGCATTTTTCCTTTGTGCCTTTTTTCTTTGGACAGAATATTGCAGTTATGTTGCATACACTGACATTTTTTTTCCCTGTTCTGCTTTCTTTTGCCTAATTACAGAAGAAAGAGGTGAAATAGAGCAACTAAGAACCCTACGTCTGTTTTAAAAGTGGCATGGACTAGAATGAAGAAAAGTATTAATGCACAGCATACCTTTAAATTGGCTTTAGCTTGGCTAAATTCCAGGTTGTAAAGGGATAATCAGTGTTTGTAAGTGAGTTACCATCACCACAGTTAATTCCATCACTCCGCTGGCACAGAGAAGGCTTCTGCTAACGGCTCTGTAAATTCTTCTCATTTTAATATTTGTGATAATTAGTGTCATGTCATAAAGGGCTACGGACAACTTCTCTAAAACCAGAAGCTTACCTCCAGGCCTCTCAATCTGTATTTCAATGGACTGTTAAAGTTAATAGCTAAAGTAAAATCTTAACTTTATCCTTAAAGTTAAGAAGTGAGACGAGTATCTTGGATATAATAGTCACATTCAGTAATGCTTAAAATTCTCAGGGGCCTTGTCTAAATGACATTTTTTTCAGGCTTTTATATTGGTGCATTCAGGGAAGGAGCAGAATGAAGCACAATGCCACATGATGCACAAGGCAGTGAAGCACAATGTGAACATTTGGATGAGCTAAATGGTTGCCTTGTAATTGAACGCAGTGAAATCTGGGGTACTCTTAGCCTCTGAATATAAGTGTGCTCTACAGCATACCTATCCACAGGATTGGAAATATAGCTTGAAGCATCCAGGCATTCAGTGCTTTGATTCAAAAACTCCATGTTTCTACTGCCAAATGTTGCTCTATGTATGTAGATGGGGAAGGTTTGTATGTATGTCCTTTCTTCCTGTGGTAAATGTGATGGTTGGACTTGATGATCTGAGAGGTCTTTTTCAACCTTAATGATTCTATGATTCTCTGTAATAGACAATAAAATGATGACTGAAAATATAATGACTGAAACGAAAAGTGCCTCTGCTTGGCAGCCAAAATTTGCTCTTGGATTAAAGTACAAATGGAAACTGGACACCCAAATCTGAGGACAGAAGTTGGCCCTGCAAGCTCTACATATGGTACCACTGACAAGCTGCCAGGCACCTCTGGGATGCAGGACAGAAGGCAGATTACTTAATAGTGCACAGTGGACTGCCTTGCAGCATGAGGAAACAAAACATTGGCTGAAGCTCTTGGGGCAAACCCAACACCACTACAACATGAAAGAGCAGGAATCCGGGTTCACAAATGGCAGGGGAGAAGTTCTCTCAGTGAGAGGTCCTTTGTGTGCTGAGAAATCTGTCACAAGCATATCAAGGGTTAACGTGTCCTGGTGTGCTTCCCAGATACTTCGGTCAGCTTCACCTGCAGCCTGAAGACACCCAAGCTGTGCCACCAGCATCCAGAACTCCGATATCAAGGCTGGTTGGCAAAGATAGGGTCAGCCTGAGCATGCCGTGTGTTCAGGGACCCAAGTGCTGCGCAGCTGCGTGTGGCACCTTCGGGAAGGCTTGTTCCTGCTTTCAGAGAAGACAGCAAGATTTCTACACCAGATGAGTGAATTTATAGTTTTCAAGCAATAAACAAGCTGCGAACGTGAATGAAACCAAGAGCCAAAGCAGGAGTAGCTGTTGTGTTTGGCACACCTTCAGTGCTCTTAGTGGGAAACACGCAGGCACATGGGCTCTGCAAAGAAAACTCTGCTAGTTGTGTGCTTTTTTGTGAAACTAAGCTTTTTTTGAAAACTGTAGAATCAAGCTGGAAGTGTTTCCCATCACAATGATTGGAAAAGTGCTTGGGATATTGATTTTTGGATGCTTCCTGTGTCATAGCCTCATCTATTAGGTGACCAACTTTGGTGTCAGGAAATTCAGAGAAGCAGAAGCGGATGCACGTTTCTCAGTTCTGGTGTTCTGAAAGTGTGACTTCAAATGTCAAGTATAACAGTTAAATACTTTAATTTAAATTACTGAGCAACTGCTTATTTCCCCCTGATTATACCATTTGGAACAGATTCCTAAGAAAAGGCTTGATCTTTTATTGAAATATAGAAGAGGAATCTCTCACCAACACAGACTACAGCACATGTGATGTGCTCGGGTCAAGGAAAATGATTTGTATATTCCTGGGTTTGGTATTTTTTGGCTGTGAAAGAAGGGAAATGTTTTAGGTCAAAACATAAACTTACCTATTTCTGTTTTAAAATCATTGTATTGCAACAAGTATCCTGCCAGGCTTGCTAAATGTATTCAAGGTTTTAGATAAGGAGGGCACAATCATTTTGTATGCAGATATTTTTGGCAGATCTTCTACTTCAGCAGAGCTGTGGTTGGTGGAAGATACAGCAGGTCTGGAAGAAGAGAATTGAGACAAATGTAGCTGTTGGAGAGGGCTGATTTAGAACAATCTGGACCCAGCCTGAAGAAAATCCCAGTTGTCAGGTAGCATGTGGTAGGAATTAGTGTTGAACCACATATAAGCGCAATTTCTTCTTCTTTCTGAAAGGGCCAGAAATGAGAAAGCAGGTGACCAGGAGCTCTGTGCTCCTGAGCAGAAATCCTGGAATTAAGGAAAGTTTGTAGTTGATATTATGTGACCTAACTGTTCCTGCTGATTTTTCTTCCTACCCTTGGTCATGTCTATTTAGCTTTTGATCATTATTTGTCAGGGATTGCCTGTGAATAGGGGCTTGCTTTTCTGCTGAGTAGATCAGTAATATAATAACTTATTTTCTGAGCAGACGTGCACAGGAGAGGTTTCTGGTTTTTTTCAATAGCCCTGTCTTTCCTGGATAGAATTCTCTACTGACTATTAACCTCTGACTGAGGCTTTTCTTGCTTTAATGTGGGCTATTTTTCTATTCCACCAAATTCAGTTTCAGGGAACCCACATCTTAAAAAAAAAAAAGAGAGAAAAGACAGAAAGACCAATAGATGTATCGTGTTCCAATAGTCCTTCCTTCCCTAAGAAAGCATATTAAAAACATAAAAAGGGATTAATAATCTTCAATTGAACCCTTTCTACCAATTTTATTATTATACTGACAACACTGGAGGTCATTGCCAGCTGTCCAGGTTTTTGCACAGAACTTTGATATGAGATTGCTGCACCTTCACAAGGTTTGCCAAAGCTTCATATGAATGTGTGCAAATTAATTAACTAAGAATTGATCCTAAATATCTTACATGAATTTGTGGAGGTCTTTAAAGCTCTTTGTTTCTTTGTAGAATGAGCATGCCTTGGAGAAAATTTGTTAGGACAGCACAAGGTTTTATATTTTGTTTGATATGCCCAGGTACCCCATGACAGGTTGTGGACCTATGTCCTGGGAAACCTCTTCACTTCTACAGCTCTTAAATCCCACCGGTTCACACATCTTTTCTCCAGCAGTTCCAGATCAGCCGCTGTTGTCCCATGGAAGTCCCTGCTCATGTGCCCCATGAAGTCCTTCCAAACAGATAAAAGTGGCAGCAGTATCACATTTATATTCCTTACATTGACCTTTTCAGCCCAGTTGTTGCTCAGCTGGCTCATTTCCCTTGGTGATTTTCGTAGGTTTTCCAACCAATACTTCAAATGTGCCAGTCACTGTGGTGCTGATGCTGTTTGCCATGGGCTGGACTGGGTGCACCAAGCATTTTTTAAAAGCTTTGGAACTGCTCACCTTTGGGGCAGCAAAAAATTTAAATTTCCAATGACTGTGCACTTGGGAATGTGTTGTTAACTGACCCTCTGCTCTGCTGGCCTTTGGACACCTCTGGGTTTAATTTATTCTGAACCCTCCCATCCTGTTGTGAGGTTCATCTGGGATGTCTCTGGAGAAATCACACCAGTGTTTTATCCAGGGCTGTTGGTAGGATTGGTTGTCTCACTGGGAGTAATTATGGAAGGTTATGATACCTCTGTGCTGAAAGATGTCCTTTCCTGCATGGGACAGACCAGTTTTCTCTGGGTACTTTGAAGCAGAAGGTCACCTCTAAGGACATGGATATTTATTTCCTGACGATTTCTATACTCCCACAAGAGAGGGCGGTTGCACTTTCAATTACTAGGAAATTGCATTTTTCAGTGTTTTGTAACAAGCTATTTCACCAGATCTATCTACCAGAATTGCAATTGGAAGAGGAATTCAGATAATTCACAAGAAACCACTTAGCAAGATTTTCTCAAAGATCATATGAAATGTATAATGGACCCCAAAAAACCAGAGGCAGAATCTAACCAGAAGGTAACTGGGTATATTTCAGCGTTCCAGTAACTGGTGATCTGATTCTCAGATGGACAAGATGTCTGTATATGTCCAGATGATGCCCAGAGACATTATCTCCCCTGCCTGGCTGGGGTTTCTTCATGGTGTTACTTTCCTCCAGGATCCTTGGTTTGCAAGGATTAACCACTGGACATCAAAAACATGAAGCCCATAGTGAATCTGCTGAGCAACTCCAGGTGCACATGGCAGTTGGTCTTACTCACAGCTTGGCAGCACTATAGATGTGCCTCAAGAGCAGTCTGGCTTTTTGTATATTGTAAGTTTTCCTGCACTTACTCAAGACGTGCATGTAGATTGTGCCCCATGGCTCCATCAATCTCAAGAAAGTCCCTACCTGAAAGCCATATTTTCTCATTCAAATGTGTTTATGAATGTTGTTAAATTTGACATAGAGCTTGCAGTAGGCCAGAAATAACTGTGACTGAGCTATCTACCAGGAGAGACAGAGAGGCTGGTTGGTAGGAGAATGAGTAAAGCTGTTGCAGGTAAATTTGTCAGACGTGGTAAAGGATTCCCATGTGAAAAACACCAGTTCCAACTCCAGCAAACAGACTGTGTATACAGTTACTTCCTATAAAACCTGATCCAGTGGAAGGTGACTCTGCCCATGGCAGGGGGTTTGAAACTGGATGAGCTTTAAGGTCCTTTCTAACCCAAACTGTTCTATGATTCTATGCATGGTTCCCCTTGAGATGGAGTCATGGGACTGGGAGACTCAGTGAATGAAGTGTACAGCTTCCCTGGACTCTGATACAGGGGGAGGGACTGTGCTACCAGCCTTCAGCTCTTTTGTATGAGAAAATCAACACCAATGAGCTGTTTGTCTGACAGAAACAAATGTGTGAAAGCCACTGTGTCTCCTACTTGAATTGGCCACGATGTCTTTTGTGGCACATTCATTAAAGTCTTGGTTGCCAGTAAGTTCTTCTGAAAAAATACTGTAATTAATTTTCTTCAGGTGTTAATTGGAATATTGTATATAAAAGTGAAGTAATGCCTGAGGGCTAATGGGTTGCTAGCGTCCTAATCCCAACGAATAGTGAGAGAAGTGTGAGCCTGTAAGAAAAACCTGATTAAGTTTACTTCAGGGTTTCAAGTACCACGAGTTCCCCTGCAAATTTAATCCCCTTTAATGAGTATGCAGGAGGGTGATTACCTGAGAGGAACTTTTAATGAATCGATTGTGAAAGTTGTTTTGCAAAGATTGGCAAGTGAATGCAATGCAGTTGATACTTTCTTGTAATCGTCTGCATTCATCCTGAAGAGGTGGCATAATCTGGAAATTCTCAATACTGTTCAAATGGACGCCTTGAAATTTGGTTTATGGATGTGATCAATATCCTTGAGGGTTAGAATCATAGAATCATTAAGATTGGAAAAGACCTCTAAGATCATTGAGTCCAACCGTCAGACCAACACCACTGTGCTCCAGCTCCTTCTCTGGATGTGCTCCAGCATCTCAAGGTCTTTCTTAGAGTGAGGGACCCAAAACTGAAACCAGGATTTGAGGTACAGGGGGATGATCCCTTCCCTAGTCAAAGTCCTCCTTAAGTCCTTCTTTAAGTTCCTTAAACACTGTGTCTGCACCTGGCTGCCCACACAAGAGGCCGTTATCATTTGGGGTAAAACTTTTTTTAAAAGAACATTACATTTTACCAACATTTTTAAAATAGAAAGACCCAGTAACAGGTCATCTGTAGATTATCTCCATGAAGTCTTCATTAAAACACTGAAAAGTGATCAGTGTTGGGGATAAAGTTCAATAGGGCACAATGTTATATTTCAGATGGCAATGACCAGCCTGGATATCCATCTGTCCTCTTAGCTTTCCTGGCTGAATGATGCTCTGAAGCATAATCTTGCAGAGGATTTGGACTTCTCCAGCAGCCTCCCTATGCATACAAACCAGTGCCACCAGAAGAGCCAGGCTCCAGATGAAATATTCAGCTGGATTATTGGAAAAATGTTCCTTTAGTGTGGCCTATTGGGTTCCAGCTTGGAGTAAACACCAGCAGTGCTTACTGGCAGGATCCTGGCTTAGCTCAGACATGGTGTGGCCAGCAGGAACAGGGAAGGAATCATCCTCGTGGACTTGGAGCTGGTGAGGTTGCACCTGGAATCCTGGGTCCAGTTTTGGGTACCTCACTCTAAGAAAGATATTGAGGGGCTGGAGCACATCCAGAGGATGGCCACGGAGCTGGGGAAGGGTCTGAAGCACATGGGTTCTTGGAGCGGCTGAGGGACCTGAGGCTGTTTAGCCTGGAGAGGAGGAGACTGAGAAGAGACCTCATCACTCTCTTCAGCTCCCTGAAAGGAAGTTGTGATGAGGTGGGTGTTGGGCTCTTTCCTCAAGTAACAAGCTATAGGATGAGAGGAAACGGCCCAAAGTTGCACCTGGGGAGGTTTTGATTAGTTATTAGGAAAAATGCCTTTACTGAAAGAGTGGTGAAGCACTGGCAGAGGCTGCCCAGGGCAGTGGTGGTGTCTCCACGTCTGGAGAGGATCAAAACTCACATATATATGGTGCTTTGAGACATGGTTCAGTAGGCACAGTGGGTTTGGGCTGACAGTTGGATAGGATGATCTTAGATATCTTTTCCGACCTTAGTGAGGCTGTGATTTTAAACGCATTCAAACAGGAAAGCAGAACTGGCATTAGGGGTCTCTAGAGCAGAGGGAATGCTTTCCCTTTGCTTTTAGCTAATGCATCGTCAGAGATGGAATGTGTGGACCAAGTCACCACTGTTTTAAACACTGACCTGTTGTACCCAGGTTATTTCTTTTTTTCCTGTCTTCTCCTCTTTTCCCAGATTTAGTTACATTTTTTAAGCCTCTCTGATTCCTGCTCTTCAACATGTTCTGCACGGCTGGATGCTGCCATAGCTCTAGGAAAGGCCATTGCAGTCATGGAATGTAAGAGCATGCCAGAGGTTTCGGATTATCTCCTGAGCTGGGATGCTTTCTGGATGTGTTGCTGGTGAGCGATCAAATTACCTATTAAACACAGAACTGCTTGTCAGGCAGGATTACCATCTGAGGTTTGAATTAGCCCAACTTTAGTTTTTAATGTACCGTGGTGTGTAGTTACTTGTGGTTCCACTTCATTCTAGCAGGGTTTAATCCCTTGGACAGCATATAATTAGAATCTGAAAGCCTATAGGTCTCTTGCTAGTTTTCTGGTGAAAGAGGAATCTGTTCTTATGTGTAAATAAAGAGCAATTTGTTATCTCAAGATAATTTAGGTCTCAAGGAAAATCTTTGACTGTATCATTCTGCTCATTACAACAGGTATTATAATGGATTCCCATGGAGAAAAAGGCTTGGGTGATAACATTCAAAAGAAACTGATTAGAAAATCCACATGATTTATAAAATTCCTCTTGCTAAAGCACAAGAGAAGTGTAATGAAAGCATAATAGTAATTATATGAAATCCATACAAGGGATTCATGCTGACGGCATTTTGCAACAAAAATGGATTGATGAAAGGAGAAATGAGACAAAGGAGTATGGTTTTAAAAGACAGCATTAGGAGAACCTGGGTGTGCTGCAGAGGCTGGTGTTGACTGAAATGAAAGGTCAATACTTGTTTTTGTCTGGAGCTGGCAAGCTGCTGAGCCGAGCCATCACAGTTGCTCTGGCTTCCCTTGGAGAGTCTGCTGTGGGCAAGTAAAATCAAGCAAGGTTTGCTAGGAGCAGAACTGCTGCTCAACAGGAGAGAATCAAAGCCGTGTTTGGGCAAACAGATGGGTTTCAGATGCTCTTTTCTGCTGATAGTATAATTCAATTTTTACCACTTGCAGCTTTGTAGTGTCCTCGATAGTTGTTTTTCTTTTTTCTTTTCCTAATCTGTAGGTGTAGCTGGGCAATTTGAAAATACATCAGAGAGGTCAGAGTATTCAAACTGTGGCTGAGGAAAATTTAAGTCCAATGGTATTTGCAAAATCTCTCAAGATTTTTACTAAATATTGTTTGAAAAGATATTTTACAGTGGCTGCTTACATCTCTTTTATTTTGAAATGTGCACCTAGTGACAAACTAACAGAGTAGCATTTCTGCCCTGGTATTTCTTCACGTATGTCTCTACTACCTCCACTTTTATTTTGCTTTAATGACAACAGCTTTAAAGTGTTATTTCATTTTATTAGGGCTGTTTTAATCCAGAAAATAAAGCAGCACACTTAAGTGAGCACAAAACTATAACTGCCCTTAATTACTCTGAATACAATATTTTAACTCTTTAATTTTAATGCTATTCTGTGATATTTAAAGATGTTATGTACACTTGTGTGACTTCAGAATATAGCTGGGTATTTTTTCCAATACAAAGTTTTCTATTTCGCCTCATGAGATTTTTTTCTATGTTGAAAATGTTCCTTTTTTTCTTTTTAACTTTCTAAATCACTGCATTGCAAGGAGAAAAAAAGAATGTTTCAATAAAGAATCCCAACTAAACCAACACATTAGAACCAGCTGTTTAGTAGGAATCCTGTGAAAGTGCAAATGAGACTTTGTGCTGTCCTGCGAGGGGCAGTTCATCTCACCCTTGGACAAGTTTTATGCTATGGTGGGTGAATCACCTTTGGAAGGATCCACATGTGTGCATTAACATCACAGGAGCTAAAGTACTGAGCTGGGGCTGTGATAACTATTATTCATATACCAGATTCAGGGCAGATAATTCCCTCTTTTAAATTTCCACAGCACGCGTTGCTCATCTGTCCTGGTTCAACACACAATGTGAGAACAGGGATGTGGTTGTACCCTCAAAACTTTTCATGCCCTTTGGACCATTTGAAACAAAGGTTGTGGCTGCAGCCACATCCAGTGAAGCCAGAAATTGTGTTTCTATCTTGTTCAGTGGGCTTGGGAATCCAGACCTCCCTCTCAGGCATTTAGAGAGAGGGCAGGATCATAAAATCAAAGAGTCATGGAGTCATTTGGTTGGAAAAGACCTTTGAGATCATCAAGTCCAACCATACCTGTCTACTACCAAACCAGATCCCTGAGCACCTCATCTGCTCATCTTTTAAACAACCCCAGAGATTAGCACTCTACTACCTCCCTGGGCAGTATCTGCCAGTGCATGAGAACCCTTTCAGTGAGGAATTTTTTCCTAATATCTAATATGAACCTGCCCTGGAGCAACTTGAGGCCATTTTCTCCCATCCGATCCCTTGTTACCTGGGAGAAGAGTCCAGCACCCAGCTCACCACAACCTCCTTTCAGGGAGATGCAGACAGTGATAAGGTCTCCCTTCAGCCTCCTTTTCTCTTAGTCCTTAGTCATCTCTCACAACCCCTTCCCCAGCTCCATTCCCTTGTTTCAGAGATGCTCCAGCCCTTCAATGTTCTTCTTGAAATGAGAGGTTCAAAACTGAACCAAGGATTCACCAGCACCAAATACAGTGGTACAATCAATCCCCTTGTCCTGCTGGCCACACTGGATAAAATGAAGGATTTTGACCTTTGCATTTGGGTTGAGGTGCTGTGATGAGTAGGTGTAGGGGTTTTGTCCTTTTACTTCTGAAGCATGGTGACTGTAAGTCATTGCCACATTGATGTTTCACACGTTGTGAATTGGCAAATAAACAACTGCTGGCTGGTGAACGCTGCTCCCTGGCAGATACAGATTCCTGGCACTGAAGGATTAATGGCTTGAATAACTTTTTCAAATGCCATTCTGTGGAGGCAGCACGAATGGGGCTCATGGTCACTTTTTGTCACCTAATGTGAGCCCTAATAGCTTCAGTAAATGATGCTGCTGAAGTAGAAAACCACATTAACGGCCCTATCTCTCCACTGAGCCAGCTGTAGGCTATGGAAGAATGTGTCCAGACTTACTTATCTTCCCTAAGCCACAACCAGCACAGACCTTGTGGTCAAAATAAAGCCTCTAATTTCATTTTCTATCTTTAGCACATATTTATTTGTGGGTAGTTGAATTTTTCCTTCATTCTGATTTCATTACAGTGAAGTTATTGATACCAACTGGAGTACATTGGGCATGACATGATTGCTGGTGCACCGTGTGATAACGTGCATCTGGGAGGGATGGTTCATACAGCTGTAATAGCAGGCACAGCTTTCCTTCTCCATGTTTGATTCAATCCCTGACACACACCGAATTAGGGGGATCAGTCTAGCCTGCATCCTGCTAGACTGATGCCCTTCACAAAGCATATTATTTCTCTTGGTCCCAATTTTCACCTTTGTGGCAAACTGAGCCCACAGTCCCAGAGCCTGAACAGACATGAAAAGAGAAAATGAGCTTCCAGCTTATCCCACTAGCTGTGGTCCAGGTCACTCAGGATCAAACAAGATCAGGGAGAGAGGACAAGACAACTTTGATTGCTGCTGTCTTGGGTGGAAGAAAAAGCCAAGGTTTAATTCTCCAGGAACTACCAATTCAATAACTATAACCATTGCAATTAGTATTAAGTTGAACTCTAACGTAGCTCTTTTGGTTTAAAATTTCCCAGGGCCTTAACAGGGAAGCCAGCATCGTGACCACATTTTACTATTTGCAATTGTATCTGCAGTTTTACGAATTATGGGTAAAAGTAAGGCAAATACAAAACGAGATACTGCTGCAAGGATACAGTGCAGAGGTGATTGCATCCGTCCTCCTCTGAGGCCTGGACCAGCCCTCTCCGCACTGGATGTAGCGCAAAATATCCGGCAGTTTGGCTTTACAGGTTTCCCATAATAATGAGTGTTTGGCTCTCAGGAGAAGACATCCATCACAAGGTGTGAGTAGACTTTCACCTCCCAGATCCTTTGTACTGTGTCAGAGTCTTTTATTTCAAGCTTTTTGGAAGCAGACCTGTTGCATGACCTATATTTATCTGTGCCTGTTATAATCGCATCTGTCAGTGACCACTTTTAGGCAGCTGCATTCAGATACCACTAACTGAAGAGTTAAGGTTTAAATTTCTCCTGATGAAACTACTGGTAAAACCCCTCAGTACCCAACCCTTAATTGCTAGTGCTCGTTTCAGATAACAAAAACCTGAGAGTCATCTGCACATTCATCATTTCTGAGTTTGTTCTCCTCTATTTTCATAGTTCAGTCATCTTTTACAGTCCATGAGACTCTGGTTTCCAGCTGCCATTACTGTGGAAATCCACAATTTTCAGTGCAGGCCCCTGAATGGCTGTGGCTTCATTCAAAGGGTTAAATCTAGCCCCTACTGGAACCCTGGTCTGTAGCACAATCACAGAAAAGTGGGATTTGCATCCTGCAGTGAAAGAGGCAGAGAGATTTGTTCTACTTTGTTATATAGACTCCTAGAAATTGATTTGTTGCCTTCTGGAAACAAAAACTAACTATAAGTGATGTTCAGATCACCATAAAGGATCGAGTTCTCAGTGGCCTGGTTATGGAAGTGGGATCCATGCTACTCATTTGCTGTGTGAATGGGACAGGTCACTTAATCTCCCTGTACCTCCTTTTCTCCTTTTCATAAATCTGAAAAAGTTTGACAGAGGTTATTTCCAAAGTGCTGCAAGATTTAGAGATGAAAAGTAGTAACATGCCTTCTACCTACAAATACATATTATAATTGTAGCATAGTCAGGCTCTTTATCGGGGAGTGAAGGGATAGGACAAGTGTTTTAAGATGAAAGAGGGGATATTTAGTTGAAATTTTAGGAAGAGAAGTTTTTGTGTGAGGATGCTGAGACACTGGGCCAGGTTGCCCAGAGAAGCTGTGGCTGCCCTATCCCTGGAGGTGTTGAAGACCAGGTTGAATGGGGCTGGGGCTTTGAGCAACCTGATCCAGTGTGAGATGTCCCTGCCCATGGCAGGAGGTTAGAAGTGGATGGGCTTTGAAGTCCTGAATGTTATGACTCTATCATTATACTTTGCTACATAAAATACATATTTAAACATTATATAGAGAGTTGTCAAAACTCTTACAAATCACTTTTCTGAAGTACATTTATTTGGAACTTATATGGACAAAAATTGATAAAATTTCTCCTCTTTTCCCCTAGAAAATCCATTTTTTTGAGAACATGCTATACAAGGGGTAGAGGCTCTGTCATTTTGGAGAAAGTAGATTTTACTCAATGGTAAGCCAGTAGTGAAAAGTGAGAGTTAATTGCAAGATGGAAAGAAGGTACCAAAATAGCTTATTTTATATGCCAAAAAGAGGGGAAGGGAACTAGAACACATGAATAATGTACAATAAAATACGTGGAGACAAAAGAATCAGAATTAAACACATATACGGTAATTGAAAATTGTCCACAAAGAAGAAATGATGTGGGTGATATGCCAATTTTCAAAAGTGCTTGAAAACACAAATAGAATTTCATTTTCCCTAAGCAGTTGGTGCAATGAAAAATGTGTATTATTACTTGTGTCTGGCAAAGGGAGACCTTGTGGGAAAAGAAGTCATCGAAGAACTGTAATATGCCATTATTATGCCCTTGGAAGCATGACGAGGAGCGTGCTCCAAGGAGCAGTTTGGGAAGCAGGGAAGAGGTGTGAGTTATTTGCAGATGTGAGTGCACGGCCGTGGACAGAGGGCAGTGCAATGCAGGGATATTGGTGCCCTGTAAATGATACAGAGACCACCAGTAGTCAGCAGGTGCCTGGCTGATGCTCTGCCCTCTGCCTGCGGGGGCTCCATAACCCCCCTGAGCTGGGCACGCACCCCTCCACACGCTGTGATTGCCAGTGCATCAGGTACAGTTAGAGATAAACAATCAGCAGCGTAGCAATAACTGTCTTGGCAAATAAAATAAAAGAAACCCTACTTGTTTCATAAGAATTGTAGGCTCCTGGGAGCCCAGCTTGTGCTGTTCAGAGCCTGTGCCTTTTTATCATTCTGTCCTAAGATGAAATGTCTCTTTCCTGTTCTTACATTTTTGCAATGTTGTTCTTGGGCTGCGTGTAAATGTTGCAAATCACACATGTTGTGTGATGTGGGACTGTCCGTTTCACATGCCAGCAAGTAGTACAGCGTGACAGAAGCTGTGAAGCTGACCCCAAGACCTGTGATTGCTGTACTGTCACTTGAGTCAAACTGACTCATTTTTGGTCTAACTGTCCTGCAGTTGGCAAGGGATCCAGTAAAGACCAATGATGAAAGCTTCTGAAAAAACATTTCTAATTCCCACTTCACCCATCTAATTCCTCTGTGCTACTCCAGGTTCTGAGAGGGTCAGTTGTGCTGTGCCCTGACTCTTCATTGAAAGCCGAGGCAACAGAATTATCCCCAGAGATGCAGGTGGCAGAGGTTAAGAGCTGGAAAGGGGTAAATTGCTTTTTGCTCTACCTGCTTCTGCATTCCCGAACTCCATATACGCTCCTGTACACGAGCATCATGGTAGCTCCATAACCCTGGACAACTCCCAGAAGTATTCAGAGGAACTATATTGCAGGTATTGTGCATTGTCCAGCCTGCGTCTCAGCTGAACCCTGGAATCTTTTACTGTCACACACAGGAGCAATATTTTATTGGTCTATCAGCCACAGTTTCTAGGTCATTGTTGACAAATTTAACAAATTTAACAAATTAACCCCAATGATCTGGTTGTCGGAGAAGGCTGAAGTTGGAGGGTTCCTAGGGTGCAACTCCAGGCCCTTCTTACCAAGGGTAGTAACTTCGTTGTGGAAATAAAAGCCCTCTACCTTGTGTCAGGTTTGCCCCAGGAGACAGTGCTGCCACTATGACCATAACTCCCCAGCTCTCAGTGATAAGTAAGTGACATCTTGAGGTGAAATGTTCAGTGAGACATCAAGTTTATGATCATAACAACCTTTACTGGCATCTGGTGCATAACACAGATGCATGAAATTGTGTTTAAGTATGAAAAACATTAACAAAGCGAATTGCCTCTGCTTGTGCCTTTTTTTCAGAAGCCTTACTCCACAGCTGTCCTACATCTAAAGCTATATATATATATATATATATATATATATATATAGACACACACACGTATTATTGCTGTGGTTTGTAAACTCTATTCATGCCTGTATTCAAATAAAAACCCTGTCTAACTAAATGGATCATTTCATGACGTTCCAAGAATTGGCAATGACATTAAATGATTTCCTGCAGCAGGAGAGAGGGAAATAAAAAAAGTGGCCTTGATAACACACTCCCTTAAAAAGCTGCACAATGAACACAGACCGCAAGGACTGCTCTGTTATGAAAAATACTGTGTAGGTACAAACTACGTCAGAGAGGGAAGCGTGCCAAGAGAGCTCTAAACCTGACATTTTAATAAGGGAAATATCTCATTTTAACTGTGTATAGATTATTTCCCCCTGAGGCTGATACTTATGTTTATTTTATTTTTTTCATATAAAGGAAGCAGGTGAGCTATCAGCAGCTGCAGCCAGTGTATATGGCATTTTAAGGCAAACTCCTATAGTGTATAGCAGAAATACAGTATTTGCTTATCACTGTGTTAATAAATACGTACCTCCTCATACATTCGCTGATAAGGTCTTCGAGGGTATAGTGAAATATGGCAATAGAGTTCCTGTGAGGAGGAAGTTGGTAAAAGCTCATGTACATGGCTAAAGAAAGATATAACTAAAAAGAAATGGCCAAATTGCACAGTTCTTGCTCCTGGTGAGAGAAGTGACCTATTTCTGCCTACACTGTCCAGGCAGGCTTTGCTCCTTGTTCTGTGTAAAGAGGCAACATCTCCCCAGAGATGTTCTGCTGGTAGGGAAGGGACCAACCTGTGATATACCCCCGGTCCCCCCACCGGCCTTCACTGCCAGGTTTCAGGCTTTACATCTCAACCTCTGCTGTCTACCTTCAGCCTAACTCTCCATCTCACACCTGTTTCTTCCTATTTCCCTGATTTTTCCTTGGAATCAAAGCTGCAGCGCTGCCTCATATTTCTAACAGTGCCGTCTCCTCACTGCCATGTACCAGCGCTCATACCTCTAAGGGAGAGATTTTTCACCCAGTGGGTGGTGAAGCACTGGAACAGCTCCCCAGGGAAGCAATCACAGCATCGAGTCTGCCAGCATTCCTGAAGTGTCTCAACAATGCTCAGTCACAGGATGTTCATGTTGGGAGTGTCCTGTGTAGGGATAACAGTTGAACTCAATGATCCTTTTGGGTCTGTTCCAACTCAGATAATTCTATGATTCTAGGACTGGTGTTTTCAGAGCCAGAGCAGTCATTTTTTTTGCTCAGCCTCCAGTAAAACTGATTGAGTTTTCCAAGCTCTGAGGAGACTTTTAAAGTTGGACCAGAGTCTTTGGAGCCAGATGGGTAACAAGTTGTTCCCGCACTCCACCGGACAGGATCACAGGGTGTTACGGTCCTCCTGTACCTTTCCACCTTGTCGATTAGGCAGGATTTGGATAATCTCTTCAGTCACTGCTGAGGAGCAGGAGACCCTCAGAAACAGAATCTAATTTCCACTTCCAGCATCAGCCACTGCCAGTTGCTTTAAAGAACTGGCTATTTAACACAACTGTTGCAAGTAGTATATGGTTTGATCTTTCTAGAGCCCTCTTGTAATCTTCTAACATCCTGCTTTAAGAAATAAAGAAAAAAAATTGAGGCATGCTTGTAAGCTTTCCTTTTTTTTTGTTCACTCTGTATCTCGTCATGATCTCAGACTGAAAAGGGCTTTCATCTGTATTAGCACAAACACTTCTGCTGCATTTCTGCACCTTCTCAAGCATCTTATCCAAAAGCTTCTTCTTTCTTCCTGCCTACTCTTCATGTTTTCCTGTTACTTATTTTTTGTCCAAAATCTGTAGCTACGTAGGATAAAAAAGCAAAAAAAAACCCCAACCAACACATAGAATTTGTTTGTTAAATTCATTTACAGTGCAAACTCTGTAATAAAACTGCATGCATTGGGTGTTTTGGTATAGAATATACCTGAAGGAGGCAATGTATGATCTCCTATATTCTATATTTCCATTTTTGGAGGTTGTGTATTTTGTTTCAGTAGTCAGGTGTAGCACAAATGGAAATTCCATACACACACAGCTGCTGCTATTTATCCAGATTTCTCAAGGCTCAGATCTCTCTTAATCCACTCTTTCACTCTGCTCTTGAATGTCAGCTTTTGTTGCATACATCCTTGTTGAGATAGGTAAGAAAACAAAGCTTATCTTTAATATCAGTATAAGAGATGGATTTTATATTCTGTAGCTTTCAGTTGCTTACTCAATTGTGATGCTCAGATGTGAAGTGTTAAGCTTTTTATTGTATGCTACAAATTCCTTTAAAGTTGCTGGTTTGTGATCTGGAAGACTTACAAAGCACTTTTATTTGACATGTATCACACCAGGACATTTCTTGTTGCCCCTGGCATGCAAAACTGGTTGTTGTACTGATTTGATTATTGGGCATTTGATAAGCCTAATAAACCACTTCCCCAAATGTGTGGAGAACGGGGAAAAATAAGTTAATTCTAACATTATGAGATTGTTAGATTTTTCTACAGAGTGATTTTCTGAAATCAGCCTTCTTGCTGGGAAGAAGTGAAAGCTAATTAGAAAGCACAGTTCTCAAGCAGAAATTACAGAAACCGTGGCCCTTTAGCATGAATGACAATGCAGTGAGACATTTCCCTTGCCAGCTTTCACAGCCAGAGCTGTAACTGTGAGGCAGGGAAGATGATTTTCTCTTCTAAAGCAGAACATTCCCCTGTGCTGTACTCCTCTTGTCCTCTTGCTGGTTACATTTCTCGAACTATTATGGTACTTCCATTATATTTATATGATAATTTGAATTAGTATTAAAAGAAGTGGAGAGGGATGAGAAAACCTGGAATAGAAATTGACATGAATTGTCATCTAGGATCTATATTAATTTATATTCATTGAGAAATATAATATAAATATGAAGAGAAAGGAGTTAACAACAGGTATACCTTCAGAAACATTATCATATTATCTTTGCCATTTACTTTCTGTATCACTCCTGACATTTGAAAGGCTCTTTTGCACTCCTAGCAATCTCTTGCTACCTTGTTGCTTCTGATTTTGGATGAAGTGATACGGTTGATTCATAGGAATAAATAGAATAAATTAACAAAGTAGATAACAGAGGGTTTTAACTGAAGATGTGTATGTGTTTGGACGCTAGTTAATGAGTTTCAGGTGCTTATCTAATTGGAGTATTTTGGCATCCATTTGCAGACTCCACTGAGTCCTCAAACTATGCTCTGATGGTAAAACAGTGAGAACACTGGAACCAGCTTTGGTCTGCCCTGGTTCTAGGACTCTGGACACATTGAGCATGAGAGTGTCCTTGCTAGCGAAGGGTACATTGCACTTCTCATTGAGCAGCAATACAATCTCCAGATTTTGAGAGACACTGAGCAACTGCTGTCATTAAATTACTCTTATTCAATCAGGATTTCCAAAGATTGGTCCCTGGGGACGGAGAGTGAGAGTGAAGATTCACACCTCTATTTTAGGCAGTGTTAAGCAACTAATTGAGTTCTATTTGAACAAAATCAGAAGCCTGGTTCTGTTATGGAGCCAGTGGAGAAAAATCAGGTACCTTTGGGGAAGCACTCAATTCTGAATGTCGAAATCACAGAATCATAGAATGTTCTGCTCTGGAAGGGACCCATAAGGACCATCGAGTCCAAATCCTGTCCCTGCACAGGACAACCCCGCGTGTCTGAGCACACTGGCCAAATGCTTCTGGAATATTGTCAGGATTGGTGCTGTGACTGCTTCCCTGGGGAACTGTTCCAGTGCTCCACCATGTTTTGAGAGAACCTTTTCCTAATGTCCATCCTAACCCTTCCCTGGCACATCTTTATGCCACTCCCTTGGGTTCTGTCATAGGTCCCAGAGAGAAGAGATCAGCACCTGCTCCTCCTCCTCCTCTTGTGAGGAAGCTGTAAACTATGATGAGTTGTCCCCTCAGTCTCCTTTCCTCCAGGCCTATTATCTGTAAAATTCAAGCCTCTGTTATATTTTTCCAAGTTGCAATATCTGTTTCAAGTCTCAAAAAACTTCTTCTAGGTAACTTCTCAAAATTCAAGGAAAAGAAGTTCTAGAAGTAGTGTTCCACCTCCAGGCCCTAATTCCCAGTGTAAGGCATAGAAATGTCTTAAAAATCAAAGACTCATCTAAAATATAGGAAAAAAAAAGTCATTTTTAGAAAAATAAATATTATTTAGCATGCTCTTTTAGTTGCCACAGCTGCTTTGTGGACTGTCAGCTGTTGTTTCTAGGGGGAAAGTGTGGATGTCTTCTGCCAGCATGGGGTGACCAACGTTGGATAATTACAAGTAGAAACATTAAACCCATGGCAGCCTCCGCTAACGGAGATAGCTGCAGGTGCTGAATTTATTTCAGCAATGGGAAAGTGTAACTTTGAGTAACTGGACTGTTAATGACTGATCCTTTGGCAGCCCAACAAAAGTACAATGAGCTTTAAACAGACTTAATGATAATTTCTCCGGAAGTATCAGTTTACTTTCCATTAAAGGATATGGTAGCTCTTCAACCCGAAACGTGGATTTTAAAACAATAAGGGGTCTATAGGAAAAAGAGGTTTTGAAATGGCAGATAACTGCTGGCTAACATTTGGACTAGCACTAGGTAGTGCATTCTGTTTCCCACTTGGAGCCATGGCTCGGCTGGCAAGCAGAGCCGCTATGGGCTGGTTTTCCTTTCATTGTAATTTTGTCTCATCTTGGACACAGTCCTCTTAGTAAAGGACTTCACATTTGAACAAATTGCTTCTCAGCCTGAACAGTCCAACACAGAAAAGAAAAAAAAATGACCAGATGCTTGTCTCTTTCCCAGAGGGAAGAGCACAGTGGTCTAACCGTCAAGTTTGACATACCTAATCAGCAGTTCAAGCCCTGGCAGTCATTCAGAGGTAGATAATGCAGGCTTGATATTTTGGCTGGGGACTGGATGGTGTAAAGAAATAGACATGGGCAGAGCAGTTTCCAAAGGCAGGTGACAGGAGATGGAAGCAAAATTTGTTCAGTACTGTAATTTGTTGTCAGTATGACTGCTCTGAGTTCACAGGGTGCTCGGATGGGCGTCTTCTGAACCATGACGTGAGAAAATTCAGAGCAAGGCAGAAAAGCAGCTTAGCTCATGAAGCTGGTGGAGAGTAATCTGCTCCGTGCTCACACAGCCCTGGTTTAAACCACACTGAACATTGTTCCTGCCCCAACCTCATCAGGCAACTTTTGTGTGAGATATGCTAGAGGATCTCAGTAGCTTTGAGAGTCTGTAGACAGTGCCAAGGAGTTTTCCCAAAGAAAGATGTAAGTGCACCCTGCAGTCCCCTGCCCAAGGGACAGGCATGGCTCCAGGCACTCATTGCGTGGACAAACTCTGCCCGTGGGCAGCTAATATCATTTTTAATCCCATAATTACATACTATGAGTGCTGTCACTTCTGCTGATTTCCACAGGGATGGGTTCGAGGCCAAAGATGCACAGACAAGAGTAAAACTGGGTATGTGGCTTCCCTGCCATCATCGACAGGTTCTTGAGATCACTGATCAGAGAGTGCAGAGATAGTATGAGGGGGAGCAGTTCGAAGATGAAAGAGGGGAGACTGAGATGAGATCTTAAGAAGAAATAATTTCCTGCAAGGTTGGGGAGGCTCTGGCACAGGTTACCCAGGGAAGTGGTGGCTGCCCCATCCCTGAAGGTGTTCAAGGTCAGACTGGATGGGGCTTTGAGCCCCCTGATCCAGTGGGAGGTGTCCCTGGCCATGGCAGGGGGGTGGAACTTGATGGGCTTTAAGGTTCCTTCCAACCCAAATCATTTCATAATTCTATGATTCTATAATGCTAACACAGGATTCAAAGTCATAGCTACAGTAAAGGTTCAGTCTCTTTTACAGGTTGCGTGCAAGAAGATAGCATGGTTGTGGAGCCTAACTCATGGATTAGATGATGTCAGAGAGACAAGTGTGCCCTGAGTTATAAAAATAATTTGTTGCCCCAAGCAAAGAGCCTGAAGTGCCATAGATACAATAGAATTGGGTCTGTGACAATTTAGCAGTAAGGCATTGCCAACTAGGAATTCAGCTGGATCTGATGGAACTGTCTTTGATCTCTGATTTATAAGAGTTGCAGGCATTTCCTTACAAATTTTCTGGCATTTGAATTTAGAGGTCATAAATGATTTTCTTATCATTTAATATTAGCTATAAAATATCCATATTTTAATGTACTAGTGTAGCACTAGGTGCAATCCTCTGAGACCTGCTATTGACTGAGAGGCTGATTTAGCAAAAATTTTCAGCTCTTGCTTCCTCTTGCTCTTGTGACTGCTCTGATGACATCTGGGGAGCTTGTCTGTTTTTCCACCCACGTGAAATTCTGTTATGTCCCCGAGAGTCTTTCGACAATCTGTCTACAAGTGACTTCTGTGCCCTACCAGCTGTATAAAAATGGCTTCATTTCCAAACAGAGTGGGTCATCAGGCTGAGCATGAGGGTCAATGGAAAGGATTAGCCTCTTCCAAAGTTTGAATCACGCGATCCTAAAGGAGGTATCCAAGAGCAAAACCTTGAAACTGTGGAGTTTTTCACTCTGTTTCCTGTAATAAAGAGTTTTAGATGATTGGGTCAGGTGGAGACATCTGCATATTACATGTTAAAAAATTAAGGCAAAAGTATGTTGTCAAGACTTTGCCAGTAAGGAGAATCTCCCAGGGCTTTTTAGGACAATGGGTTAGTAATGCTAACCCATCGGGGAACATCAGCATTTGATGAGGATTAGCATACAGTGAGTAGGATTTGCTCTGACCTCTAAAAATCTCAGAAACTGAAAGCAATGGGGAGGATGCCCAGGTTCCTGGAGGGAAATCAGTGCTTGCAGGGAGAGGTGCCTGTGATGAGTAGGACTAGCCAGGACTACAGCAGTCTGTCTGGAGGAAAAAGTTGGTAAGAGGAGACACAGTGGCTCAGAAAGCTCTGCTTCCTGGAGAGCTGAGTACAGAAAAGGCATCTGGAACCCAGAACATACACTGAACTGGCTCCTGAAACCTGTCATGTCATGACTGTAGTTTCCAAAATAATGAAAAATGAAGCAAATTCTCTCTTCAACCAAACTCTTACAGGCAGTTTCCCCATGTAAGCATGAGAAGCTCTCAAAGGGTGTGCTCTCATTTCAGTAAGCCATGGGGCCACTGGGCACAGGTAAACTGCAAGACAACCTTCAGTAAAGTGCAGAGAATAAAACTGTGGTTTTTCCAGTGGAAGGCATGAGCTGCTGAATTTTTGTAGCATGTGCTGGCACAAGATACTCTGGACTTTGCCCTTACTCTCTTTAGGGAAAACAAATCTTTCCAGGAGACTTCAAAACTGCTTTAGGAGAAGAAACATCTTGGCAATCCATCAGAGAACATAACGCAGCAGGGGCACCTGAACATCCGATGGTAAGTCACTGAGAATTTCACAGTCATATTTTACCCAGAAAAATGGTCACTTTTGTAAATGTATAAGGCTGAGCCAACTCCCATGTGACTTGATGTCCAGGAAAGTCCACAGTTTATAGTATCATAGAAATGTTCAGGTTGAAAGAGACCTTAAAGATCATCCAGTTTCAACCCCCTGACATAGGCAGGGACATTTCCCATTGGGTCCGGTTGCTCAAAGCCCCATCCAGGCTGGCCTTGAACACCTCCAGGGATGGGACAGCCACCACTGCTCTGGGCAACCTGTGCCAGGGCCTCACCACCTTCACAGGAACATATTTCTTCCTAAGATCTCATATCAATCTCCCCTCTTTCATCTTCAAACTCTTTCCCCTCATCCTATCCCTGCACTCCCTGATCAGGAGTCTCTTCCCAGCTTTTCTATAGGTCTTTTGAGTACTGTAAGCTGCTTTAATGTCTCCCCAGAGCCTTCTCTTCTCCAAGATGAACAAATCCAGCTCTCCCATCCTTCTAAAATTCATCCAGCTGGGACAGGACCAGTACCTACTTGTGTAACAAAGGAAAAGTTGGCGGATTTCATTTGCCATCCTCTAGAGAAATGCCAGTTTTGCATTCTCCAGAAAGGAAACTTTTCCTATGAAATGCCCATCTGGAATTATAATGAGTATATGTGAAAATGGAGGTGTGCTGACCTTGAGAACAGCAGCATGTGAGTGAACTTTACTGAGGCACCTCTCACTGCTTATGCTTGATAACTTTGAGAGAATCTCAGCTGCTGAAATCTAGGGTCATCAAAGAAAGAATGACTTGCATCTTTAAAAGTTTGGATATTGTGACAGACAAACCATTTAATCCTATTTGTTACAGCAGATTTACTGTCCTTTGTTCAAGTTACAAAGTTGTTCTGAGAGGAACGTGGAAAAAATAAATTTATTTTGATGAAATAATGGAGATAACAGGAAGGTCCAAAATTCAACTGCATCCTATAGCCTGAAAAGTTAACTCTGGGAGAAGTATGGCTGATATCCACAGATTTGTGCTATCCTCTTTGCAGTTTCTGATTGGCAGTGGAGAGTTGTGAAGTCTGTGTGATACATCATAAATTACCCCTCACCACACAGTCAGAGCTAGGGTTGAGGATGCATAGGATCTGTAAAAGCCACTCAGGACCTGCATGGATGTATGATATAGGCAAGCAGTCACTTTCTTCCAGTGGGGAGACTCAGGGATGGTACCTGGCTCTGCCCGGCTGCATGGAATTGAAAAAACACAGGGAACATGGTCTTGTGGGAGGACGCAAACACTGGCAGCAGCCTAGGGGATGGCCACCTTCACTTGTGATGATGTGAGAGTTCCATGGCTCAGGATGGAGTTATTGCAGCTTAAGTGCTGTGAGGATACTTCTTTGGAAGCCGCTCAGTGCACGGGAGAAAGTCAACAAATGCAAGGACTCTGCAGAATCATAGAATCTTCTGGTTGGAAAAGACCTTTGAGATCATTGAGTCCAACCGTACTCATCTTCTGCTAAAACCATGTCCTTCAAAAACTCATCTGCCCACTTTTTAAACACCTCCAGGGATGGTGACTCCCTGGGCAGCCTCTGCCAGTGCTTGAGAACACTTTCAGAAAAGAAATTTCTCATAATATTGAGCCTAAATCTCCCCTGGTGCAACTCATGGCCATTTCCCCTTGTCCTATCAACTGTCACTTGAGAGAAGAGTTCAACACCCTCTCTGCGCAGCCTCCTTTCAGGCAGCCATAGACAATGATGAGATCTCCTCTCAGCCTCCTCTTCTCCAAGCTAAACAACCCCAATTCCATCAGCCTCCCCTCATAGGACTTTTTCTGCAGCCCCTTCACCAGCCTCGTCACCCTTCTCTGGATGCGCTCCAGCCCCTCAATGTCCTTCTTGTAGGGAGGGGCCCAGAACTGAACCCCGTACTCCAGGTGTGGCCTCACCAGTGCTGAGTGAAGAGACACAATCACCTCCCTGGTCCTGCTGGCCACACTGTTACTGATACAAGCCAAGATACCATTGGCCTTCTTGGCCACCTGGGCCACTGCTGGCTCATGTACAGCCAGTTGTCATTCAACACCCTCAGGTTCTTCTCCTCCAGGCAGCTCTCCAGCCACTCTTCCCCAAGCCTTTGGATTGTTTTGTCCCAGGTGCAGAACTAGGCATTTCGTCTTAATGAATCTCATCCCATTGGTCTCAGCCCATGGATCCAGCCAGTCCAGATCCCTCTGCAGATCCTCCCTTCCTTCAAGCAGATCAACACCTCCACCCAGTCTGGTGTCCTCTGCAAACTTGCTCAGGGTGCACTTGATCCCTTTGGCCAGATCATTAATAAAGATATTGAACAGGACTGGACCCAGCACTGAACTCTGGGAAACACCATTCGTGACCAGCCTCAAACTGGATTTAATTCCATTCCCCACCACTCTCTGGGCCCGGCCATGCAGGCAGTTCTTTACCCAGCAGAGGCTGTGCCTCTCCAGGCCAAAGGCAGTCAGTTTCTCAAGCAGAATGCTGTGAGAAATAATGTCAAAGGCTTTACAAAAATCCAGATACACCACATCCACAGCCTTTCCCTCGTCCATTAACTGGGTAACCTTGTCATAGAAGGAGACCATGTTGGTCTGGCAGGACCTGCCTTTCATAAACCCGTGATGACTGGGTCTGATCACCTGGCTGTCCTGCATGTGGTGTGTGATAGCATTCAGTATGATCTGCTCCATGACCTTCTCTGGTACCGAGATCACACTGACAGGCCTGTAATTCCCTGTATCCTCCCTCTGAACCTTCTTGTAAATGGGAGTTACATTTTCCAGTCTCCAGTCCAGTGGCACTTCCCCAGTGAGCCAGGACTGTTGATAGGTGAGGTAAAGGGGTTTGGAAAGGACCTCCACCACCTCCCTTCATATCCTTGGGGATATCCCATCAGGTACCATAGACTTGTGGGCGTCTAATTGGCCAAGCAGGTCACTAGCCAAGTCTTCTTGGAACATTGAGGGATGGTCTTCACAGTCTTCTGGCTCAGCAGTTTTGGAGCCCAGAGAACATCTTACCTTCCTATTAACAACTGAGCCAAAAAAGGCATTAAGTGCCTCTGCCTGGTCCTCATCCTTTGTGACTACCATTCCCCTTGCATCCAGTAAAGGATGGAGATTCTCCTTGGTCCTCCTGTTGTTGTTAATATACCTCAAGAAACATTTCTTGTTGTCTTTCACTGAACTGGCCAGTTGAAGTTCCAGTTGGGCTTTAGCCCTTCTAATTTTTTGCCTACACAACCTCACTGGCTCCTTGTAGTCCTCCTGAGGTGCCTGCCTCCTCTTACAAAACTCATATATTTTCCTCTTTTCCCTGAGAGCAACACAGCGCCAAGCTGTTAAGCCAAGCTGGCCTTCTTCCCCACCGACTCATTTTAAGGTACACGGGGATGTCCTGCTCTTGGACCACCAGGATTTCCTTCTTGAGGAGCACCAGCCCTCTTGGGCTCCTTTGTCATTTAGAACTGTCTCCCACTGGACTTTATCAAGCAGCCTTCTAAACAGCTCAAAGCCTGCCCTCCGAAAGTCCAAGGTGACAGTTCTGCCCACCCTCCTCCTTGCTCCTCCAAGAACTGAGAATTCTATCATCTCATGATCACTGTGCCTCAGGTGTCCTCCAACAGTCACCTACCCCACAAGGCCCTCTCTGTGTCCAGTGGGGCACCTTCCCTAGTTGGTTCACTCACCAGTTGTGTCAGGAAGTTATCTTCCATACACTTGATGAACCTCCTAGACTGTTTCCTTTCTGCTGTGTTGTACTCCCAGCAGACATGAAAGGTTGAAGTCTCCCACAAGAATGAGGGCCAGCGATCGTGAGACTTCTCCCAGTTGCTTGCAGAAGAGCACATTGGTTTCCTCATCCTGGCTGGGCAGCTGGTAACAGACTCCCATCTCTATGTTTGACTTACTGTGGGTTCCACTGATTTTAACCCACAGAGGAACAATGTTTAGATTTACCAACCTGACTCACAATTGGCGAAACAGGAATAGTGATTAAACTCTAATCACAGGAAAACAAGAGCTTATCATAGAGTGTTAGACCTGGATTTCTCAAAGCAGCAAACCCAACACTCTGCTTTAGAGGAAGGTGAAACCATGAAAGCACTGTTCCAAGGCAATTGAAGCAGTAGCTTGTCTTGCCAAAGCAAAAAGCTTTCTCTCTTTTCCATGAAAACTAGAGGCTCTTACTTTATCTCATCAGTCTAATAAGTTCACTAATTGTAAGCCATTTAATTAGTTTAAGGTTCTTTGTACAGGGGACTTAATTCTGAGACTAAATTTTGTGTTGCCCTAATCCTAGAGTAACACCAACGTGGTTGTTATTGTGGTTACTTAATGCTCATATTGAGAACACTGCAAGATGAGCAAAGAAATTTGTGCAGCGTTGGTGAGGTTGCACCTCGAATTTTGGATTCAATTTCAGCCCCTTGCTCCAAGAAGGACATTGAGGGGCTGGAACACATCTGGAGAAGGGGAATGGAGCTTGGAAAGGAGCTGGAGAACAGGGGTTATGAGAGATGGCTGAGGGACCAGGGACCATTCTGCCTGGAGAAAAGCAGGGTGAAGAGAGACATCATCACTGTCTGCAACTCCATGAAAGGAGATTGTAGCGAAGTCGGTATTGTTCTCTTCTCCCAAGTGGCAGGCAGTAGGATGAAAGGAAATGGCCTGAAGTTGCATGAGGAGAGGTTCAGATTAGACATCAGGAAAAAATTCTTCACCAAAAGGGTTCTCAGGCACTGGGAGAGGCTGCCCAGAGCAGTGGTGGAGTCACCATCTCTGTAGGTATTTAAAAAGGTGGGCAGACATCTGTTTCAGTAGTGGACAGGTACAACTGGATTCAATGATCTCAAAGGCCTTTTCCAACCAAGCAATTCTATGATTCTATGATTCTGTGATGCTATGATTCTAAATTAAGTTAATTTTAACACTATCACCCCCAGTTGTGCATTAGGTGGCACCTCATAATGGAAAGATGCCACAGACATGGAAGAGGTGCTGGTTTTGGCTGGAGTAGAGTTAATTTTCTTCGTAGTAGCTGGTATGGGACTCTGCTTTGGATTTGGGTTGGAAAAAACACTGATAACTCATGGATGTTTTCATTACTGGTGGGCAGTGTTCACACAGAGCCCAGGCCTTTTCTGATTTTCACATCACTCCACCAGTGAGTGCTGGGGATGTACAAGAGATTATGAGGGAACAATTGTTCAGGAGCTGAGCTAAAATACTTTCTGCTTATTGTTGCATTTCAGGATACAGTGGTTAGAGAGGATCCAGTGCCTTCAATAACTCCTGAAATCTGCTTCCCACTGAATTATTACTGTATTTCTAGATTCCCTTTTTTTTATAGTTTTATAGATATGATAACTAAAACGAGGCTTAAGGTGCAAAAAAGGATGCATGAGAAGGACTATGAGAAATCATACCAACTAATCAGTTGGGTTTTTTACAGCACAACACAACTGTCAAAAAAAATCCCAAACCTGAAAATAAAATACGCACGTCACTTCATATTAACTACATATCTGACTTAGTGTACACATCCTACCTGACAGAAAAGGTTTCTGAAAATACAATCTGAAAAAATTGACTTGTTAATATATTTAGTAAAAAAAGATGCAGGACTAGACACAGCTGGCTGATAAAACAAGATGGCATAGTTAACAGCCATCACAAATTTCTATTCTGGAGGTCTGAATTATGTAAGACTTCAACTGAAATCAGCAATACAAAGGTTTTGAGGTTTGTATTCTTACCAACAGGAAGTTTATCTTCTTACTACTTGATGACAGCATCCTTAATATCATGCATGTTTTCTGGATATACAAGTCCCATGATGCTTAGCAAACACAACAGAAGTAGAAATAATTTGGAGACTGGGAAGCAGAACTGCAAAACAGCAAGAATATATGAATTAGGCAATGTTGAATATCAAAGGTCATGAATACCTAAGGGGTAGATGTCAAGAGAATCGGGTCAGACTCTACTCAGTTGTGCCCAGCGACAGGACAAGGGGCACCGGGCACAAACTGGAGCCCGGGAAGCTCCACTTGAACATGAGGAAAGACTTCTTTCCTGGGCAGTTGATGGAGAACTGGCACAGGTTGCCCAGGGACGGTATGGAGTCTCCCTCTCTGGACTTGTCCCTCTTGTGCGACTTGCTGGATGTGACAGTGCTTTAGCAGGAGGGTTGAACTGGATGAGCTCCTGATAACCCTTCCAACCCCCACCATTGTGATGTGAATAAATCTCCTCCAGGCAACACAACACAAAGGATGTGATTAAACACAACCACGACAGCTGACCCCAGATAACTGAAGGGATATTCCACCCCATAGATCCTGATGGTCAGCATATAAATCTAGGAAAAGAAGAAGGAAGGGGGGACACAAACGTTTGGAGTGATGGTGTTTGTCTTCCCAAGTAATGATTAGATGTGATGGAGCCCTGCTTTCCTGGAGATGGCTGAGCACGTGCCTGCTAACTTTTGCTTCACCTATTAGTTTTTATCTCAACACACGAGTTTTCTCACTTTTACTCTTCTAATTCTGTCCCTTGTCACACCAGGTGTGTGAGAAAGGACCGGGTGCAGCTTACTTGCTGGCTGGGGGTAAACCTGGATGAATACACACAGGATATTTTGATCTTTAAATGCATTCCTGCTGTACCTGGTAGGAGAAGATCTGCTTGGCAGCATGTTGGGTTGGGAGATTTCATGTGCGGTGCCTGTGACAGTGGTAGGAGGAGGGTGACCATAATAACACTGGAGAGACAGCTACAAATGGGATCTGATGGGAATCCAGATCAGGGAGAGAAGCACATCGAGGATTAACGGGAAGAAAAGCAGGTAGGAAAGGAGAAAACTTCACTGCAGCTTAGTTTGACTTGCACCAATTTTCTAATTATGTTTAAAAGGCACTTAAGTAAGTGTGATGAAATTATGTGTTCTGATCTACTGCATAGTTGGATGAATTCATAAAGGTGTATAAAATATTCCTTGTAACAAATGAAAGGGGAGTGGTAATTCTGGAGAACAAAATTACATGAGAAGAAGGTAATTGCACATAATCTTACACTGGATAATAGTACCTTAAACATGATTATTGGGATGTAAAAGTCAGTAAAAGAAATGCTCAAGTTTTTGAACAGGTCTCCTGAGGTAGAGACCCCAGAAAAAAGTGATAATGTGTTATAGAAGAAACTCTGCTGTCTTCTGCCTCAAGCACTGCACAGCATCATGGGGATAGAGAAGGAGAAGCCTACTTGTTCGTTACTGGGCGAGTTGTACAAAGGAAATTGTACATGATGGAAAGCATCATCTCGGAGCTGAACTCCTCTGGCCGGGGGCAGTCTCCATGTGCTGATCAGAGGCAGACTGGCAGACACCAGATTTTCATCGTGTGGACAGAAATGGAAAACTCCTTCAGCCTAGTGAGTGTTTTTAACCCCTCACCTTCAGGGTCACACTTGCTCTTGTGAGTTCTCACCCCATGAATCTCCAGGTCTTTTCTGGCACAGTAGAACGGAGGGGTTTTGGCTGAGGAAAGCGATTTTACTGGAGAAAATGTCTGCAAACTATTGTGTTGATGATCAGCCTAAGAGTACACCCAGTGCTGATTTTTAATCTCCATTGCAGTATCTGCTGCAGTTCTTAGTCTCTGGGTCTGACTGGACACCTTGGCTATGAGGCTGTAGGCAAAACCCCAAGAATTTCCATAGCCTAAGGGAAGAGGGGAGCTGAGCAAATCAGGCAGTTGTAGCCCATCTTGCCATGGCAGGATGCAGCAACCAACTGGGCACTTGTTTCTCCTAACACCCAGATTGGCTTCTCAGGTCTCTGTATCTCCTTACTTCCCCGAAGACCAGTGAAGCTTATTTCTACGGATGTGAAGCCTGTTTGTTTTAAGGCTCACACAAGACTTTTATCCCTCAGGATCTGCATTCACATTGATAGCAAAAATGAATTTAGTGGTGAGAACCTGCTCACCCATTTGTGAAGCTCATAAACCTCCAGTGCAGAGCACAGCACAATTGGCAGTCTATTCCTGAAGAAGCTCCAGGCAAAAATAAGAGAGATCGCATGTCAGAAGAATGCACAGCACTTGCCTGTTTTCTGCTTGGTTCACATCAGTCCTGTTTGTCCTCCACTAGCATTCTCTTGCAATTTGGAAAAAGGACACAATTGCCACATAACTCTGTCGGACAGCTCAAGAGATAACAGCTGCTTCTAATGCTCTGTCTTTGCTCATTTAGTTCCATGTGTAATTTGGCAAGATTTATTATGTTTTCACTACAAGAACACACACAAAATTCAAATAGAAAACCAAGACATGGAACTTGCAAACTGCAATGCAAAGGCACTCAGTGACGTTTTCAAATGCCTGAGCTGCAATGGTGTGGTTTTACCCACAGTCCTGTTTGCTCTTTAGCCTTAGGCTGACAAATCCAAATATTATAAATTTTATAAATTAGAAAATTTCCCTGCTTCCCCCTGGCCACAGTTTGCTCTTGAAGTTTCACATAGCATATAATATCATGTGCTGGATGACAGATTCCAGTCCAGCTTGTGATATTCTTTGTCACATAGACTTGTGCCTGCAGAGTTTCCCTATGCTTTGAGGTGAATAGTGCCATTCCTTAGGGAAAGGTCTGCTCCCCAAGGGACTGTTGGAATCTCTGAGAGGAGCACCCACTCCAAAGTGACTACAAGTTTTGAGCAGAATTATTACCATGTGTTGCTCTATGTGTTCAAACAGAAAGTGTCTTGGCCATATACCGGCAGAAGTTTTGGTTCTGTTTCAAACAGAATCCCCATTTGCTCAGCTTGTTATTTTCTTGGAGACAAATCCATATTTAGAGTTAAGACTTTTTTTGAATTTGTAAAATTAGGCTTTGCAGAAGGAAAAGTGTTTCTGCTACATGAGCAGACACACAAGGAAAAGCTGATTTTGGAAGGGCAGTTTTTAGAAGCAGGTTACTTTGAGCTTACATTGAGAACAGTGTTGTGTGGCAGTGTAGGAATTTGGAATTGTATGTTGGAGCATGCTGGGAAAGCAGAAGGGGGAAAATCCATCCCCAACTGCAAAGGCCTACTGCAGGCAGTCCTTTCCCCTTCAGTAATGGCTGATCTCTTGCTGTTTACATGGCAGTGGGCAGGTATTGCTCTTGGAACACAACAACCCCATGCAATGCTCTAGGCTTGGGGAAGAGCAGCTGGAAAGTTGCCTGGTGAAAAAAGGCCTGGGGGTGTTGTTCGACAGCAGAACGTGAACTGGCAGTGTGCCCACGTGGCTAGGAAGGCCAACAGCATCCTGGCTTGGTTCAGCCATGGGGTGGCAGCAGGAGTAGGGATGGGATGGTCCCCCTGGACTGGGCACTGGCAGGGCCACATCTTGAATCCTGGGTTCCGTTTTGGGCCCCTGACTTGAAGAAAGACATTGAGGGGCTGGAGCACGTCCAGAAAAGGAGAACAAAGATGAGGAAGAGGCTGAGCCACAAGGGTTCTGTGGAGCAGCAGAGGGCCCTGGGGCTGTTTAGTTTCGAGAAAAGGAGGATGAGGGGGACCTCATCGCTCTCTGCAGTTCCCTGAAAGGAGGTTGTGGTGAGGTGAGTGCTGGTATCTTCTCCCAAGTAACAAGCGATAGGGCAAGAGGAAATAGCGTCAGGGAAGTTTTAGATTGGATATTAGGAAAAATCTCTTCATAAAAAGAGTGGTGAAGCACTGGGAGAGGCTGCCCAGGACGGTGGTGGAGTCTCCATCCCTGGAGAGATTTAAAAAGTGTGTAGAGGTGTACTTCAGGACATGGTTTAGTAGGCATGGTGGGGTTGGGCTGATGGTTGGACTGGATTATCTTAGTGTGTTTTTCCCAAGCTTAATGATTCTGTAATTTCATGACCAGATGCAACTTATCATGTAGTTCTCTCGCCTTGCAGAATACTTACTGAGAATATAAATGGATCAGGGCTGTTCAGAGAAAATCCCTTTGTGCATCTATGGGAATCAGTGCATGGAGGTGTCCGACCACCAGTGAGAAAGTCATCATTGTGAGAGCTGTGTTGAACAGTCAGACTGTAATTTTGGTGCAGAGACAGAAGTGATGGTGCTACTGAGAACAGAGAAAAGGCAGGTCAGAGAGGAAGTGAGGGAAAAAGAAAAGACCAAAATATGAGCAAACACAGAGAAAACAGCAGAGGCAAGCTTCAGAAAAACAGCAACAAGTGTCAGATATAGACTCTTTCCAGAAAGGGGTGTCTTGAAAAGCCAGAGTAGAGGATTTGGTGTGTGAAAGCTCCTGGAGGATGGCAATTGGAGTGCCCTTGAGAGAGTCAATAGTGAGGGTGGTGAAGCAAGGTCAGTCCATTGTGAGGGTGGCAAGGTGACTTCCCCAGGACCTTTGTCCTGAAGTGGCCTGGGTGATTTCTGGAGAGAACCCTTCCATGTGCAGAAGGCTTCAGGCAGGTGATGAAGGCATTTACAGGAAGACTTGTACCTGACCAGTGGAAATTCACTCCTTCAATTGTCTGAGGTCCTTGGCTTTTGCTTCCTGTCCAATGCAGCCAAAAGATTACTGAAACACGTGTACATTCCATTTACAGGAAAAAAGGGGTGGAGGGTGGCCAAGTAAGTTGTACAAGTTTGGGGCTCCTCAGCTGCTGACAATGCTTTAGACAGTATGGAGGCCACAGTGTGACCTAAGGCATGACATGCTCTAATTAAGCCAAAGCAATGAGTGCAGGCAAACCATATTGGTTTGCTGGTTATTTCAAATTGCGTAAGGTCAGAATCCCACATGAAAAACATCCGAGTTGCAGATTCTGCCTGAGATTTTGATCTTGTTTCCCCTGAAGTATGCTTTATGTAAATGTTGGAGTTGTTGATTCATCCAAAGCTCATGCTCAAGAGAAGACACAGCTGGTGTCGCTACCATGGCTGCATGTCCTTTCTCTGCAGGAGAAGACTGCCATGATGATGAGTACCTTCTATCTCACTCTGGATGAGTACATCCAGAGATGCCTTAACACACGCTTATCCTGGACAGCCGGTGACTGAGGCTGCCGTACCTGAGTCACAAATGCTCAGCACTTGTGAACCATCACAATTTATCCAGAAATAGGTCAAAACTTCGTAACGACAATTTACACTCTGAGATTCAGCTCCCTCACAGCCCGATGGCAAATGGAACTGCTCAATCATTTTTTCTTACCGATTCACCCCAAATCATGGATTTCCTGGGTTATATGAAGTATACCCAGTGCCGAATATCGGCTACCATTCAGCCCCTCCTCCTAAAGTTTGATATAGCCCTTGTAGCTACTCTGGATCCTGCATCCTGAGCCCTGGTATTTCTTGCTTCCAAAGTGCTGGTGCTGATCCTCAGCTGTGGGATCTTTTCAGGGCTTTGCTGACCTCAGGTCTGGCTTCTGTGGTCTGAGATTACAGTCCATTGCTTTCATTTTGTTGTTCCCTCCCCTTTAGATAACTTTTTCTCAAATGCAAAATTAGATGTGTAGGAGAGTCATAGAATCGTGGAATGGCTTGGGTTGGAAGGGACATCAACGCCCACCCAGTTCCAAACCCCCTGACATGGGCAGGGACACCTCCCACTGGATCAGGGTGCTCAAAGCTCCATCCAACCTGGCCTTAAACACCTTCCAGGAGTTGGGGTGGGGGGCATCAGTTCTCTGGGTAATCTGTGCCAGGGCCTCCCCACCCTCACAGGAAAACATATCTTGCTAAGATATCATCTCAATCTCCCCTCTCACAGCTTCAAAGCATTCCCCCTTGTCCTATTCCTGCACTCCCTGATCAAGGGCTTCTCCCTAACATTCCTGTAGCCCTCTTTAAGTACTGGAAATCTGCTCTAAGGTCTCCCTGGGTTTTTTTCCCCATTCAAAACAACCTTTTGCCCTAGGAGAACTCTCTGTAGCTTTCTTGAAGACAAGAATTCACACCTGTCTGTTGAACGGCTGTAATAACCCAGCTGTGATGTCTTGAGATGTTTGGAGGAAGATGGGAATGTCCCATGGGAAAGAATGATTGAATCATCTGGTTGGAAAAGACCTCTGAGATCATCAAGTCCAATCATGACCCTAAGAAACTCATCTACTCGCTTTATAAACACCTCCAGGGATGGCGACTCAACCACTTTCCTGGGCAGCCTCTGCCACTGCCTGAGAACCCTTTCAATGAATAAATTTTTCCTAATGTCTAATGTAAACCTCAAAAAAGGGGGAGAGGGTTTGGGTGTTTGGAACAGAATTAGTAAGTGGAGTGAGAAAGTGGAAGAACAACAACAGAAAACAGCAAGAAAAGAGGCAGAACTGCTGGTACAGTGTTGATGTAAATGAAGCTGAAGTGGGATTGTTTTTTCAGCACCTGGCTCCTGCTCTGGGAGGGGAGTGCTGGCAGCGCAAGCAGCCTGGGAGAGCAAGCAGCCCAAGCAGAGTGAGGAGTTTGTGTGTAGTATGGGCAGCACAGGCAGCACAAGCAGTGCAGGCAGCTTGGGCAGGGGCAGCGCAACCAGTTCAGGCAGTGCAGGCAGCACAAGCAGTGTGGGGAGCACAGGCACCATGGGCATTACAGACAGAGCATGCAGCACAGGAGGCACAGGCAGCACCAGCAGCACAGGCAGAACAGGGAGTGCAGGCAGGACAGGCAGCGCAGACAGCACAGGAAACGCAGCACAGGCAACACAGGCTGTGGAGGCTGCGTAGGCAGTGCAGGCAGCATAGGCAGTGCAGGCAGTACAAACAGCTCAATCACTACGGTTAGAGCAAATGGCACAGTCAGGGTGCACAATGCAGGCAGTGCAAGCAATGCAACGAGTGCAGGCAGCACAGGCAGTGCAGGCAGCACAAGCAGCATGGGGAGGGCTGTCAGTGCAAGTCTCTACAAGAAGGACATTGAGGTGCTGAAGCATGTCCAGAGAATGGCAACGAGGTGTGTGAAGGGGCTGGAGAACAAGTCTTTATGAAGAGCAGCTGAGGGAGCTGGGGTTTATTTAGCTTAGAGAAAAGGAGGCTGAGGGGAGATCTCATCACTGTCTACAACTGCCTGAAAGGAGGTTGTAGTGAGGTGGGTGCTGGTCTGTTCTCCCAGGTCACAAGTGACAGGATGAGAGGAAATAGCCTCAAAGTTGCACCAGGAGAGGTTCAGATTAGACATCAGGAAAAATTTCTGCATTGAAAAGGTTCTCAGGCCCTGCCAGAGGCTGCCCAGGGAGGTGGTTGCGTTACCATTCCTGGAGGTGTTTAAAAGATGGGTAGACGAGTTTCTCAGGGGCATAGTTTAATAAGCGGACAGGTACGATTGGACTCAATCATCTCAGAGGCTTTTTCCAACCAGATGATTCCATGGTTCTATGATTCTATGATAAGCAGTGCAAGTATTGCTGGCAGTGCAGGCAGCTCAAGGTACGTGGGCAGGGCAAGTAGCACGCGTACAACGGGCAGTGTAGGCAGCGCAGGCAGCGCAAGCAGCGCCGTGAGGGCGGTCAGTGCAATCTGTACGGGCAGCACAGGCACTGCAATCCGCACGAGCAGCGCAATCCGCACGGGCAGCGCAATCCGCACGGGCAGCGCAGGCAGCACCGACAGCTCGGGCAGCGCATCCCGCGAGCTGACGGCGCGGCGCTGCCCCGCGCGGCCCCCAGGGGGCGCCCCCGCTCCCCGCCGCGCGCTGCGGCGGCTGCCGCCGATCGCATCCCAGCGCATCCTCTCCCCTCCCTCCCCGCATCCCTCCATCCCTCCCTCCATCCCTCCATCCCTGCCTCCCCCACCGCCCCCGCCCCGCGGCCGCACGTCCCGGCTGGCAGGCTGCGGGCGGCAGCGCCTGGAACAAGTGAGGAGCCGCATCCCTCCCTCCAGCGCCTGCGGGAAGGAGGCAGAGCCGCACGCTCCCTCCTGGATCCCGCCTTTCCCCCCGCAATTTTTCTTTTTTTTGGTGTTTTTTTTTTATTACTTCGACCGTGTTGGACATGGAGCCGCCGCAATCTGTTTGATGCACCCTGGACGGCTCTTTTTCTTTTTTTTTTTTGGCAGAATTTTCCTCTCTCTCTGTGGTTTTCCAGAGGTGGGAGGACCCTTCTCCATCCTTTTCTGTCTCCTTGAGTTAGTTCCCTTGCACGCTCGGGAGCCTCACAGACTCCTGGACTGAACACAACTTTTTCCTCTCTCTGCACCCTTTTCCCTTTGCTGATCCCAGTCAATAGGACAGAAAAACCCATCCCAGTGAAGAACTCTGTGCGTGCATCTGTGACTGCTGCTGGTGCTCAGGATCCGACTCTGTAGGTGCGCGTTGAAATATGGAGAGTAGTGTTGGATGTGTTTGGGTACCAAAGCTGGCTGTTCTCCTCTTTGGTTGTGCACTGGCGATCCTGCATCCTCACGTCTCTGGTAAGTCAGCTTCTGCCTTCTTTGCCTTTGCTTTGGGATGCAGAGAAAAATTCGCCCCCTCACCCCCGGAGTGCAATGAGACCATTTTTCTTGTGCTCATGGACTTTTTTTACACTCTGCAAGCATGATTTGTGATTTTTTGGGGGAGAGGGTGTTGGAGTTGTTCTTGCTTGGTGGTGTGAGTTTTCACATCACTTTCCACGGATGGGAAGGGGGAACCAGGGTTAGAAGCATCTTGTGCAGCATTGGAGAGAAAGGACAGCCCTAGGAAGAAGGAAATCAGTGGAAAATAAAAAAGAAATGTGGTAGGAGGTGGAATAAGAGGTTTGTAAGTGTGTGGTGGTAGGGTTAGTTTCCATTCTCTTTTGCACCTGATCCTGCCTGTGATTGTATTTATTTGTTTGTGGTTTTTCAAGTCTCTTTTGCTGAAATCCAGGGAAGGGGTTGCCTTCACTGGGTAAAAGAATAAAAGCAGCAGAGGAGTTAGCAAGGCAGAAAACGCAGTTATCTGTAAAGCATCTTCTAACTCTATTAGGCTGCGATTCTTCGGGGCTGCACTTCTCTCACTGCACTTTGCAGGCACATTTTCTAATTAAAAATGGCAAAATCAGTTGCGTATGGAGCCAGGGTTGGGAAGGAATGGAGGGAACAGTGATGCTCTGGGGCTACTGGTGCGGGCGGGTAGGGAAGGGCTCAGCCGTAACACAGATCTCTTATTCAGAAAGAGAGAAAAAAGAAATGGGAGTTCGAGCCAAGAAGTGTTAAGAACTAAGAAAGTGCAGCTTTGATTTGCAGGAGGCTTGGGATGTGAGTGCGTGGTGGAGGGAGATGCATGCAAGGAAATACTGTTCTCTAGTGCTCATTTAATTTTCTCCAAAAGGAAAAGAGAAACACTTCAGTAGGAGAAACCTTGGGAAAGGGAGAGACTGGAAAATACAGAAAGGGATCCAGGCACACATCTGTGCACAGTGCTTTTGCAGCGGCGATGGAGGAACAATGGGAACCAACTCCCCACACCGCGCACACCAATGCTAAAGCAGGTTTTTTTTTTTGGTGGTGGGGAGAGTGCTGCGTACGAAGCGGTTTGCGAAAAGATACAGTGTCTCCTCACAAAGCTCAGGTTATCAGCTGTACCGAGAAGGCAATCACCCACAGAGGTGGTGCTTCCTTCACACAAATGGGTGTCTCCTGATTGTCCTGATTTTGGGGAGTTAACTAGTAAACTGGAAAATGCTACTCTGCCAAAACAGGAGGTTTATTTTCCATGTGCGCCTGTGCGCACTTGTGCATACATGTCCCCATCATTGTCCTCTGCAATTACTTGCATGGAAGGTGGGACACGGGCAGGATAATGAATAGGTGACTCTCTTGCCTTTCCAGCTTAAAGGCTGGAAGCTGGGGAAAAAAGACAGTGGTCCTCCTTCGTGAAAGATGATTGACTTGCAGGCTGCTTTGCTGTTGAAGGAAGGGATGGAGGGAGAGCCTCTGTGTGTGAGTGCCTGAGGAGGGAAGCCATGTGCTGTGTCAGGGGCCAAACGTGCTGCAAACCCATTGCTTCTACAACACTGGCGTTGCCTTGTGGCACATGGAAGAAACAGGCTGTTTTCTAGGTGTGCATCTTGGCTGTGTTTCACACCTCAGCTGTGATACACAGGTGTTTACTGCACTGATTTTGAAGGTGGAATATTTGTACTGCACCCAGTTACTTGTGCTGTGCTTCAAAAGCTGCAAATGGGTAAAGTTTTCCCAGCGTCGCAGCCCCAGGGGCCCTTGTGACTTTGTGCTTTCCTGAGCATCCCTGTCGCTATCCCAAGTCAGCTGACAAAACAGAATCAAGTAGATCCTGCCCCTCTCGGGCAAGGTTGTGGTCTCTGCTCGGCTTTTCCACTCTGTCCATGAGCTGGTGCACTGTGGGCAGGAGGTGTGGGCAGCGTGCTGTGCCTGCCACTGTCCCCATGCAGCAGGGCATGGGCAGGCAGTGAGCACTGCTAACAAAGGGCTCCTGGAGATGCTGTACAATGCAGCTGGCTCCTCTCTTGCTCCCTGTCCAAAGCCCAGAGCTGCCGTGGGTGTGCTGGGGTGCATTCAAAACTTTGGTACCAAAGGGCAGCAATGCATCCACACGTGGGCAGGTGTACACTGCAGTTGCATGGGAGTCAAGTCCTGCACTTGCCATTTGCCATTGCGTGCAAGGGGCAAAATATTTTGGGAGATGAAAAAAAAGTAAAGCATAACATCCAAGTTTTCCTGGTTAAAAACACATATATTAGGGTGGAAGAACAGGTGATGGACAGTGTTTTGCAAAGAGACCATGGGAAACCTGTTCCTGATAAAGCAGATGTAAATTATGTAGTGATTGATTGATATGACGCTGTAGGGTTTGTTCTATGTAGGTGTTAAAGTAACCACAAACTGCTTCCCCCTTCTATATATTTTTTTTTTTGGTCTGTAGGTGGGAATTCGACTCAATCTCAAAGATTTTTTGTGAATGGCTTCTGTGTTTAGTGTCTGACTCCCACTAGATCTCGATGAGGAATTTAGCGTTGGTATAGCCTGTGAGAGCTCCGTGATGTCTGGGTACTATGGCAATCACTTCTGTGAGTGGTGCAATATAAATCACCAGTGACCTGTCACAGCATCCATCTCACACGCGCTGCTGCTGCCCTCAGTGTTAGGAGGTGTTAGAGCCACCACACATATTATGGGAGTGGGGCAACCTCTGTGCCCTTACGAGAGCATTTTTAAAAATGAAAATGAATTTCAGGAAAAATGAACAATTTACGTTTGTTTATTCTTCTTTCTACAATTTGTTGAATATTTTTGTATTCAACTCTTCTTGTTTTATGTCTTTTCATCCTCATTCCCCTCTGTCTACATCTGTACGGATGCAGGACCAATACTGATTTCAAATACACAGTCAGGAATGCTTGTTTCCAATGGGATTAAGCAAACTGTAATGATGTCCAGATTTCACACTTGGTTCATTTATCCTTCTCTGCTACTCCCTTTGTCCTTCCCAATACAAAACTTAGCATGAAAGGTCTGTTCCAGAGCCCAACACATGGCAGTTTCAACAAGATATTCTCCATCTATATATTTGCTTGTCTGAACATGTCTTTGCTTGCTGGTTTTACTCTCAGACATTAAGGTCTTTTGGGCAGGACTGTAAGGGCTTTGCTATGCAGATTCACAGCAGGATCGTGGTCCGTGGCGACGGCTTCCAGGATCAAAATGAGTAATACATACATGTCTGCTTCTCAGACTTAGAGAGGAAATCCTGTGGGACTTCTCTTTCCAGCTGCAACTTGCATTCTAGATGTGTTCTTCACATCATTGGACCAGGCTTAAGTTCAGAGCTAGTGTGCTGACCTTGCTGTTTGCACTTCCTTGGAGCAGCCCGTGTGGTGATGGATGAGCAAATGCTGTCTTCTCTCAGCCCACCCGGGTTTTCCCTCCTCTGCCAAGGAAGCAGAGCACTTTGTTTTGCATCCCTGTCCTGTCTCAAATTGTGACTGGGCTGACATTCCCCTGTAGCCTGTTATTTAACACCATCCTCCAATAATCCGGGCTCTGCCTGAGCCTGTCCCTGAAGTGCGTGTTGCATGTGGCGCCTGGGTAGCGTATACCTCTTCTGATGGGAGAGTGCTGTCAAACCTGTGACATGGCAGCTAAAATAACTCTTTCAGTCTTTCATCAGTCGCTCAGCACATGGATTTTCCACAAGATGTCCTTTAGAGGGCCAGCATTGATTTTATATATAAATGTTGATTTTTTAAAGATAAAATAATGCCACAAAACTGAGTGCTTCCCCTTTGCCTACTTGCATGGCGTATCCAGATGCAAGGATAAAGCTCTGCAGTGAGTTTTCACCTCAATTCTTGGTTGGAAAAGTGGTTGTAGAGATTTCAGCAAATGTGCTAGCATGAAAGAAGTTTGCCCTTACCTGGTTTTTCAATATCTTCCCAGACTAAAGCTGGCCAGCTCCTCTCTATGCTATCCCAAGAGAAAGCTTGACTGTGCTGCTAGGAACGCTCAGACTTGATGGCTACATGTGAAGCAACAGGTAGATTCTCACCTCGGGTTTGCTATTGCGAATCCCTTGACTGATGTTGTTTACAAGAGTCAGTCACTGCGTACTGAATGAGGTGGTTGTCGAAGCAGCTGACGCTCAAAAACGGGACTACATTTTTACATCCCTGGTTTTCCCTTCTGCCAAAGTGCAGATCTGTAACAGCATGAGTCAGTGCAGCCAAGTCTCTTTGTTGTAATACAAATAGATGGAATTTTAAAAAAATGTTCGCCTTGCCTGAATAAAAAGTGTACTGACGAATTCCACTGAGACTTTCATGATTAATTAACTAAAGGCAAAAAAATTCACTTACTCTGTTAAAATTATCCCTTGGGTGAAATATTGACCTAATTTTTTTTGCTTCCATTGGAATCCAAAGTAAACATGCTGGTCCTGTCCGCCTTTCTCTTCCATCCGTCTTACTGCAACTATGGTGCTGTGGGCTGGGTGGACGTGTTCCTTCCCAGAAGGGAGAGCATCAACTTGGAGTGTGTCTCTGAACACCCTTAACTTTAATTTGCCTGAGGGAATTCCTTTCTCCATGCTTACCTGAAAATTCATTTGCCCAGTAATTGGTGCCACAACATTCCCCGTCTGAACTGTGAGGTTATGCTGCAGGCTGAGCTGAGCTCAGATAGCTTGCAGGGCACTGGCTTCAGTACTGGTGTTTGTACCATTTTCTCTCCAGCTCCCTGGCAAACATTTCTGATGCTCACTTTAAAGAATTTCTTCTCAAATGCTTGTTGTGGGGATGGGATAAATTGTTACTGGTTCTGGTCCTTGGGAAATAAATCTACTTTATATGTCCATTGCCTATCTCCTCCTCCCCATTCCCTCCTATAAACTTCACAGCCAGCTGCTTTAACACTTCTGCTGTTGAAAAGCTGCAGTACTCTCCTCTGAAAGATAAAGGGTGCTTGGGAATATTTTCTTAATATGGGTGGAGAGCGATGGGCATTTAAGACTTTTGGGTCTTCTGCACTGTCTCCTGTTAGGAAAACTATGCAACTAGGGAAAGGGATAACTGAATGCAAAGCACATCTCCTGATTTCTGACAGTAAATTCACTGGTAAAACAGAGTATATTATTCCTGATAGGTAACATATCAGATAATTGTAAACCTAGCAGAATTGTTTCTTTCTGGCAACAATTCTCAATTTCAGCTTTGATGTGAAGGACTACAGCTAAATTGGGCTAATGACAGAACATCTCGCTTGAGACTTTGGAGATGTCTGTGCTATAAAAGAAGCTGGATTCTCGGAGAGGCGTGATAAAATGCACAGTTAAATGTCTCAATTTCTGTCGCAGTTGATGGCAGTCATTTGTCGATGGTAATGCCAATATGTGCTGTAATTTTATAAATGCTCTGAAGTATTCAAAATACACTGAAAAATACTCTAAATTGCTGCCCAAAGTTTCAGCAAAATATTGGTTGTCAAATATAGAAGCTGAAGGGATAGTGTCTTCTTGGAAATTGTATTGCTGAAAACTGGGTATCTTCTTGCCCTGTGAAGCAGAGTTTGAAGTGGGGAGGCTGCTGTTGTTTTGATGGTTTTGTTTACTTTTATGGTGCCGTATGAACCATCAGATTCACTTGGATTGATTGCATACAACTGCCCATGGTCACAATGTTCCAGGGTCAAGGGGTCACAATGTGCCTCCTCTCCCAGCTTGGAAGCAAAGTCACCACCACTGACTTTGTCAATTGCAGAGTTGTAACAATTTCCATCTCTCTTGGGAAACTTTGACTCAATGAAACAGATACTCACTATCCTTCTCTGACTGCAAAGCCCAAGGGTGACAAAAATATGTAAAGTGTAAAATAAAGATATTGGAAATACACAGAAAAACTCCTGTTCTGTGCATGTAGCTTCATGACAGAGAAACAACTCCCAAACCCCACTGCAGGCATTGATGGAAGCATTTGTTTTAGCTGGAGAGGGTCAGGTAGTTGAACACCTAATGTGACACTGTTACGAAACACAGAATTTATCCAAGTGTTGGAGGTGGTTCTTGCACAACATGAACCTGCTGTGGGAGGAGGATGTACCGTGGGAGGTGAGTCTGCTTGTTAGGGAGTGGATGGAGAGCTTTATAAATTGCAGGGTTACGACTCTTTTGAGAGGCTCTGTAGATTAGCTGAGCTCGGGTCAGCTCTTCAATCACTAGAAGCGCTCTGCAATGAATGACAGTCTCCAAGATCATATTTATCGTTTATATATAATAGTAGTTTCACAACGTGGTGTCCATGTTCTGTACACCCTGTCAGTCCATAGCGCTTCAAACGTGCTGATGGGGAATGTGTTTGTCCTACACAGATGAGTAACTACATTTCTGGATTTGTAAGTTGCATTTGATTGTTGCTTTCTTTTTTCCCCTCAATATCACAGCACTGTTCTTGTCTTCTGTTTCTTAAGTTTTTGTTTACTCCCACCAAATGCCTTCTGCCATCTCTGCTGTTGCCTGATGCTCTGTAAAATCTCACTGCAGCACTATGAGTACAGGCTGTTTTGGTGAAAGTAGCAGCAAGGTTGCACTCAAATACTGGTGGCTTCTACAAAGAAAAATTAATAAAGGAGAGAGATTATAGCATTATTAATCGGACTGAAGCTAACTATTATATTATTTTGCAATTCCCTGCTTACTCTTGGGCACACTGAATAGAGGGAGATTGTCATAAAAATAAGCAGCACAAAGTTTGTATTTTCTTCCTGGCTGATCACAGGCATGCATCTGAAGGTAAATACTTGAAGTCCTTGCATAAGCCCTGTGTATGATATACTCATGCATGTGCTTGAGATCTTGCGACCAGGATGGCAACAGATAACGTTTCCACTAAGAAGAGTAATAATTTGCTCATTTACTCTGTTCTGTGTATGGACAATTCGTATAACTTCTGTTTACCTAGCAGTGCTGTGATGGGCTGGTGAACAAATTTTCTTCTTGGCATGGCTGATTGCATTTCACTGGGTTGCTTTTTCCTTGCTTGTTTTTCCTTTGTTTCTCATTCTAATTTGCTTGGCTTCAGCTTCTTGCTGTGCCTTTCCCCAGTAAATCAGCAGAGAGCTCTCCTTGAGAAGGTGTGAAGTACAGTGAAGGCACATCTTCATATCCTTTCAGACAAGCTGAACAGATTGATCCTGGATGGATGCTCCAGTGCTGCCCTGCAGGGCCAGGCAGCCTATGATCTGCCTGTGCTCCAGAGCCAGAGCCTGTCCTGGCCCTGGCCCATCCCATGCCGATAGTGGTGCCGAAGGCAGGAGCAATCCTAGTGAGGCAAAGGCAGTTGCTCCTGGCATAGCTGAAGCAACGTCATAAACCTTATTTTAGAAGCTTAGTTCAGGTTCATTGTCCTTTTTTTTTTTCATGGAGTGTATTTTGAGGAGGAACATAAAAGTGCCTGGAGACTGAATTGGGTTTAGTGAATCTGAGAAATCTTGCTTCAGGAAGCATCTGAAGGCCATGCCTGTGTTAACCCTGCAACCCACAGCTAAACTGGTGGCATTTCTGCCTGGCTGTCAGGCTCTGAGAGTGGTAATTAGACAAAACATGACAGCTCTGGACAAGGTCAATTGATATAATTGCATGAACTGTTTCTTTCTAAAGGCAGGGCTCCCCAAAGCATTGCAATTAAAAGCTGAAGGTTGCTTCCCTAGAAGTGGAGACGACTCAAGAACAAGGAGTGGGTTGTCTGGGGGCCAGCAGCAGTTGGGTGTTTCATCCTTAGTCATGGCTACTCAAGAGGTCTTGTTTGCTGCAGAGTTCTTGCATAAATCTCCGTCTCTCTGAGTGTCTCTCTGACGCTCTTCCCTCACTAGTCAAAGACTAAAAAGCATTTTAAAAGCATTCTTTTTAGTTTCTGTCTACTGTATTCATTTTTTCTTTTTTTTTCGTCTTAGAAGCATCAGGGGAAGAAGACATTTAAAAAGGCTCTGAGGAACATTCATCCATATTCCTTTTTTTTTTCTTCTGTGCCCGCTGATGCTCAGAAGAAGAAGGAAAAAAGCCATTAAAACTTTCCCTTTTCTCTTCCCTGGTGCTGAAGACATAAAACAGATTGTGGTCATGGTGGGACCCAAATGAACCAGCATGTTGACCACTGAAGAAGCAACGTGTTTCTTGTTCAGGTTCAGGTTTTGATCATTGTTGCCTTGGTGACAGGTTCTTGTGCCAGACCCCAGGGAAGGAGTGATGCAACTTTTCTGTAGGACTCTAATTAGTAACCGTGGTCGGGGCTAGAGCTTGTGCTGAGCCACCTACAGTGCTGGCCATGGTGAAGGGTGGCCTAGCAGAATGAGGTGTGTTTTAGGAGATGGGTATAAAAGGCATTTCTTCTAATTTTCATACAGTTGCTGTGATGTGGCCATTTTCCCCATATTCATCAAATTCTGTAAATTCCGTGCTCTTTTTCCAAATGTCATTGTGCATGTTTCTCTTATCCGAAGTGAAAGTTCTTTTTCCTTGTATGTCCCTTCTTTGTTCTGTTACAGATGCTGCTGAATGTGCTATTGGCATGTCTGGTTTATCCTAATTTCCTACATGTTATTTGTAAATTTAACAAAAAGGCCCAAAATTCCCCACCGTGCTTGGGAAGGAAGCTTCGTACATGGTTTTCTGCTCAGAAGATTGAAAAAGTTTATGTGAACTGTTGAATAAGAGTCTGTCATACATGTAAAACTAGTTAATGGTCTTAGGTTTAAACTTTATTGTTAAAAAGGGTATTGGGAAATTTATATATTTATTTACTAGAGGTCTGAATCTTTTTATGTTCCTTGGATGACTCCTGCGTGAGAAGTAGCATGAAATGAGTTAAAAAAATCAACTGAATCTGACAACTCTTGTTTTATCACTCAGAATTAAGAGGATGCAAAATAGAGATGATGTTGTACCACTGGATAGTGCCAGAATGTTGGAGGTTTTTTCAGTATCCCCAGAGATTCAGAAATATAGAGATTTTCTGTCCCTTTGACAGAAATACGAAAAAGGGCTGGTAGCTGCCATTCTCTAAGTAGTGATAGGACATTTAACAAACCAGTGTATAAGGATGCTTAGAAAGTATTAATGTGTCAGATTTCAAAGTGCTGTAGAAGTGAGGGTGTTGTACGTGCAATGCTTTTTGCAGAAATCATGGGGGTTTATGTTTTTATATTTCTGTCTAATTGTTTTTAACATTAAAAGTAAGGGGATACTCAGTTTGTCAAAATTAAAACGGTTGTGTGCTTTGGAATAGCAGGTCTGTGTTACAAGAAATGTATTCGGTTCTGGGGGAAACAGTTACACGTGACAGTTTGCTGGTTGTTGCACAAACGTTACTCATTCTTTGTTTTCATTATTCTGAAATAAAGGTCATCTGGATGAAAGAGTCAGGAGAAAAATAGGTGAACAGTTATATTTCCATACTGCCCACACAATTATCTAAGCTTGCAGTAATGGGGAATAAATCAGATTTTTTTTAATCCATCAAATTTTAATGATTTAGACAATTACAAAAAGAGAGCGAAGGATTGTTTCAATACATTAGTCCAGATTCTCAATCTGAATAAATCTTCACTGACTTCCACAGAGACACCTTCACATCAACAAAATCCTCCTAACACAATTTGGGTTTGGTCATTTGCATTCTGTGTGTGTTCACACAGGCACTGATGCACTGCAACCAAATAGGTTCGCTATAGCAGATGCATTGGCATTAAAAGGGTTGTTAACATCTCTCCAGAGAGGAATGCTCTGTTACCAGTAACTCTATCAAGCTTTTCCATCTTTGTCAGAAGCTGGTGTTACGTTATTAAAAGTATTAGTTATCTCTTGATTTGTGTCTAATTGAATTACATCATTAATAGAACTCAATTACAATCAATGGAAAATGATATCACTGCAAGGACAGTGGCCACTCGAGGTTGTGAGTAATGCTTTGTGCTCAACTAACCAGTCACAAAGGGGGCAGTGCCATGACTTTCTTAATGAGCAAATTTTCTGATTCTGACCAAGGGGAGGATCCCATTCAAATGGACATGCTGGCTTGAAGCCACCCAAATCCCTTGGCACCATCACTTCATTGTAAATTGTTTTTTTGTGAATCAAGTATGAAATGGTTTTAATCTCAAACATGCAATAAAATAATGTTCTGCCTTTGCCTCCGCAGCTCCTTGACTCTCCTTCCTTAAGCTTAATCTGTCTTTATCATAAATTCTTGAAGTATTCTGGGGTGAGGCCATTGATGAAGAATTGCAAGGGTATCCCTGTGGATGCTGGATGTAGGCTGTAGGTTTTGTGTTGTTACCCACATTACTTCTTCTTTTCATATTGGCACCCCCGGCATGATGAGTGCATCCATCAATGACTACAGAAACCAGATATCTTTCAATAGGGCACCAAACCCATGAGACACAGGAGAACAAGCTCAAATCCAGAGAGAAACCAGAGCTGAGTCCAAAGTGGTCATATCAGAGCAGCGGATTTCTAGTTTTCACTCCTCAGGGAAGTGTAAAGGAAGTGTAGACTTGTTCTTAATTGTTACATTCATTGCACACCAGGGACGGACACCAACTCCTACCGGTGTCAGCGAGACCTCTGGCTGCAGCAGAGGTGTGAAAGAAAGATCGTACAGAGACAGTACAGAACAAACAAGAATATCCATCACCCATGCGACTCAGAGAGCTATACCATCAGGAGTATGTTATAGCAGAACCCTGGGCTATATTATACCATTAATTTTTTTTAAAGTAATACTCTTGACAGGTTTTAATGGGAAATTCCACTTACAAATCAATGGTGTGATTCAGTCCTGTATTTATTAACACATTCCTCAGATTGCAGATGAATGAAACTACCTGAGTACAATTCAAATGGCTCTTAAATGTGGAGCGTGATAGCATTCAAGTGTCCGATAATTTATATTGCCAGAACCTGTCTCAGTAAATAAGATCTGTCTCTGCACATTAATATGCCAAATACCTGATAGCAATAACTATTTCATTAGTTCTGATTGCTCCTGACATCTCCTACATGGCCAGAAGTTTCCCCGCGTCACTGTTTCCTGGGCTCCAGGCTTTGCCACTGAATGCTCTGTTCCCATATGGTAGGTAAATGGGTTGTGTCAGAAATAAGTAAACCTTTATACAAGGTCAATCTGGGTCATCGCGTGACTAAAAAACATCAAAAAAAAAATGCAACCAGACACTCCTAGAGCTGGGTTTAACTTCCCCTGTTTTCTCAGTCAGCTAAATGAACACTGATGCAGAGGTTTCCATCCCAAGTGCTTCTCCATGGTTGAGCTGGAGAGCTAAAGGTTCTGTGGCCCTTCATGTTAGTAAACCTGATGCTGACACTGGTCTCCTTTGAGGGGGAGGGTTTTCTTCCTGATTTTCTGTTAGGTTTTCAATCATACCAGGTCTAAAAATCTCATTTTCCCAAACTGCTCTGTGATGCTGCCACAGCCTTGTAAGTGTCCTGTTCACCACTTCTCCACAAAGTTAAGTGAGAATGAAGACCTGCTTAGCACAGTTAGGGCTAAACAACTGCCAAAACCTACGAAGGATGATAAAATGCTTCTGAGATTCCTGTAGTAAAAGAGTACAACACAACTGCAATGTATGACTGTCATAAAATGCTGATCATCCTAGCACTAGTAAGTTCCAAATGAGACCAGAATTAGCCTGACAATAAATTAGATTTTAAAAGGTAATTCGGTGTACGTATGATGAAAATTTGCCCTCTTAGTATACGATCTGTCAGCAACTTATCTGAATTTGTTTCTCATTTTTTTGTAGAACGTTTCTTGATGGCATGTATATTACTCTGTAATATAAAATAGTGAGCAGCTAATGGTTTCCAAAATCCATACCTAGGAATAGCCTGTCTGGTGCCTAGGAGGAAGTTGGCCTTTTAAAATTACAACTGGCAAACATTTTTGCAAAAATGTTTGGCAGATACTTCCCAGAAATATGACTGAAAAAAAACATATTCTTCCTTTGTGGTCTTTAGTTTTAAAATTGTAAATGTTGAAGACCTTCCCTCACCCCTCTGTTACTATGTGGAACAAGTTCTTGGCATTCGCAGCCTTAATAGGCTTGAAGAGGGAATGAAAAATAGCCCTCTGGGCTTCAACAGGTGGCACCTCAGCTTTACTTGTAGTGTCATTATTCTGTTCATTAATGACCTTCCCGAGCAGATGCATGGCAGCCTCATGGAATCACAGAAGGGTTTGGGTTGGAAGGGATCTTAAAGATAACACTTTTCTAACCCCCTGCCACGGGCAGGGACACCTCCCACTGGATCAGGGGGCTCAAAACCCCATCCAACCTGGCCTTGAACACCTGCAGGGATGGGGGACCTACATTTTCCACGGGCAACTTGTGCCAGGGCCTCTCAACCCTCACAGGAAAGTATTTCTTCCTGAGATGTCATCTCAATCTCTCTTCTTTCAGCTTCAGACTTTCCCCCTCATCCTATCCCTGCACTCCTTGATCAAGAGCCTCTCCCCATTTTTTCTGTAGCCCCTTTCCATACTGGAAGTACCTTGAACAAAATAAGAACGGCAACCTAACAGGCAAACCACAAAACTAGGGGAAAATATCAGCTATTGCTTCATGTTTTGTATTTCGGGAATACCCACTAAGTCTCCAGCCTAGGACTTCATTGTCAGCTGTCTGGGCTGGAAGGGCTACAGCGAGTGAAAAAATCTTCTATTCCTACATTCTTGTAAATCCTGCTTTGTACTTCATTATTTCATTGCCCTGCAGTAGCTTTTTCATCATAACAGAAAGCCAATTTAAATGGAGGAGAGGAGCCCAGGACAATACAGCACATGACAGCGCTGTGCTCAAGGCATGTTGGAAAACCCCGTGAGGGCTGGGCTGTGGGTCCAACGCAGTAGCTGTCAATGCTAGAAGGCTTTTTAGTGTCTTGAAGATTTGGCCTTTAGTTTGGTGCATATCCTTAAATACATAACAAATCCTCACCTGATGTAGAATCATAGATTCGTAAGTTTGGAAAAGACCTCTAAGATCACTCAGTCAGCCCAAACCTCCATGCCTACTGAACCATATTCCCAAGTGCCACAATGATCACCAAGGAGGCAGGCTGGAAGAAGAATGGGGGGAAGGGACCATTGCAGTCCTGATATCATCAGCCCTTACAAGAGCCTAGCTGCTGTCTTCTGTTTGCATAGCCACTGTTAAAACAGCTGCCAATTTTGGATCAGAAGGGTTTTTTTCTTCTAATGGCCAGACTACCACAGAGTGTTTTTCACCCCTTTCCTATAGAGTGGGGTTTGGTGGGCTTTTAGCATTTGTGTTTTGTTCAGGGACATCAGTACCCTCTGTCTCCTCCAGTAGTTATGGCTTCTGGTCTGTAAGGAGGTCTTAAGAAGGACCCCTGTGAGTATTTTCAGGGTTCAAGGCATGGGGTGAACCTCTGTAGACCTTTCTGCAGTAGGTGTACATTGTGTAGCTCTGCCCTTCTGTGCAGTGGGCTTGATTACCCCGGTTATTACTTCCCATCTGAAGCCGTTTTCCTTCTACGTGTTGAGTCAAATTGGGCGCCTTACCTGCTGTGAGCTCCCTGCCGTGGGTGGGAGATAATCACTTTTGACTTCACATTCCTGGAAGTTTGTCATTTAAAGCATAATAACGTACGTTAATCTGTGGAGGAACATAGTCACCTCCAGGTGATGAATTGTCTGACCTGCCTTGATGTCTTATCTTGGGATAGTGGTCAACTTCACAAGGTACCTATTTTATTCCTCTGTAATTTAAATTCATTTCTATGGATTTATGGTATTAAGAAAACCTTAACATCACTAGTAAAAAAGACACTGACTTTTGCAGCCTTGTGCAAATGATTTCTAATACGGACTTGGTATTGAATTAATGAAGTGACCTTTGTGGCATTTACCTAGAGCATTGAGCACGAACAGCCAAGGAAATGGAGCTGCTGTAATTCAGGGCACTGCAGACAGTAAAGCTCCTTTATCAAAGCTTGCCTTGGAGCTTCAGATGCCTCAAGCAAGAATCTGTATGTGGAAGCAGAGGCAAGGAAATGCTTATTATCAGAGAGTTAGGGAAGATCCTCTTGGAACTTTGTTGTCTACCAGATCATGCTACAGAAAAGAATCTGGAATTTGACAAACTCAGGTCTGTAAGAGCAGTGCAAACGGCAGTTGTCTCTATAAGTGTTTCCAAGACATTCCTGCAACACTGCTGAGAGCAACCAGTTTCCCTCATGAAGGACATCTTCATCAGTTTAAGTGATGAGTCACTCAGGAAATTTTCTCTTTTTTCTTTTTTTTTCCTTAATGACAGACTTTGTCCTGTGGTGAGAGATTATTTATTTGTTTTATTATATTTTTGTGACAAATTAAATTAAGATGATGATGGTGTGTCTGGAGCACAGAGGTTATAAGGAGTAGCTGAGGGACCTGGATCTGTTCAGCATGGATAAGAGGAGGCTGATGAGAGACCTTATCAATTTCTTCCACTTCCTGAAAGGAGGTTGTGGTGATGTGGGGGCTGGACTCCTCTCCCAAGGAGCAAGTGAAAGAACAAGAGGAAATTGTCTCAAGTCGTGCCAGGGGAGGTTTAGATTGGATTTTAGGGAAAATTTCTTCACAGAAAGAGTAGTGAGTTACTGGCAGAGGCTACCCAGGGGAGTCTCCATCCCTGGAGGGCGTTCAGAACCGTGCAGACATGACACTCGGGGACATGGTTTGATAGGCACAGTAAGGTTGGGCTGACAGTTGGACTTGCTGGTCTTAGAGATCTTTCCCAAACTTAATGTTTCTATATCCCTCACACTGATGTCTAAAGTAGGACTACTTACTGCCAATATCTGGACTTCTAAGAATCAAGAGTTCAGTGCCAAATCAAACACATCCAAGCAATCTTTTGTCACTACATGCAGATGCTAATTTTGTAAACTGAAATAATAGTGTACATAGAATTTCATAGATGTGGCAATCACCCTCCTCCCATAAAGAACTGGAAAATTTCACTTAGTTTTGATCTATAGCATAAATTAGGCCCACAAAGTGGTGTGCTATGTCTTCATTAAAAGAGGAGACAGTAATCATGAGGCCATGTAGTGTGATGTTGCAGCAATTTCTGTTGTTCTTCTGTTGCTGGGTGGGGTTTTCTTTGACATACATATCCTGAATAATAGTTCTTCTCTCCTTCCAAAATGTACACAGATTTTCTCTGAAAGGTAGCGCTTTTTTACGATATTGTATATTCACAACCAATGCATGTCTATGTTAAAAATATTTTTAAAGTAGAAATTTCATATCTGCTCCGGTAAGTTACAATAATTAACAGCACCCATATTTTGATTTCATAGAGAAATCAGACGTCTGACTTCATGCCAATATGTGCTCCCCTGGAGTTTTCTATTTTCACTTCCAAACAGTGGTAAATTATGCGTTTTACGTACAATAAATGTGTTTTTAATGAACAGTTAGAAAATTGCTGTGGAATGAAATTACTGTAAGGTAAACTTTGACTTCTAAAAGAAAAACTGCCCTCTGCTTTTATACATGTGCAAAACTTTTTTTTGTGGGGGTTTTATTGTCTTTGCAAACTTTTTCAAAGGTTCCCTTGCACCTCTAAGTCTGAATGTTGGTAAAAGCTGCTTCTTGTGTGATATGAAAAAAACTGTTGATGTTTTGATATTTCCTGTGCTGGAGTGGACTTTGGGAACAGGCTGGAAAAAGGTTTGGAAAAGCGGGACAGAATCATAGAATGGTTTGGGTTGGAAGGGACAACAAATCCCATCCAATTCCATGGGCAGAGACACCTCCCACTGGCTCAGGGGGCTCAAAACCTCATCCAGCCTGGCCTTGAACACTTCCAGGGATGGGCAACCACCACTTCTCTGGGCAACCTATACCAGGGCCTCCCCACCCTCACAGGAAAATATTTTTTCCTGGACTCTCATCTTAATCTCCCCTCTTTCAGCTTCAAAACATTCCCCTTCTCCTATCCCTGCATTCCCCAACCAAGAGCCCCTCCCAGCTTTCCTGTAGGATCTGTTGGCCCAATTTCACTCCTGTTTCTGTATATCAATAGGCACCTTAGTCCAAAGTGTTTTCAGCCACATGGAAATACTGGCATGGGATCAGGTGCACCAGGCATAACTTCTGTTCCATAGTCGATCCAAGGTCATGACAGTGATCTCAGCCTAGGTTGCATTTGGGATTAGGATCAGGGCTTAAGTCTTGAAAGGCACTGGCAGAGATTTCAGTTTCCATTTAACATGGATTTATTCTATTTGATTGAATTTGATTCCAACCAACTTTTTGTAAGAAATCAGCATAATTTTATCACACCTATGTTTCACAAGATGATTGGCTTTGTATGAGCAAAGAAGGAATACGTGTAGTGGGGAAGGAGAAATAGTGATTTGTACTGCATTAAGCCTGAGCTTTACATATATAATTTAGCTCCTGTGTTTTGTGATGGAAATGCCTGCCTGGCAATAATGTTTGGTTGTAGGCACTCAGTACTTTCCAGGTGGAAACTGATGAGGTCTGAGTTTCATGTGTTGCATGAACATGCTGGTTACTATTCAGCCTGGCAGTGGAGCCACTGGAAGATGAAAATCTTTTCCTGTTATCCTGCCCTGTAACTCCGAGGGTGACAACACGGCTGCAGTCGAGCAGCACTCTTTTTCTTTTGGTTTGCACAGCAGTGGGGCCAGGTTTTCAAGCACTTAACATTCAGTTCGCTCTTAAATTTCATAAGTAGTTCAACAACCTGCAGCTCTGGTGCTTACAAAGTGAAACAAAGACACAAAATCTCTCATGTTCCTGAACGAATGAAGCACTGGCTTAAATCCTGTTCTGCACAACCCAAATCCTGCATGGGTATAAAAGCTTAAATAAATATCCCCGTAGAGTACACGAGCTGCAGGACTGTCTGTGTGTGGTTGACTGATCTGTGCCACCACCTGAGAAGCCGCCTGCTATTCAGGCTGATGTTGCAGTTATGTAGAGTTTGCAATTCTCTGTCTTCCCAGTTCTTTGTAAGAATATGAAAGGGTTTTCTTATGCCATTGAAGCTGCTGTAAAAGTTTGTGTTGCCACCAAATTTGGGTTTGAGTGATTAAAAGGACGGAATAATTGATTGGTTATGCTTCTATTTCTGGGTTGCTCATTATTTTAAAGTGAAGTACTCTAAATTGGCAATCAATATTGGAGTAAAGGTACATGACATCACCTTCTGTAACTGCGGATTTGTCTTCCTTTATTTTGTCATTTTCTGAAGTTAAAGTACAGAAAAACTACAGTCAATTGTCTGCCTTGAGCAAACCTCCAGAAAATATCCTCTCTTGGCGTGAAGCCTTCGCAATGTGCTGGGATATTTCCAGGAATGGAGAAAAGTCCTTTGGCAAAGTTTCTTGAGAAGAGTCTCTCAAGTTAAGTGCAGACCACATTGATTGGATATTAGGAAAAATTTCTTCACAGAAACAGTTGTCATGCACTGACAGATGCTGCCCAGGAAAGTGGTGGAGTCACTATCCCTGGTGGTGTTTAAAAGACACGTAGCTGTGGTGTTTAGGGACATGGTTTAGTGGTGGACTTGGCAGTATTGGGTTTATGTTTGGACTTGATCTTAAAGGTCTTTTCCAACTGAAACAATTTTGTGATTTTAAGATCCTGTACAGTGCCAGCCAGAGCACAGTAAAAACGTTCTGCCAGCTCTTGTTGTCTCTAATCGAGCACAATGGTATCTTCCTTCCCCCTCGCATGGAGGATTTGCTGCGGTCCCGTTGGACTGTTAGTATTAGAAATTAAATGCAGTCAGACCTGGTTAATCCTCATCTTTCACAGCCGTGTGCCTGGGTGACCAGAAGCCCCATGCAGCTGACACAGTGAGGGTGCGCCCTGAACACGACTGAACTCATGGGGATGAACATCCGTGATGTGTACACTGGTGTAGATTGGTTGGAGTGGATGGAAACGGAACAGAGTCTTCCCTGCTCTGCTGCTGGGTAAAGCAGGAAGGATGCGGGTGTTTTGGTGTCACAGCCTATTTGCTATTCGGTACCTTGGGCTCTTTGATGGTTTTTGCTTTGTATGGAAGGCAGGAGTCTGTTGGGGCTCGAAAGGACAGAGTGCAGTTGTTCACTCTGGTTTTGCTCCAAGAGGACTCTTCATGTTATTTACGTTCCTTTTCTCCAAGGAAAAAATAACAGTATGAAGAGCAAAAATTGAACAATAAATATAATCTCCATTTACTATAAAATACGTCTTCTTGCATATACCTTTCACTTCTTCTAAGGCTAATAGAACTCAGAGAGAAGCCCACAGAAGAAGCAGTTGGCCTTTATATGCCCTGGTGGGGTAGATTTCCTCCCTGTGGAGGAGGGCAGAATGTTCACCAAGTGTTTTGCTTTTCCTTGATTTATCTTTCTTCAGCTCTGAAATTGGGTCTATCCTGCAGTATTTATTTAAGATGGTGTTAGTTGGGTGAATCCTATGTAATCTGATTGCGGCAGCAGCTAATGGTGAAAGCTCTTCCAGAAAAATCGACCAGGGAAGTTATTTCTAAGCGAGTTGTGACGTGAGATGATCAGAAAAAAGGGAAAGAATTTCATAAAGAAGAACATCAGAGAGAGACCAGAGAAGAGAGGTTGGTGTCCAAATTAGATGCAACAGCAGTCATTTTTAACATGAAAACAATTTAAAGGAATGTAGTGAAGTGAGAAGAGAGGCAAAATGGTGAGAAAGAAGGCAGATTGCAAAGCATGAGGACACTACCTATGGAATGGAAACATGTGGAGCGACCAGGCAGGTGAGAGGAGAGCACTGCTTAAATGAGGAGAGGTATCCCTGTGTTAATATGTCAGAAATGGGTGTGAATATGTGTACGCACATCACACAGGGTTGGCATTTACAAGGACAGAATAATCAAGGAACAGCTACAGCATCTCCCTTGTTTTTAGATACAGTCCCTTGGATTGATCAGTTCTTACTCATTAAAGCACATACACATGTACCTTCAGGTCAGATTCAAGGAAAACTTGCGAATCGTTTCAGCTGGAAAAATTACATCGTCTGCATATTTCGCTGTTATTTTTTGTTATTTTTTTTCCTTTTTGTGCAAAACCATCTTTGTCAAGCCAATGTTTGTGTTTGCACTCACTGATCCAAAAACCAATTATTTGCACATCTCTCTGAAAAGATCTCAGTGACAGAACCTTTCTCTCCACCACCCCACGCATACATGAACGCACACGGCAATGTACACTCCATATAGCTTCAGATTTCCAAAAATATATAACCCTTGTGTATTTCTTTTCTGTAGTATAAGTTCGATTCTTAAGATTTGTGGGTTTTGAGTACTTGAAAGTTGTATTTCAGCTTCTTTCTTGAAACTTCGGTTTTCAATTACTTTTTTTCTGGTTAACACCCAGCTGAAAACAAGTGCTCAGAGCTGTTTGTCACTTGTTTCAGTTTCTGGTAATTGCAAATAGATTGAAAAGATGTTATGCAAATTTTGTTCTAAAAATTAATCACCCTCTGCAAGAAGCCAAAACATGATGTTTTTCAAGAGACCTGTTTTGAATCTTCAGCCACATGCACACTGGGCTGCCATGACTGGTGAGCTCAGGGCTGTACTGTGACTCCCAGCTCAGAGATCAAATGTTTGACGGATGCTCATACAAATGTCTGATGCCTAAGTGAAAAAAACTAAACAACAAAAAGTTTGGAGTTTGACTTCCAGGAAGAAGCAGTCCCATAGAAGGCTGTGGTTGGTGGGATGTGCATTAATGATCAGTGCCTTATGCTCTTTGAGTCAAAGAAAAACCAGGACTGACTGATATTTACGTTCTGTTTGTCCATACAGGGAAAGTATTTCTAGAGGAGCAGTAGATTTTGCAAATGAGAATCAGGATGCCTTTTCTCGCTGTGCTGTCCCTTGTGGTTAGAGGTAGAGAAGGATGCATGGTAGGGATGTACAAGTGCAGCAGAGGTAAGACAGTGAGTGTTGTGTGTGGTTGTGGACGCAGTGCCAGAACCAGAAAATACTTCTTGGGTTGGTGTTGCTGAAGGGCACTTCTCTCACCAGAGAGCTGGCTGCACATCCATTTGTCCTCCCCAGGCCACGGGAGGTGATGTGGGTTAGCGTAGTTTATGCAAGAACTGAATCCAGCCCCAAATCTTTATGATAAATACGGTGTCAAGCATGTGGGCATTTATCAAGCATGGGCAGGTGTGACTTCTGTTGAAGACTGCAAGTATCATATTCCTAATGTCAATGCCGGGCCAGCCCAGATGCTGAATTATTTGTGCTGTTTGGGGAGCTGTGACACTTTTTGGCGCTTTACTGAAGGATAAATCTTGTTATTAGCTTGGTTTATCTGCGCTTTTTTGAAATGTGAGAATATTTTACCACTGGCAGGAATGTTTTCACGGAAGTTCTCTGTTTATTGATGGTCAGGAGCAAAGAGTCTTCACTGTGTGGTAGAGAGGTCTGGGGAAAGGAACACTGTGTCTCTTGAGGGACTTTGGTGTTAAAACAGGCCTAATGGCTTTTCAAGGAGAAATTGCTTTGTGTTTGCTTCAAAACCAGTGCAACCAGCAGGTTGAGGGAATTAATTCTGTCCTTCTACTCCACTCTGGTGTGCCCTGTGTTAAGCTATAGAGTCCTCAGCACAGGAAGCACATGGATCTGTTGGAGAGAGTCCAGAGGAAATCAAGGAGAGAATCTGAGGGCTGGAGAACCTCCTGTACAAGAACAGGCTGAGAGAGTTGGGGTTGTCCAGCCTGGAGAAGAGAAGGCTCCAAGGAGACCTTAGAGCAGCCTCCCAGTACTGAAAGGGGCTATAGGAAAGCTGGGGAAGTGCTCTTTATCAGGGAGTACAGGGACAGGATGGGAAAATGCTTTTAAGATGAAAGAGGAGAGATTGAGATGACATCTTAGGAAGAAATGCTTTCTTGTGAGGGTGAGAAGACCCCAGTCCAGGTTTCCAAGAGAAATGGTGGCTGCCCCATCCATGGAGGTGTTCAAGGCCAGGTTGGATGAGGCTTTGAGCACCCTGATCCAGTGGGGGGTGGGTGTCCCTGCCCATGGCAGGGGAGTTGCCTGTGGATGGGCTTTAGGGTCCCTTCAGACTCAAATCATTCTATGATTGTAGATATAATGAGAAACGATCAGGTTTTGGAAGGGGAATCAGTATTTGGCTTCTAATACCTGAGGTTGTATTTTGATGGGTATTTCTTCATCTAGATTTTAAGGAGGTTTTTGAACATTGTACCTAGAATTATTCAAATTCTTTGGGTTTTCTTTTTTATTATTATTTTCCTTGCTTTTAAAAAGAATTGTCCTTGAAGCCAGAACACAGAAGTAATATATTTCAGTAAATCAAGTGCATAATAAATAACTACTTGTAATTATTCCCATTTTAATTTTCTCATGAGTATTTGCTGCTACCTCTTGCAAATTACAGCTTTGCTAAATGACGCAGATGAGACGTGAAGCTGTTTAAAGTCACAGGTATTGGGTGTCCCCCGCCCTGTACTCAGCCCCAGTTCAGACCTATCAGTCTTCTGCCTTCACTCCTGGGGATGCCTTCACTTCTGGGAATGCATTTTAGTTTGTTAATGCCATCCTTGTACACTGGTTGTGGTGGCTCGTTGTCATCCTACCTAACTTGTGGTGTCTGCCTGCTGTGGGAACAGGATGCTGAACCCCACCTTTCTTTCTCAGGTACTGATGTAATGTAATATACCCCTAAATTCCAAGTGCCCAAAGGAACAGTCCTTCCAAAGGAAATGCCTATGTCCCCTCCTCAGTCACTGGAGAAGATGAGGTTGCTTTAAGGACCTCCTGTCAGTTTAGTGCCATGAGCTAGGCAGGTATCCAGGGCCTGTAGGGCTGCTGACAACTTCACAGATGATCTGATAGAGGGGTCCTTTTTTCACTTTCAGCTGCAGAGTAGAGGGAGAACAGGACTGGTGAGCAGGCATCTCAACTGGACCCCAGCCTTGGCTGAACCATGAGGCTGTGGTGGGATGTCGCATAAGCGGTTTGATTGAACTTAGCAGGCAATAATCACCAAGTCAGAGTATATGATAGAATCATGGAATGGCTTGTGTTGGAAGGGAACCTAAAGTCCATCCAGATCCAACCCCACTGCCATAAGCAGGGACACCTCCCACTGCTTCAGGGTGCTCAAAACCTCCAGGGGTGGGACAGCCACGATTTCTCTAGGCAACCTGTGACAGTGCCTCACCACCCTCACAACAAATATTTCTTCTTAAAATGAAGAAGTCTGCAGTTCTTTTTGTGAATAAGATGTATGCAGTTCTCTATTTGAATTACTGACAGACGTATGGATAAGGGTGGGCATCTGTACCCTAATAGGCACTGCAAATGTCATGCACACCTGTGACACTTTGTAGGTGATTGACTCTCACTGCTGAAAGTCTGGGTTTATAAACCAAACTTCCCTCAGAGGGAAGAATCAGAGGCACAAGCAACCTGTAAAAGACATATGACAGTGTTAGCTTTAGGAACAAGCACTGTGTTATGTTTTGACTTTGAGCTTTATGTCATCGGGCAGTGTAGAAATCATGAAGGACAAAGTGACAATAAGCTAAGAATGATAAAAGAAAACCTATCCAAATCAATTCAGTGTTATCCAGTGAGTGACGGGGAAAGCATATGAGGATCCTAAATGTGTGTCACTTTTCTTATGAGAGTTTAGCGATGGATTGCTTTCCCCTAAGCAGGACTTTGATTGCAGTGATGGACAGGTGGGTGCAGAGGCTGGGAATCAATATCTCGGATAGATTCAGACAGGACTCATTAGTGTGCAGGTGATGGAGACCAAGATCTGCACATCTCAGTCACTCATGTGGTTTCAAGGGGACGTATATTCTGACAAGAACAGCAGGATTTGGCCCTTACAATTTACATAAGTACTTTCCAGAGGATTTATGAATAAGCTTTGGGTCAGATTTTATTATTTGAAATTGTATATTAAGTGAGCTTATTATGGTTGAACATTTCTTCTAATGTGTGGTCTTGGGGCAGGAAAGCCTATTTATTGTACAGCCAAGATGCGCTGATTTTGTTCATTAACCAAAGCTTTTCACAGAGTCACAGAATCATTAAGATTGGAAAACACCTCTAAGATCAGCCAGTCCAACCATCAGCCCAATACCACTACGTCTTTTGGTTCTCTTGGGTTTCTCTGTCCTTCTCCATATACCTTTTGTGTTCTCTTAGATAAAAAGATTCATGTGAGGATAGGGCAGAAGGAGGTCCGAGTTTTTCTCTGGAAAAACCACACTACTCCATTCCCCATGGTAAAAACAGCAGCAGAGAAGCTGTTGGAAAGTCCCAGCTGGGATCTGTGCGTGCTGGGCACCAGTTTGGTGAAGTGACTTCAGGAACTCTTTCTACAGTAGAAAAACAGTAAATTCCTGCTGAGAGCCAGAGATGGACCATCAGGCCCCTACTGGGGAGTGCTGACAGCCTGTTTGGGGGAACACCTTCCCCCTGAGTCCGTGGTCCTTGGAGCATCTTCCACCTATCAGCAGCTGGGGCTTATCTGCACCCTGGAGTGTTTCTGAAGTAACATCTGATTTGATTGGAGGTATTAGGCCACAAAACATCCCCTTATTTAAAAAAAATAAAAATTTCATTAAGGGACTGGAAAGCAGAAAGTACTGGTTTCACCCTTGTATTTTGATTTTCTCCTGAGCAAGGGTCACCAGCCTCTGTTTGCAAGTGGAGATAATCAGAATCAGCACCCTGGTGTTCATCAGTGCCTAGGATAGGATACTGTGTGACACTGAGAGCATTGCCTTTAGGGGCAGCTTGGTTAGGAGTTTTTTTTTGTAGTGTTATATTTAATTCAGAGATATTTTGGTATAGACAAGTCGATGCAGGTAAACCACATATACACACACACGCAGCATTGAACTCTTATAGATATCTACAGATTGATAAAAGATTCTGGGGAGATTTTTAGATGCCGAGTTACTGTCAGAGGGACAGTACCAAACACTGATTTATGTGAATAAATATATAACTCAGTCAGTTACTGCAGAAAGGTCATAATAAAACCAGAGGCTGTAAGAATATTAAAAGTATTTCCAGAAACCTCAGAGTATTTTTTTTGTTCAAGTTGTGGTAATGAGTGAGGCAAATGATGGAGGACTTGAATTTGGCTCATATTGCAAAATTTTAGAGTTTAATTAGTTATAGCGATTCTGTCATTTCATCTTCAAGCGTTGTATTAACTGAATGAGTGCTCAGTGATGATCTCCATATCTTGGGATTAAAAAAATTAAATAAAGTTTTAATGTAATTTTTTCTGAGTAGAATTAACTGTGGAAGGATTTTGCTGTGAGACGTCAAATATTATATGCAATCCTATAATGAAAAATTTTCTTTAGTAACAAAATAATTTCACATATTCAGTATTATTCATCCTGGGTAGTAGGCTCTTGTATCCTACATGGTGTATTTCTCTCAAAGGAGTTCATTTTTAGGACAATTCAGGTTTAATTTTGGAGACACTGCCCGGAGTCACCAACACCTCCTGTTGGTGCTCAGCCTATGGCAAGGGTTGCACCCAGGATCTGCTCCTGGATGGTACCCGGAATGCGCAGGAAGATGTCTGCAAACATCTACTGGATAGCAGGATTTTTGATTAATCTCAAAACAGAACTTAATTAGCTGTTGGGCATTTTCTGTGCTGTTTGAGATTATTGCAGGATCCCATACCAGATGTCATTTGCAAAGTACTAGGCACTAAATTTAAAAAAAAAAACAAAAACAAAACAACAAACCCAAAATAAGCCTCAGCAAGTAACACTGAAATCAAGTCTCTTTGGTTAATAACTGCAGATGAAATCTCGGCAATTGTCAAGAAATCATATTTATTTGCCGAACTCTTCTGTGTTGTCTCAAGTCTAGGGATAACAAAGCAATTCATAATGAAATTATTTTCACAGCATCGCTGTAAAAGAAAAAGCACAAACTCTTGCTGTTTTCAGGACTGTAGCTTGGGGGTGCACAGGTAAGGTTTTGAGCAGAGGCTGGAAAGTTTTAGCTGAGAACTTGACAAGTGAACGAAGCCTCGGAGACCTGCTTGGCCTGCATTCTGGTTTACCAGACACCATGGCAAGTCAGGGGGAAAAGCAGAGTTTTCCAGGATCTCCTGGGGTAGAAGCTCCTCTTCTCTGCCCCTTCACAGAATCATAGAACCATAGAACAGTTTAGTTAGGACATCAAATCTCATCCAGTTCCAAGCCCCTGCCATGGGCAGGGACACCTCCTACTGGATCAGGGGGCTCAAAGCCTCTTCCAGCCTGGCCTTGAACACCTCCAGGGATGGGGCAGCCACAACCTGTGCCAGGGCTTCCCCACCCTCATAGGAAAATATTTTTTCCTGAGATCTCATCTCAACCTCCCCTCTTTCTATTCCTGCACTCCTTGATAAAGAGCCCCTCCCCAGCTTTCCTATAGCCCCTTTCAGTACTGGGAGGGTGCTCTAAGGTCTCCCCAGAGCCTTCTCTTCTCCAGGCTGAACAAGCCCAATGATGGCAGCCTGTGAACATCTGCAGAGAAGAGTGCCAGAGGTTCCCCAGCATCCATCTCCTATGCACAACTCATCCTAAGTGGAAAAATGGATAGAAAGTGAGTTGTGACAACCGAAACATCAAGTATTTCTGTCAAAAGAGTGAGAGGAAACGAAAGGGCATTTCTGGCTGACAGTAATGTAGTCATTGAACTGAATTCTCCAGGACAGCTCAGTACACCCATGGACCCTCCCCTTCCTTTCTCAATTCTACGAACAGTAGGTCCCTATGCCACCTTCTTGCCACAGCCAGGGGACCTGTTTTGGGAACTCAGTACTGATGCAAGCTGTCACCAGGAGTTCATATGGCTGTTAATGTACTGGAACTGGGGCAGTGTGAGTCTGGGCTGGATTTTCTGTTAGTATTTTGGATTTATTTGCTCGACGCTAAGGCAAATAACTTGCATTATCTGAGATCTGTGTTCCCACAAGGCACCTGCCTACTGAACATGCAGTTTAATCAAAGTGACAAATCTGGAGCCAGTGAAAATGAACCAATTAATTGAACTCAGTGGATTTTCTCACAATTTCACTTAGGTGAATAAGCATTAGGCTATTTTCCATTCTAAATCTCTGGCAAAATATCACACTAAGTTAGACAGTGATGCTGTTCTCTGTAAGGCGAAGAGTGAAACACAGTAAAAGCCTTAGGGAAGAGGGCACTAGTGTTTTCATAGCTACAGTAGGCTTTTTGGTGCAAGGGGCAGTCACAGGTTTCAGATTCTCCTATTTCTGTTCTAAGCTTCAGGCACTTCCCTTGGACCTTCACCTTTCCTGAAGTTGCATTAAAAAGAGTGTGTATCTGGTATAATCATTATTCCTTTCACTTCATAGCTGAGATTTTTATATCATAAAAAATGTAAATGGAAACAGAATATTTATAGATCATTGCAAACCACAGTACATTTCCTTCTGGATTACTTTGAGGGAATCACCAAAGGGATATTTTATACCTTCTAAAATAATTCCTTCCCCTTACTTGTTATTCAGTGCAATCTACCAGCTTGTTACTAAATGATTTTACAGCTGAATTTTTGTTTGCAGACCATTTATTGTTTTGGTTAGATTTCACCAAATATGAGGCTGGAAAAAGCTGCATGGGTGTTCAGTCTCCCATGGTGCAGAGGCTGCTGTGTTTTCCTGCAGGGATGTTTTGCAGCTGACCACTGGATCATAAGCCTTGTTGCTTTGCTGCAAGGTGGTTGAGGCCTCTGATGGTGCTTTGGTTTTATGATGTAATGAGAAGGAATTTGAGACAGAGACACTGTAAAATTGAAGGTATGGCTGTATGGGCCTTGCAACCAATGGAGAAAAGATGAGTTAGAGGAGGGTGGTGATAGTGTTCACTGTGACAAGATGATAGATGGTTTTTCAAAGATGAACTGAAGGCAAATCCAGATATTTCACAGTGATCTATGTGGATTCAAGGTGTACTTGTATGGAAAGAAATGGCAAATCCTTTATTTCCTGTAGTTTGGAGATAAGATACATTCACACTCAGTGGAAGACTCAAATCCTGTATAAACTGGACTGGGACCAAGAGCCTAAGAAAGCAGTGCTGTCTCTTGCAGCGATGAACCTGTGTGCAGCTGGGAAAAGGACTGCCTCTCTGGGCAAGGGGTTTCTGTTGAACAGCTCTGGCACTGATACTTGACCAGGTGCTTCAAAGGGACTGTCTGTGCCAGGACTTTTAGGCTGTGCCCAATGTGCTGGTTGGCAGCCGATGGAGAAGACCATAAGACTAAGGCACCATGCGTGGCAGTGGGAGGAAGGGTCATGTTGGTGTCCCAACCCAGCGTGACTTTGCATAGCGTGGATAGAGGCATCTTGCTAGTGGGAAAGTTGTTCCTGCCCATGGCAGAGGGGTTGGAACTGGGTGGACTTTAAGGTCCCTTCCTACCCAAACCATTCTGTGATTCTGTGATTCTAAGTTCGCAGCCTGGGCTGCTGCTGGTGAACGGAGAAGAAATAAATTGAACTTGGTTAGAGTAGGAAATACCTTGGTAGTGTCTCTCCTCATTATGCTGAGATGGCTTTTCAAAGGAGGTGTCATCTTCTGACGCCTGCTAGCAGAGGGTGAAGTTTCTAGAGAGTTAAGTGCAAATTGCTCACTTCAATATATGCAGTTCATCAGCACTGGGGGAGTTACACAGATTTGGCTGGAGTCAGAATTTAGCTGGGAATATGCATATTCAGGGAATTTTCAAAAATGAGACACCGTTCAAGGATCTGCTTTAAGGCTTTACTAAAGCCGAGGCAGAATCGAGTGTGGTTGCTGCCCTCCCCACCCCCATCACAGCCTGTCAGTAATTGTCGGAAACCCAGAAGCGAACAGGTAGGCAGGAATCTCTGGCAGCCCAGGATGCACCTTGATTGACAGCAGGCTACTGATGGCTGCAAGATTATAGGCTCTGACTTCTAAAGAAGAGCTTAATTAGCTCCGCTCCAAGAGGTCCATTCTCCCCTCCGTACGCGTGCATAACTCCAATTGACATTAATGTGAGTTATATACCGGGAGGAGAATAGACCCAGAAGAACGTGGGGGAGGTGTAGGACAGAGAGAGGCAGAAAACGAGATGGTGGGGGAGGAGGAGTGAGAGGGAGCACAATGGAAGGAAAACGCTGGGGGAGTAGGTGCACAGATGGGTGACCTGCCTTGCTAGCTGTAAGGATGCTGGGAGCACGGGGATAGGCTCTTGGCTTCCCCATGGAAGTAAGACCATGGCAGATGACTGAGTACTCTTTCCCCAGGGTAAAATCCTTGGGAAATCTACCTCCCTTGTCTGTTTCCCTTCAGAGACTCCAATTCCCTTCCTGTTGCTCCATGAAGCACGTGTTAAAATTCCCCCCTGGTTTCAACACCAGCCATATGTGGGACAGCCAATTGTGGGACGGATGTGTAGGGATTAGGGGATGGAGGAAAGATCTGCACATGCTGTGAGTGGAGGGACAGGTGGCTGCATTTTGTGAGGAAAAAAAAAGAGAGAGAGTTGGATGCATGAACAAAAGCTCCTGTTTAAACTCTAGTAAAGACAAGAGAGAACTGGAATGGAATAAGACATAAACTATAGAAATGATGAATGACTGCGTTTGGTATGTCTATATATGGGAAAGGGGCTGCTGTGCATAATTAAACAGTGGATAAATGGAAATGTACATGGTCGCTACTAACTAAAGAGCATGATAAATGAGTTATACTCCATCATGTTCATATATTGCCTACTGCAGGTTACTAGTGATGCATTTGTGCTATTTATTGTACTTTCATTGCTTCAGCAAACTTATCTGTGGAAGTAAACGAGACACGGTTTGATTCCTCTGCCCAACAGATCTGCCAGTCTGTCTTCCTGCAAAGTCTCACTCTCTCTCTACTGCTCAAGCTCTCCAGGACACAGAAGAAATTAAAAGGCTTTTCTCAAACCCCCCTTCTTTCCCCCTGGAACTGAATAAGCTTTGTGTGCTTGGACTTAAATGAAGAGAATTGATGATAAACCTCCCATTGGGAAACATACTGAGATCAATAAAAAAATCACAAAGCACAGCTTGCCATTGTAACCTTTGCCAGGCACCTGGAACCAAGGTACTAATTTGAAAAGCAAGAAAGGGTCCCTAATAATTTTTAAGTAGTATTTTAGTATGTGGAGTCCGTAGCTGGACTTTCTTTTCAGCACTGTTTCTTCAAACCTCAGGCATTGCTAAAGCAGCTGAGATGAGGGATGAGGAAGCTGCTGCAGAGAGCTGTGGCCATCACAAAGCTACATCTCTTATGCACTGGGGTAGCTTAGTGATTTGTGGGGCTCATGACTTTCATGAGGGATAGATGTCTGTGTCAATGGGTGTTATTTTTCCTGTTGCTGAAGAGCTCACGGGGCAGCCAAAGCCATTGTCAAAGGTGTTATGTCTCGGTAGTGGTGGGATACAGAGCTATTGCTGGGCATGGACCTGCACACCTCCCTTGTGCCGTGCCACAAACTACCTCCTGGACATCAGCCAGGCAGATCATCAGCCTGCTGAAGGGAACATAAGTCTCTCTGATCCAGAGGTGGACATGGGAATTTGAGTAATGAATGGGAAGAACAGCTGAAGACTTGAGCAGAGATCGAGGACTCATGGCCAAATCATAGAATCGTAGAATGGTTTGAGTTGGAAGGGACATTAAAGTTCATCCAGTTCCACCCCCCCCCACCATGGGCAGCGACACCTCCCACTAGACCATCATATCACACAATGGCTTGAGTGGGAAAGTACCTTAAAGATCACCCAGTACCATCCCCATAAACCACTTGATTCCCTGCTAAATTAACCAGATTGATTTGCAAAAGCCTATTTAGAAGACCCATGAAGAGGCAGTATGTGATGATGTGGGTGCCTCTTCCATATGGGGACCTGTGTGGGCCAGGATCACTTGCTGGTAGCACCATGCAAGAAATAAATCTGCACAACACAGAGCAGCAACCCTGAGCTGCAGACAAACAAGCTCACTGGCTCCATTACACCGTTCTCTCTTTGTGATCTACGAGCACGTGCTCAGAGAAGAAACAAAACAAGCAGAGAGCTGCAGAGGTGGTTGTTAAATATGTTGCCAGATTTGAAAGCGGCATCACTGCATTCTCATTCTTTTTTTCCTGTCGGTGAAAATAATATCATGCATCAGGGCAGCTTATATTATCAGTGTGTGTCCTGATGTATTTCAAATACCTTGAGAGATGCCTAAGATAGTAGCAGGTTTTGGTGGAGGTGGTTCCCTCCCACAGCCTCCATTCATTAACAATTCTGCAGACTACCAAGAGATTAAATCACTGCAGTAAAAAAGAAAAAAATTACAGGCATTAATGAAGGTCAGAAAGATATTTGCCATCTAAGGGAGATATGTCTCTACTATATTAAGGCTTAAAATCTAAATTTTTCAGCTATTTTGACTTAGCTGGCTTTATGGCATCAACACAAAGCACCTTAAGACCCAGAGGAAAATAAATTTAAATTCACAATAAAAGTACATACGAATGCAGAGCTTTTCCATCTTCTATTCTTATACTTCTAATTTTAATTTGGAACACAATTATATAAACAAAAGTATATAAAATTTCTCCTTGGAACATACTAAAAGGTAGAATTAATTGGAACAGATAGCATTAATAGATATACTTAAATAACAGATGTTTAAGTAATCATAATGTACAGCCTTGCTGCAAACTGAAATTGAACTTGGAATATCTCTGACTGTGAAAATAAAACCCAAATAACAGTGACTCCAAAAGCCAAATTTGCCCCTAATAGGCTTGAGAAATGTCCCTGTTAGGCTTTTTAATATAGGGAAGCTGGTTTTGCAACTAAGAATTATGCACAGGTCCTAAAAAGATTAAAAAAATGTGTCAGAGGGATTCATGGGGTTCATTTAATTTATACGTGGCAACACGAGTGCGTGACAATACGGACATGACGGAACAGGCACTTTGGGAAGGATACATACTGTTGCTGAGGTGGTTTTTTTAAGGCTTTGGACCTTCTTGATCTGCCCAGCCTCTCCACATTGTTTTCGTCTTTATCATTTTCCTTCCAAAGAGAAGATACAGAAGGCTCCTTGGACTGTGCCTGGCCAGGTAGCATCACAGTGCTCAGCAAGCCAACTGCTCCTCTCTCCCTGGCCTCACTCATGCCCTGAGCAGGGGTTGGAGCAAAGGACCTGCTCAGGCCCTTCCTAGCCTAAATTTTTCTGTATGTTCACATTGAATTAAAAGAATATGGGAGAAATTTCTCTGAAGTCCAAACCTCAAATGTTGAGCTAGCAGCCTTATGGTAAGGCTAGGCTGTCTAGAGGAAAGTTAAGTGCCTCAGATTCCCTGCACTCAACACTGGGGATGCAACTCAAATCCTTAGTTCCTTTTTGGGCCCCTCACTCCAAGAAAGATCTTGAGGGGCTGGAGCACGTCCAGAGAATAAGAATGAAGTTGGGGAAGGGTCTGGAGTATAGGGGTTCTGGGAGTGGCTGAGGGACCAAGGGTTGATTAGTCTAGAAAAGAGCAGACTGAGGATATGGTTTAGCAGGCATGGTGGTGTTGGGCTGACAGTTGGACTGGATGATCTTAGAGGCCTTTTCCAACCTTAAAGATTCCCTGATTCTAAATTCTACATGTAGCTTCTGGAGGCACCTTGAAAAATTGTAGCTAAAAGCCAATGTTCTTCAGCTCAGACAGGAAGCTTTAGAAGGAACCCGGATCAACAGCAGGATTAGGCAGAAGGCATATTTTGATTTTTCATTGGACGTGTCTGTCTTACATTCAGATTCTACAACCCAAATCAGAATATATCTTCTTTAAATCAAATTCCCTCTGACACAGGTTGATGCTGCTGTTAACTGTAAAAGCTTCTCAGTTTTTACTAAGTCTGTATCTTAGTTTCCGAGCTTCGTTGCTACCTGACAATCATGATATAGTTCATTTTCCTCCAAGACCGAAACGTTAGGAGAAGAATATGTTTCTCTTTACTGGCTAAGATGAACGCACTTTTTTCTTTTTAGTAGCTGAAATCTGAAGGCAATAAACACTAAACAAGAAAAAGAAAGGAAAAAGACATTCAAAGCCTGCTCACGTACTCTGTGCTCTCTGTTGTTACTACTTTGGATCAGGTTATAAAGAGCGCCGTGGAATGGGACACGTCTTGAAGGTGACATTCACCAGCTCCTTTTCTTCTCCAGATTTACCCCAACAAGCAGGACAGGACATGGTGGACTCCTTGCAAATCTGCCTGTCTGCATGACAGTGCTGTGGAGACCGTGGGAATTCTGCACATCTACATCTGTGCTCTCCAAATGCTTAACGGGTGTGTAGGAACTTCTCCGTCTGGATCATGACTGTGATGCTGACAGTGTCCTGCACCAACAACAGGTCACTTCCAGCATTTCTGCCTTCATTTATTCTGGTATCACCCCTCTCTTTCAACTGCACATTTCTGTGCAGGGACAATACTGAGTCCTGTTAGCAAAGCACACCTTTCCGAAGATGTTTGTTGAGACAAGAGAGGAATAGCAAGCAGCTGCTGCATTCCTGCTCCCTAGCCTCCAGTAAGGCCAGTGATGAAGCTTCTTCACTAAAACTGTGAAGGCTAAATAAATAAGTTAAAAATTAAGGGAGTTATTTCCCCAGTGGAAGAATCAATCTTGAGCAAATGCACTTGTAATCTGTGTTAGTGTGGCAGATAAATATCTGCCCTTTAGACATAATGGAATGAGGTTGCCACTGGGCTTGTGCAAAGAAAGGATCGTATTAGAAAGAAAGCATGGCATTTGGGGTTTTCGGATCTTACCATGACAATTCATTGCAACGGCATTATTCAGGAAAGCTGTGGGGCTTGGGGTGTTTTAGGTGTTCTGTAGAAATGTGCAGGTTTTGAGAGCAATGTCTGACTGTGATAAGGATCTTCTGAAGCCAACGTGGCCTTCCTGTGTCTTTCTTCCCAGCTTATAAAGGGGGTGAGATGTCTAAAGAGTTTCAAAATCAATGGGAGAGAAAAGAAATGCTGGGAAATACAGGATGCAGGTGATTTCAGGTTGATGCTTAGAGTTTCCTATGTGATAAATGGGACTGTAGAATCATTTCCTAACATAAAAATATTGAAAACCTCACTAGAAGATAATATTTTGAAGATTCCTCTCCAAGAAAGACATTGAAGGGCTGGATTGGGGCAATGAAGATGGAGACGGGTGTAGAGCACGGGACTCCTGTGGAACAGCTGAGGGACCTGGAGCTATTTGATCTGGAGAAGAGAAGACTGGGTGGAGACCTCATCTCTCTCTGCAGCTCCCTGAAAGGAGGTTGGAGTGATGTGGGTGCTAGTCTCTTTTCCCAAGGAGCAAGTGAAAGAACAAGAGGAAACAGCCTCAAGTTGTATTAGGGAAGGTTTAGATTGCGTATAAGGAAAAATTTCTTCACAGAAAGAGTGATAAGGTATTGGAAAAGGCTGCCCAGGGAAATGGTGGAGGGTTCATCCCGGCGCAGATTTAAAAGATGTGTAGATGTGGTGCTTAGAAGCATGGTTTAGTGGTGGAGTTGACAGTGTTGGTCTGACAGTTGGACTCGATGATCTTACAGGTATTCTCCAACCTAAAATTTTCTATTATTCTATGATGTATTGCCTTGATCATTTAAAACTGAACTGGATAATGGTGGTCTTTAAAGTCCTGTGCAGGGTTGTCTCAGGTCACTAGGTAAGGTTACCCTGCTGTAGCTGACTTTGCATGGATGTGGGACCTGGTGTCTGCTGTAGGAGATTAATGAGATTGTTGAAGATAAGAATAATATTATAAAATTGGCAAGATTTCGTGAAGGAGCTTTTTTCCTTGCACGTCTGTCCCAGAGTACGGTTAATAAGAGGGAGCCACATCCCAGAGTGGTTATTTAGCCAGAGGCCGCACTGCCTGAGCAACACTTGAGTGAGGTCCCATGTGTACACAGTAATGGCCAAATCTGGGTGTTTCTTCCTTGTTTTTTTCTCACCCAGAGCAGGGCTAAGTTTGTCCTGATTAGGATTAACATGTGACTGTCAATTGTTTTTTGCTTCAGTTGTTGGCATGCCTAGAGGTAAGCACGACACTGGTTGCAGGCTAATGAGCATGTGTACTTGAAATAGCAGTCCTACATGTAAAAATGTTGTGTGTTAAACCAGGACAAAACACAGGCTGGGCCACAAGTGGCTGGAGGAAAGCAGGGGAGAAGAAAATCGTCCATTAGCAATAGCTTCACAGCAAGTAAAATCCAATAACCCAACTGGTGTGAAGAATTTTATTGTCACCATAGCAAAAATAACTTTTTAAGAGGTGTTCAGTAAAGTGGCAGGAGTGCAGGTCCCAAGTAAATGTGAGTGTGTCATGATGGATGGCAGGGTTTGGGTAGATACGAGCTAATTTCACTGAACTTCGGATGTGTAATTCACTGCTTTAAAATATTGATATTGCTCCACCTAATGACAGGAGCTCCACACCAGCAAATGTCTTAAGGTTTGTAGTTAAATGAGGAGCAATCATGTTAACAAAAGTAACACAAACCATTAGGAAATCTCTACACCGCATCTCTCCATGTGGATGCTATTAAAGTGTCAACTCTGCATGAATACCAATATTAACAGTGTAGTCAAACTTTAATGATTTATAACAATAGGTGCTGTATCAGCACAGAGAGGAACCAGCAAAAGGAAAAGCAAACCTGGAGGGAAACAAATGACGAGAGGAGAAGATACCAGTGACGGAAATTGAAAGCAAAATACTGACTACAGCAATAAAGAAGAAGTGCTTTTCTGTGATGTGGTAGAGGATATTTGAGCTGAAAACTTCTGAGTGGTAGCCAGAGGGTGGAATTTTTTTGTCATTTTCATACAGTCATAGAATAGTTTGGATTGGAAGGTATCTTAAAGATCACCCAGTTGCAACCCCCCTGCTATTGGCAGGAACACCTTCCACTGCCTACTATGATATCATAGTGCTGCTAAAATACCATGTTACATGGAAGAGCATGTCAAAATAGCAAATTTAAACATGGTCTAAATATTATTTAGCTACTGGTATGGTCTATCTGTATGGGAAAGTGGTCCGTAAGACCTTGCAACTTCAAACCTAATCCTGTCTGTGGCCACAGTCCTGCTTTGTCTGGGTTGTTTTGCATTCTGTCAGAGTTAGTTTCTGGTGTGACTCTGTCAAGGTGAAAGTTAGAGAAACGGGAGATAGTGGAGAGCAGACTGAGGAACATTTTTGGTCTGTTTTGCTCCATTGCTGATTTTTAATATTAGTTCACCAACTGATGCTTAAGAATTAGCATCGAAACTACACTGTCCCTCTGCTGGTCCTCAAGAAAATCCACAAAAAATGTCTGGTATGTGTGCTATTAGGAGGAGAACTGGTGAATGCTGACAGTAGCTGAGAACTTCTGCACCACAATTTCATTCCAAACAGGCCATTGCCATACCTGCTTGGACAGAATGGGAACAAACATAGTTGATTCTGTCAGAACAACGTTCTGTTCATTGTCTTGTCCTTCGCATTTCAGATATTTCAACTCCCTGTACTCACAGTCTCAAGATAATGTAGAACTGGAAGATGTCATGCAGTTCCTCAACTGCAGGGGTGATCAGCAATGCCTTTGGTGGTTCCTGGCGGAGCAGGCATCAAAACCACAGCAGCACTTCAGCCTCTCACCTTTACCATAGGCTGATTAAAGTTCCGTGCTGCTTTCTTGGTTGGGTTCTGTAGCCCACATAGGAGGGAAACTCCTCTTCATTTTGCAGTAAAACCAATTTAGAATAATAGTAAGGGATGGAAAATTATAAAACATGTGGGCAATAAGTGCTGATGGTCAGCATGTGCCTTACCATCATACTGTGGCAAGAGTATTACATCATTGTAGTCTGCCATGGATATTTCTGAGCAGCTTGTTACTTTGCTACGTAAAAAGTCTAACAAGAACAGCAGTCTCTACCTTCAGATGCTGTTATTCTTTTATAGCAATTCAGGACGGATTTAGAGAGCCCTTTTTGAAAAGTTGGCACGGCATGAGGAAGTAGAGATATGAAGAAGGAAAAGATCCGCAGTTTTATGATCCATAGCAGCTATTTTTTTGTAAGAATCAAGTATGCTACCAGAGGATATATAGCAAATCTGGGAAACTCTGGGACATTTGATGAAGAAGCAGAAATCAGGGGTGTGCAGGCTCTGCTGTATCCCAGGCAAGTGGTGGTGGACAGCCCTCTTCACTGGAGGAGAGTGGAGGGGGACTCTGGTCCTCATCGAAGTGGCACTGTGAACTGAGGCAAATCACCATGTATCCTATAAGGGACATTTTATGCTTCTGATATGTTCCAGTTTTTTTCTCTGCATGCATTAACACCGCTTTCTTTTGCATTGCCTTCTTTTAGCAGCCCTCTGTTCACTGCCTTAGTAAACAGCCCCAGTGCCACCACCATCCTGTCCCAATCTACCCCATCTCCTCAGCCCATGCTGCTCCATAACAGCTGGTGAATGTCTTTCTCTGACTTTCTGCCAGTGAGAACAGCCTCCTGGTTTCTTCCTCCCTGCAACTTCTCCCACTGTGCTCACAGCACCACCGAAACTCCGGCATTTCTATCGCTTTTCACTCTCCCTCTCCAGTTACTTGACTCCATAATTGCATTATTCAACCACAGCCCTGCGAGGCATTTTGTAAGGGCAAGGCAGCATAAAGAGCAAAACCGCATTGCAACGTCTGCATTTGCTTTCTGTGTTGCAGTTTTAATAAGGGCTGGGTCTGCGGTCTGAGTTGCAGTGTCAGGAATCGTGTGCTGGTCGGAGGCGAAGAGAGCTCATTTTATTCTGATAAATACTTCCTATGGTTTCCAATGGGGAGATTTATAACAACTGATTATGGTAACAGCATTACCATGCAGCTGCTGCCTGCATGGAGCAGCAGAGCTGACTGCTTATCTCAGACATTTTGCCCGTGTGTACCTTTGCACACATGTGTGTACATGTGAGTGTGCACTGACATCAACAGGAGCAGCTCGTTGTGCTGGTTGCTGGGCACAAGCCCTGAAGCCACAGCTTGCCCTGGATGGGAATATAGCAAGACTTTTTTGTTTAGGTTTTTACACTATTTATTTGGACAATGGTGAAGTGAGCCTTGCTTTTTCATTGCTTTTGACAGTCATGGACAGATCTTTCTATCCATGGCTTGGCCCTGCGTGCCTCCTGTCCCTCCTCCTCTGCTCAAAAAGAAGCTTAATTTTATCTTCTTTTATAGATTTTTCCCAGTTTTCCAGAGTATAACGCTAGAAGGCACATATACAGGAAGTCACTGTTTTGCATACCTGGGCTGCTATCTTCCCAGCATACTAAGGTCTGTTCGTATAATTAAGTCCAAGACTCCCAGACTTTGACGTAACTTGTAAAGCATCACTGGAAAATATATATAATAAATGAAGCAACCCTCCTCTGAGTGTCACCCACAGTGGTGAGTTCACTTTCAGGATGAAAAGGGGAAAAACAGGGCCAGTGAAAGCTGATGTGGAGCTGAAAGGCACAGGGAAGATCCTGGAACTGGGGGCTCCAGCACCAGTGAGAAGGGAACCTTGATTTTGGCACTCACCACTAGCAAATATGTGGTGCTTAATGGATTACAAGAGGTGAACTGGAATGGGAATTTGAGACATGATAGTTATTGCATTTACTGCTCAGAAGAAGAGACTATTCTAGAGTTCTTCATTGGTGGTTGAAGAGAGGTTAATTAATAAATGATCGTGTAAGGGAGGGAGGGGATTTGCGCATCTCTTCCTCTCCAGCATTCGCACCAGCAGGTGGGAGGTAATAAGTCTACCCAGGAGCGCTTTGGTTGGGGCTGAATCCCTGAATCTGAGTTGGGAGCTGGGAAGGGATGTGTAGCTGCTAATGTGTCACTGGTGTTTGGTGGGAAAACGGGGAACCAATATCCTCAGCCCAAGATATGTGTGGAAGTCTGGTTCAAACCCAAGTCCTTTCTGCCTGTGGAGCAAATGTTGCATTATGTGTAATGTAGCGATGGGGTAAAAAACGTACTTGAATACTACTGAGGGACTAAACAACTACCCAGGGAGGTTTTTTACTATCCTCAAAATGACAGTGACATTGAAGACAGTGTATCAAAAGAGACTGCAATACAAGCAAACAGCAGAGACCAGCAAGGCAGGTAATCCACCTTCCTCTTCTTCACCTTCGAGAAGTGAGGGCAGCCCATGTACCCTGAATCTGTTTTTATTGCTGAAAGCCAGTCATTGATTTTTATTTAAATACAGAAAAGGCAGAGATGGAAGATAATTGTGCCAGCAAGTTTGAAAATTTACTTTCATAGAATCGTAGAATCTTCCGGTTGGAAAAGACCTTTGAGATAATCGAGTCCAACCATACCCATCATCCGCTAAACCATGTCCCTCAAAAACTCATCTACTTTCAACAGTTGCCTTGGAGTTGTGACCTGTTTTCTAACTTTCATTTTGCTCAAACTGGGAATTGTGTCTTCTGTGAACAGAAAGTCTTGATGTAATCAGTTATTTAGTATGTTTTGAACAAATGGATGCTACTGTTTCCATTTTGGGATGGGAAGAGTTTAGTTTGGTTATATTTCAAGGTTTTGGGAGGGTGGGGAAAGTATGAAACCTTTCTAGTACAAATATTTTAATCCATTCTTTGGATCAAACCACTAACAAATGGAATGGAATGTGGCATTCATTATCCAACTGCCTGCGTTTTCGTGAGCAAATGGGAGGTGGTGTCTCTGCTGTAGCAGCAAGCGGAGGAGCAGTCTTTCCCTGCAACAGTGCCTGAGCAATGTTTCACACCCCGAAGTCAGAGCAAGCACCATCGATCCTAGCTATGCTCCAGAGGCTTAGAAGGGAAAAGTAAAGCAGCATTGATTTGGAAGTAGTAGTAATGGAATTGGGGGTGTTGTTTGCTAGGAATGGATAAAAATGAGTGACCTTTCTGGTGCGCTCTATCTGCTTAAATCAAACCGTAATAAATGAGGCAGCGTTTTCGGACAGACTAATCAATAGGCCAGCGTAGTCAAGGAACCTCATATCACATAAGCTAACTGGGTTGGACTTCACCGTGTGAGGTACGGCCTTGCGCAGCTCTGTGTAGTCCTTGGAAGACTCAGGAAAGTCCAAAGCATCCAAAAAAGGGAGGATTTTGATGGAAAAGCAACTTGGAGACCCTGTGCCCCACATTGCCTCTCAAATGGCCAAATGGATGAGTTGCTGCTGGGAGAGTCAGGACTGGAATCTCTTTGAGAGGGTACTAGAAATGCATCTGTCCAGGGAAACGTTACCAGGGAGGAAAATATGCTATCTGGTTGCATTTACCTGATGCCCTGAGCATGCACATCCTGGGTGAAAATGTGTTCGTGGTTTGCACAGCCTACAAGACATTCTGGGGGGGGGAAATGAGTCTGCTTGTACAAAACCTGTAGGGAGATGTAGAAAAAAAAGTCCTTAAATAGTAATTCTCTGTCTCAATATAGGAGAAATTGACCTGATTAGAGGCAGTGAAAAGCTTGGAGTGGATTAATTGTGGCAGTGCAGTAGGGACTGTTAGCACTGTGATGATGGTGAAACCTTTTAAATGCTGGAAAATAGTAGCCTGCAGCACTTTCCAGCCTGGACCTACAAGGCTCAGGTTGTTACCCTTAATCCTACACGTGCCTGCTCTATTCCTCTGGTTCCTACCTGGCCCCTAGTGCATGGAAAGAATCATGTTGGCACCTAAGTAATGCCTCACAGTGCTTCAGAAGGAGCTTGGAGGGGCTTGCTTCTATATTTTTAGCTATCTAGCTAAAATCTTATAGAAAGATTGTTGCAGAGGCTCTTTGCATTGTAAAGTTCTCAGTATAGTTAGTATTCATGGTAGTTATCTGTCTGTGCACTAGGTAGACATCTCTGGTATCTATAAATTGTATGTTGGGAGAGTATGGACTTCATCTGACTGACTGGGGTGGTCCACCCCTTCATAATAAGTCATGTCACAATCCAGTTATTTCTTTCTTTGTGAGGACTTCATTAATTGATGTAATTTTGCTGTGAAGGCTTGTTTTTCTACACACTGGTTTTCTAACCCTAAGTTTTATTGTGCCACGTTTGAAATGTTCTGTACAATAATAACAATAATAATACTTTGCACCTCTGCAGCCGTCCTTTCACATAAAGAACTGAGAGTACTTTCCAAGTATATGTGACTGTAAATCAAAGATAGCTGTTGCATTGCTACTTGTACCTAGCAAAAATTCATAATAACATCTAGCCTTTATTTTGCAGATAAAGACATTAAGAAAAGGTTCCAGGTAATGCACACTGGATTAGTGGCTAAGATCAACACCACTTTACTGGTTTAGACTGAATACTAAATAGTCTTTGAAAGGGTAGGGTTTTTTTTGCTATTTAAGCTTAATTTATCCCTTCCTTCCTTCCTTCCTTCCTTCCTTCCTTCCTTCCTTCCTTCCTTCCTTCCTTCCTTCCTTCCTTCCTTCCTTCCTTCCTTCCTTCCTTCCTTCCTTCCTTCCTTCCTTCCTTCCTTCCTTCCTTCCTTCCTTCCTTCCTTCCTTCCTTCCTTCCTTCCTTCCTTCCTTCCTTCCTTCCTTCCTTCCTTCCTTCCTTCCTTCCTTCCTTCCTTCCTTCCTTCCTTCCTTTTCCAATCCATTTCCTCTGTATTTTCTGTCTAATTATTAAGAGTAATGTCACACCTCTTTCCCCAGCAGCACTCTACATGCTGTTCTTCACTGTAATTATATTTTGCACTTAAATAATAGTTTTCACTCAGATTCCAAAGTGTTTTACAAAAGTGGTAAAATTTTCTCTGTGCAGCCTCAGAAAAGCAGAGGTGAGTTATGAGCTCAGTGCTCCCCCAAGACTCAAACTTGCTCTTTCCAGGCAGAAACTGAGCTGCCATTTCACAGCTATTATTCACCCTTCTTTTCTGGGAAGGTCTTTTCTTTTACACCATCATGAAAACCTGTTCCTACAGTCTTAATTCTGGCTGCCAGTAGATTATACTCATCCCTTCTCCACATGCAGTCCTTTGGTACCTCTCAGCCTGGGGGACACAGTGGCAGCTGAAGCACAGAGGTGCACCTACTCACAAGGGCTCCAAAAGCTGGTCACTTCTTTTCCCTTTATCCTAGGGTAGTACACTCTCTCCTCAAGCCCTGCCCCCCCTCCCCAATTTTAAAGGCAAAACACCTGTTTGTGGATACTTCCTGTTGCTGAGCATCACGGATTATTATGAGAGAGAAATGCCAGACCTCTCTCCTTCCACACAGGTTGTCATCTCCTCTCTAGCACAGGCAAGAAGTTCCAATCCATGGTCCCATGTTATTCTCCCCTGTCTCACCTCCTAAATGACCAGGGAGTCTCTCTTACAATTTTTAGTCACTTTTATCAGAAATATTTCTGTTTAGTCTTATTTCAGACATGCCTAAATCTCCACAGAAAGACTTCATTGAAGATATACTGTCCATTAACAAATAAATAAACAGATATCTAGTTCCTAACTGAGCCTTTTTGGTGAAATGCGTACTTATCTTAAAATAGTAGAAATAATGGGGAAATAATTCAGTGTGGCAGAGTTAAGATGTGATAAAACATTTATTCCTTCACACATGAAAAGAAAAAATGTGTTTATGTTTATGTGGCAGTGTAAGATTTATGGTATCATTAACTATTCATTTCCCTGGCTTTAACTGCTTGGGGTTTGTAGATGATGTGACAGACAATTGTGTTGCTTTCGTTTAGCATCCTTAAAAGTTAGGTTTGATTTTTTAAAAGGTTTTTTGGTGGCCTTGGACTTTCTGAGAGGATAATTTACTACACTGAGGAGAGATAAATTTTCCTGAGGTCACCCAACAGGATCTGATCCTGTCCCTCCAAGTTACTGCCATGAAGGTTCTTGAGGATCACTCTCCACTTGCATGCTGACAGCAGCCTGATGGTTTCACCTTCTCTGTAGGCACAAAATAGCCTTCATTTTTCCTCTCCACCCATTTCCTTCAACCCTCCCAACATTCCTTAACTGTAATTCTTCTGCACGCCGCCTTTTCCATGCCCCGTTCTATGCCCATATCCTATTCAGCAGGCGACAAGTGAAGTTTGCACCCTGATGATGGGCTGAAAGTGTGGGGAGGGAGCTGGTGTGGCTGCGTACGTCTTAGACATTCGAAGCATAACACCAACCTAACTAACGCATTCACTGCTAATTCAATAACGTATTTCACACCCCAGAAGTGTCTTTTTGTCAGTGCTTAGTCTCAGCACCTGCTCTCCTAAAAGAATCACTCTTTAATGTATATTTTATGACTGTGTATTAGGCAGAAAGCATTGCTATTTGGAAATCTCTATGTCAGTACGTATTAAATTAGGACTTAGTCATGGGTAATTAGCAAGCATTGACCCACACGGTGATTTGTACCATATTTCATGAGCTAAAAATAGTTGTTTTCCTGAAGAACAAAAATCCTGCATATTCAAGTAAGGACAGGGCTGGTGGGTTCTCAAGTCAACCAAGTGCAGCTGAAGTTGTAGAAACACAGTTGCTCTCCATGTCCTCGAGGAATGGAGACACAGAGCAAAGGTGCAACCCCAGAGAGCAAAACTCAACTTTGTTAATTTAAACAGAGATTGCTAAAACCTTTTATTTTGTTTAAAGATGGAGAGTAATAATTAACATAGTAGTGAGACGTAATGAATTGTAATTAAGCAAGCATCGTTAAGCAACTGACCTTCCAGACGTAGACCAAACCAGTTGTTTGTTTCAGAACATTTCTGGAAAGGGGGAAGAAAGTGTGCAAATGTGTGTATATGTGTGTGTGTGTGTGTGTGTGTGTAAATTAACTGAAATGATAATTATTGCACCATTGTGCCAGGCTTTTTGCTGTCTCTCCCACTGAAATCAGCAGGGAGGTGGGTTTATTCTAACTCCAATACTTCAGAAGAAACAAGAGGGGAGAAAAATCAAGGTGTGATATCACTTCTGTTAATAAGGTTGTTTTTCTTGCCATCACTCAAAAGGACAGTCAGAAGGCAAAACCACTCTGAGTGGTGATATGCCCCAGCAAAATCTTGTGGTGATGTTATCCTAACTGTGAAAGTAGATGTAGGTACTGTATTTACACTCGATACTTTGTGGTATTTATTGATGTGTGCACAGAAAATCAAACAAAAAAAGTACCTCAGAGATGAAATTTTGGTTCTATTTCTTGTATTTAGTACAAGAATAGAAACTAAATCAGTCTGGAAATGCTACATTATCTCTGCCTATGGCCGCCATCGAGAAGTGGCGTAGGCAAGGTTTGCATGCTGGGGAAGTAGGTGACAGTACCTCCTACAGCATGGGAGCAGTTTCTCCATGTCTCTTGTTTGAGTACAAACATTATCCCTTGAGCTAGATCTGGAGTGCCTCTTGGTCTCAGTTTATGTGCCAGTGATAATTTTCCCATCTGGGTTGAACACAATCTTAATAAATGAAGGCAAAATATTGAGGTATCTTTTTGTATTCTTCATTCACCCAAGTCCAGGGAGCACTGGGTTCCTTCAGCATCATATCATGGACAAGTTTTTTCCCTGCCAGTTCCTTTGCTAGATTTTGCCTTTTAAGCTCAAATTGATTCCTCTTATTTTCCTGAGTATTTTCTTTCTATCGGTAAGTCTCCTTTGGTGTGGAGTTGTGCTCCTCAAAGGCAGCAGTATACAGAGCTGCAGCTGGGTGATGATTACTAACAAGCAATTACTTTTGCAACATGGTTTCTTTCACTGGGATTAGGTTGGTATTTGATCTAACCAGCCTAACTCTTCCCAGCTATAAATGGTGCTTTATTGCCAGGTTTGAAAAGAAGCCCTGTGTCCTGAGTTATGGATGCAAAGAGCTTTCATTAACAAATTTTTCAACTTTAGTAACCCAGGAAATTGAAAATGGGGGAAAGAGAGGAGCAGAGAATATATTCTTGTTATGAAGAAAATGCATCCAAGGTCCAGAAATAAAAGACTGTAAATTAGCTACTGGGTGTTTTATGTTCTCTATTTTGACTTGTCTCTTTTCTAGTTTTCATTAATGAGACTGCCTTAAAAATTACAGCCCCATTCCCGCAATAACTGTTGTGGATACCCAAACAGTATGCCAAATATATCTGAAGACTGGGAAAAAAACCAGAGGCGTGTGGGTAGCACATGCATGGAGAACTTTATTCTGGCCTTTCTGCAGTAGTGGAGTGATGTTGGCAGTGCTGTCCTTCTCCGCGTCTAGACAGATAGGAATGGCTATGTGGCATTGGAACAAGCTTCCCAGGGCAGTGGTGGAGTCTCTTTCTGTGGAGAGGTTCAAAAAACATGTAGATGTGGCACCTGGGGAGATGGATTAGTAGGCACAGTGGTGTTGGGCTGACAGTGGACTGGATGATCTTAGAGGGTTTTTTCCAAACTTAATGATTCTATCATTCTATGGTTGAGCAATGTCCCATAATCTTGCTGGGAACTTATGACACTGTTTGGATTCATTCTGCTTTGGGCATTTAATAATTGTTCCAGGCTGATTTTGATTCCAATCCAGATGATCAAGGCTCTGATCATGGGTTTGCCCAAGTCACACAGTCCAGAAATCCCAGTCTGCAAAGGTTAGGGTGGTTCTCATTTCAGCTGTGTAAAAAGCTCTTCTTCTGCCAGCTCTCAGCACTCCTGAGTTTATCCAACTTTTTGACTCTAGAGATTGAAGTGTTTAGCCTTGACGTCCTCCCGCACCATACTGTGTGAATAATAATCATTCACTCAACAGGAAAGACTTGCTGGAATACATCAGCAGGTAGTGCCTAGAAAGCACACAGAGCTGGAAAACAGCTGAAGAATACTAGGTCTATTTTTTTATAATAGAATGAACCAACTTATGCTTTTCTCAAATTTAAATCTTACTTAATGAAGCAACAAAAATGCTGCTGCTTTTCAGTGATTTCACTGTAAATGGCAAATCCATGTTTTTCAGGTTATGTCTAAGGTGTGGGATTAAATATTGCATGCAGGGCACGTTTTCTGCTTCTTCATTTCTTCACTGTTGCCACTGCAGGCATTTGCAAATTTGGAGTGGGTAAAGAGTGGGATATGATGTCCCCTAATACAGGAGAGTCCAACATGGCTGATTTGAGCCCTGGGGATGCCCCATCAGATCAGATCACCCCGGCAGGCTTGGTTAGATCTGATTCATCTAGTTTTGCGTTTGGTGTTATCTCTTGTTCCTCATTTTGGTTTGCCAGTTATCCAGTATTTCATGCCTCACTGGTTTGCATGGCTAGGAGAAGAAATTAAAGGTATGAGTTAGAAACAGAGGGGAAGTGCTTCTTCATGCAATGAGAAGGGGTTCAGGGTGACAAAGCTGGTGAAGGGTCTGAAAAACAGATTTTATGAGGAGCAGCTGAGGGTACGGGGGCTGTTTAGCCTGGAGAAGAGGAGGCTAAGGGGAGACATTATTGCTCTCTACAGCTCTCTCAAAGGGCATTGTAGTGAGGTGTGTGCTGGTCTCTTCTCCTGTAACAAGTAATAGGATGAGAAGAAATGGCCTCAAGTTGTACCAGAGGAGGTTTAAATAGGATATTAGGAAAATTTCCTTCACTGAAAGTGTTGTCAAGCACTAACAGAGGCTCCCCAGGGAAGTAGTAGAGTCACCATACCTGGAGGGGTTCAAATATCATGTAGCCATGGCACTTTGGGACATGGCTTAGTAGGTACAGTGGTTTGGGGCTGACAGTTCCACTGGATGATCTTAGAGGTCTTTTCTGACCTTAGTGATTCTGACTTTGTGGTCATTGCTGCTGATGTTTAGGAGCCAGATGGTACCTAGGGAAAATGGAAGGCTTTGGAGCGGTTCATGGATGGTGGCAGGTCCATAATCAGGTGGAGGGGACTAGGCGGGATACAATCTTTACCATCACTCATGCAACAGTTGTGGGTGCTAGAGTGTATGAAAGTCATCTTTGCTTGGTCACCAAGATTTCAAGTTATTCAGTCTGAGTTGAAGGTTAACTCATTAGCTGAGGTCTGCCCGGGTGACTGAGCCTTCATCCTGCAAAGGCTGGTGGGTGTGGTGGGCAAATAACCCGAGATTGTCTGCTCCAGGGGAAGAGGAAAGCTATGGCAAATTCAGAAGTACAACAAACAGAAATACTAAAGTGTGAATGATACTTCTATGCAGTTGACACTCGATGTAGAATAGTTTATGGCGTATTTCCACCAGCGACAGCTTACAATGCTCACCTCAGAAGAAAGGAAAATAGATAAAAAATCTTATGTAACTTTTGCCAAAACCACAAGAAAGCATTTTTTTATTGTGTTAATTTAACTATAGTTAAATTGTTTACTTTAATTGAAAAACCCTGCTCAGGTATTTCACAAACAGCTGCAATTTGGTTCCTATATGTTGGCTTTTCCCTTCCTTATTGTGGCTTCTTTCTACCAGAACTTCTCACTGCCTGGACACACATATGCCCACAGATCAGCAGGTAGTTGGGTAGCAGCAGATAGCAATGCCTAACCTGGCAGGCGTTACTGTCCACCGGTAACACAAATCACCTTGGCTGCCTCTCAGCCAGAAATACAAAATTGTTTAGGTTGGAAAAGAGTTTTACGATAATTAAGTCCAACCATGAAAGCCAGCAAAAAGACTCCAGTGAATTCACTGCTAAAGCAGTCATGCCATTCTGTATAGAAGGATCTTCCTTTAATTAAAACTCTGTAGACCAATATTATTAGCACTGAAACAAAAGCTGGTGTAAAGCAGAGTTGGTTACTTCTAGAAGAAACAGCTGAAAAAGGGGTTTAAAAGTACCATTTGAGTAAAGACACAAGTTTGCATCCCTAATGTCAAGTCCATCAAACTGCTTTCTTTTTTCTTTTTTTTTTTTCCAACAAGGTGGGGGTTTTTTTAGGTCTGGAGCTTAAACTTTCTAAAGGTTGCCTAATCCATTCCTGATTAAATATGTGATTGCAGGCCCTGATTATGCATATGCGTGCAAGCTTGTTTGTGTGTCATCTAGCTTTGGTGGCGAGGGGCCCAGGAATTGGGGCAAACTAGTTTTTACACAGAAAACCTGCTTGACAGGAGAGGATTTCAGCTGTAGCTGAAGAGTAACTTAGGAAGTGCTGATCTGTTCTCAAACGTATGAGCACTCGTACATAACAAGCCTTCTCGTAAGTGGCCCGTTTGTACTGTATTTCTGCGCAAAGCATGAGAAATGGTCCTGCTCTGTCCTTGCAAGCAGCAGTTAAATTTAAGCCCCAAATCTGAATGCAGCCAAGGGTTGAAGAACCCCTGGTACTACCCAGACCCCTGGAGAGAAAGAGCTGTTCCCAGCAAACAGCACGAGCAACCAGGCAGACCCCCTCGCTTCCCTTTATTTTACCACCTCACGATCAAGGTTAAGCCACTGCAGGATTTATTTTTCCCTGTGGACAAGCTGGGCTGTGCAAGGCACAAGGCAGTGGGATTTGTGATGGGTCATTCCACCGTTGCTACCCAGCAAACGCATCGTATCAACGAGGGGTAATTCAAGGGCCTGTTTTGCAAGGAATGGATTTAAGCTCTATTGACAAAGCTGACTTTTATCTCTGAATTAGTCCCACATAAAATAATTGCATTTAAAAAGGACTCAGCGGGCTGCTGTTATCAAAACCTTTTGAAAGGTCTGTTCTGTTTGATATTGCCGTTTCGCTTTTTTTTAACAACATCAAAGAAAAAAGAAAAGACATAAAAATAAAAAAGAAAAGGAAAGAGATAAGAGACATTGCAGTACACACTGGCTTACCCATATCCCCTGCTGTTAGAATATGCTGGAGCAGGCTCAGGACACCATGTGACACTCTGTACTTTGCTTCAGAGCAGTTTCAGGACAGATACGTTTTGATGGTGTTCTGCATATGGACTACATCGTAAGAAGGAACAAATCATGTGGACTAAATCATAAGAAGGAATAAAACAGTTTGACCAAGAGAGAGGCTTGTTTGTAACAGTTTTAACAGAAAGAGGGGAGGTTTAGATTATATATTAGGAAGAAACACTTTCCTGTGAGGATGATGAAGCACTGGCCCAGATTGCTCAGAACAGACTTGGCTGCCCCATCACTGGTTCAAGGTCAGGTTGGTTGGGGTTTTGAGACCCCTGATCCAGTAGGAGTTATCCCTCTTCACGGCAGGGGGGTTTAACTCAATGACCTTTATGGTCCCTTCCACCCCAATTCATTCTATGATTCTATGATTGTTACTGTTATTTTAAAAGAACTCCTTAGCTGAATGGTTTTCTGCAGAAAAACATTTCTCCACCTGCTGACCCAAGGAAATCAGGAGTGTAGACTCCTCGCTAGGCAGCCAGCATGGCTTTGGTTATCGGGATCACCAGTTCTTGGCTGCCCAGACTGATGGGGAGGTGGTGGGAGTTTTGTACTGGTATGACAGCAGGTTTGAGTCAGGAAGAAGACTCAAGAAAGGGGAACTGTATCCAGAATGAACTCACACAGCCCTCTTGTGAGCAAAGTTTATTCAAACAAAACCGGAGTGACACGGCATGTTTTTTCTGCAAGTGGAAGTGTACTGAAATTTGGGCATTTCTCTGTCCATGTAAAGGTAAAACTGTGGCTTTGCACATAAAACAAAGGCATAAATGGTATTGAGTGCCCAGTTCTACCGTTGCATAGCAGGATCCTCTGCTGGATGCATGATGGAAAATCTCACATGGAGATGGTGTCTCTACCTGCCTTTGGTCACTGCTGTGGCTCTGGCTCTCCCTCTTAGATGTATTCCCAAGGAGATGGCACAACTGGAGGATTTTCATCACAGACCAGATCAAAAATTCACACAGATTCAAGTGGTTTCTAAAAATACTAGCAGAATAGGAAATGAAAATCGGAAAGATATCCTGGGTTAATAGGCACCGTCTTCTCTTCTGCTGGATGAGGATCCTGCTCATAGCTTTCTCCAGTGGGGGAACACTCACATTACAGCTATCCTGGTTCTGCATCTGAAATGGAAAGAAGAAAGGGGTTGGATCAAACCAGATACAAAATGTATCTTTTTTTTTCTTTCTTGCTAAAAATTAGCGTCAGAAAAATTCAATTAATGTCAAAAGAAATTTTCTGCTCAACCCACAAGGGTGTAAACACACTCAGCCTTTCTGAAAAATGAAGTATTGCAGAAATGAATCACTGAGGAAATGGAGATAGAGATAACGCTTTTCATTTGGCAGCCTGTGCCAGTGCTGTGTGGTGATAGGGGACACCAAGGAGACAGAGATGGTTTACCAGCCCATCTGGAAGCACCCAAAATCCTCTCAGGATGGAGAGGCTTTGTGGTTCTTCCCACAGAGCCTTTCCAATTCCAGATGTTTAAGTATGCCTCTGCTTGCCTTGTGGTGGGAAGTGAAGTCGTGGACTTGTGATCAGTGAGTATTCCTTTTCAGGATGTCTGGCGATGCCAGCAGCATCTAAAATATCTCAGAGTCTGAAAATAATAGAATCATAGAATCATTAAGTTTGGAAAAGACCTCTAAGATCATCCAGTCCAATTGTCAGCACAACACCACCATACTGAAAAATGACCTAAAGTGCTATGGCTATGCAGGGATGGTGACTCCACCACTGCCCTCTGCAGCCTCTTCCAATGCTTCACCACCCTTTCAGTAAAGAATTTTTTGTAATATTCTACCTAAACCTCTCCTGGTGCAACTTGAGGCCATATCTTCTGGTCCCATCACTTGTTACTTGGGAGAAGAGACCAACACTCACCTCAGTACAATGACCTTTCAGAGTGCTTTAGAGAGCTTTGAGGTCTCCCCTCAGCCTCCTCTTCTCCAGACTAAACAGCTCCAGTTCCCTCAGCTGCTCCCCATAGCCCCTGTGCTCCAACCTATTCCCCAGCTTCGTTCCCCTTTTCTAGATGTGTTCCAGCTCCTCAATGTCCTTCTTGGAGTGAGAGGCCCGAAAGTTAACACAGGATTGAAAGTGTGTTTCCCTGGGGAAGAAGAGAGCACTCCCATAGGAAGAGGGTGGAAGCCAGCATATTAACAAGACCAATAAGCCCTGACACCACCTTCACAGTACCACAGTATCACAAGGTTGGAAAAGACCTCAGAGATCATTGAGTCCAACCTATGACCCAACACCAACACCCACTTGTCATTTAAACCATGGCACTAAGCAGCTCAACCAATCTGTTTTTAAACACCTCCAGGGTCGATGACTCCACCACCTCCCTGGGCAGCTCATTCCAATGGCCAATCACCCTTTTAGTAAAAAATTTTTTCCTAATATCAAGCCCAAACCTCTCTCGATGAAACTTGAGACCATGTCCTTTTGTTCTGTCACTGATGGCCTGAGAGAAGAGACCAACCCCTGCCTGCCTAAACCCTCCTTTTAGGCAGTTGTAGAGAGCAATAAGGTCTCCCCTGAGCCCCCTCCTCTCCAGGCTAAACAACCCCAGCTCCCTCAGTCACTCTTCATAGGTCTTGTGCTCCAGCCCCTTCACCGTCTTCATTGCTCTCACCTTCTTTCTATTTGCCTTCTTTCTTTCTTTTGGTTTTCTCCTATAAATGTAATAGGAAACATAAATTGTTCCATGACTGCCCACATTGGCTTCTTTTCAGTAGATTCACAACTTGCCAACAGTTCCTCTTCTTTAGCTTTCTTGTTTTAAAGTCATTAAATTGAATAATGCAGTAATACATGAGCTGTCTGGGGTCAGGCGGGAGTGGAGGGCTCCTGTCAGTCCTCAGTGACAAACAAAGCACCGTCTGCCTTCAAACAGCTCATCCTCAGGAGCCTAAACCAAAACCTCGTTTTGTACCTTATCACACTGCTTGTCGTTTGATCCATCCCTGCTCCGTGTCACTCCTATGCCTGCTCTGCTTGCTGCCACAATTGCCGAGTTAATAAAGAGTCGCTCAATGGTGGGGAGCAAGCTGTTTTAAAGTGGATTTCACAAAGAGAAATCTGCTGAGAGTTCCCTGGGTGGCTCAGAAACTCAGCTCTGGAGCAGTGAGAAATGCAGAGAAAGAACATTTTCCAGTGCTTTAATGGTGCACAGGGGAACCGGGGAGGGTACAGCTATGTTGAGGCTAGAGAAACTTGTATCTCCTAAAGTCCTTCAGGGAATTGTATATTCATTTTTATTAACTTTAATTATAGGAGCCCTATAAAATTTTCCCATTTTGTGTTGCATGAAAGATGCAGGAGTTAATTGCTCTTGACATTTTGCTGGTTTGTGTTTCCCTCTAATGCAATCTTGTACTCACAATAGAGACAAGGATACCAGTTGGCTTGTTTTAGAGATCGTAGGCTATGATCACACCATGAAATTAGTATTTCTGCTACTTTCCTCATCAGCTTACAAATATGAGTGTAAATGTGCATGCTTTTTCCTGGATTTATGGCGCTTGGCTTGCTAAATACAACTGACTTCCTTCGCTTCATGCTCTACCTACTCAGCCAGGTCTGTGTTAATTTTTCTTTTCTCTTTCATCCCTCCCTTCCATTCTTTCCCCACAGATCTGTCATTTTTTTCATCCTTGTTGTAGGTTTCAAGCCATCTGGACTCATAGCTGTCTTTATTTTTTAATTTTTTTTCCAAATGTCATCTCATCTGCTGTTAAAAAAAAAAGTGCATACGGCATCTGAATATTACCAATTATAATGTGTGATGGCTGGATAATTTCTGAGTTCAATGCAGCAGCCATTCCCTGTTCCTAGTGGCAGCCAGGCACTTCGGACTGCATCCATTACTTGTGATGATGTCTTGGGATCTCCAAGAGGAGAAATGATGTGCAGAGCAAACTAACCTGATGGTGGTTTTGAAAGACAGAACAATGCAGAGAATATGAGACCAACGGCACGCGAGTCATGCTTTGAAATGGAAAGTCAATCTGGAAGGAAAGAAAAGTGTCAAACATCTGCCACAAACAGCAGAACAGTGATGGTGGGGCACCGGGACTGGGGGGTTGACAGAGAAGAATGGAACACCACCACTTGGTGTGCAGATGTGGTGCTGAGGGATGTGATTTAGTGGTGGGCTTGGCAATGTTAGGCTAACGGATGGTCTCAATACTCTTAGGGTCTTTTCCAACTGAAACGACTCTGTGAGTCTAGAAGAATAGAGGTATATGCCTAGCAGAGTGCTATATTCTAATAATCACTTATTTCAACCTGTTTGGGTAAAAAGTGTTTAAAACTATGTTAAATACTGAATGGATTTCAGCAGTGTCTGAAAAAGAATCACTTAGGTGTTTATAACACAAAAATATCTCTCAACTTGGCTTTGAGTACCCTATTCCAGTAGGAAGTGTCTACTCATGGCGGGGGGTTGGAACTGGATGGGTTTTAAGGTCCCCTCCAATCCAAACCATTTGTGATTCTATGATTGTTATGCTAATGAGAAGTTCAACCCCCATGTCAATAAATATAGAGAACAAAATAAAAGGCGTATCTTGAACACGGTGAAGATGCAGAGAGAGATATCCAGAGATATTAATATTCTTTTATTTGTTTTTTAAAATATACAGACTAGGACTAGAGAGACAGATAAACAAAAATAAAAGAGACAACAAAGCTGCTACTACATACTTATGCACAAACCAAAATCGTCATGAAAATGTGGATGTAAAATCTTGGAGGTTATTGTCAAATAGAAGGCTATATCCAGATAAACAGCAAAATGTGGAATTAATCTAATGAATTAGCTGTTAATCTGACCATAAGGTTAATTTATTCCCTTTGCATTTTCCGAATCTTCACAGCTGAAGTGTATTATATGTGACATTTTTAGTCAAGTAGTATTTTTGTTGTAGATTTCAGAGGAGAAAAAGATTGTTGCTCTACAGTAGTGTTTGAGACCAGGAGAATATATTTAAAGAGTAGGTACATTGCCACTGTGATGTGGAACGAGGGAAAAAAATGGAATGCTTATTGAAACGGCACTGTTTTCTGTGTCATAAATTTCTTGCTCCCGTGGGTTACCGTAGCATTTCAACCTGAGCCATGTGACGGCACAGATAGGCAGGGAAGAAAGGGAAAAATAAAGGGGGGAAAGGAAAAAAAAGAAAAGGCTGACACTCATCTCATGAGCAATGTTGTAGAGAATACCAAATGCACAACACTGCACATCTAATCAGGATGAGGAACGTGCCTGGTTATGGCTCATCTGTGTGAGCAAGCTGCCAAGGAGCTGGGGGTTTGGGTTACGCTCCCCACAGTGATGCCATGGCCACTGAAGCCAGTGTAGATCCTGCCACCTGAGAAACTGTTGCATGAGGTCTTTGTTGCTCTCATCCAGATAAATTCTTCCTTTCTATTAGGTGATGTGCTTACTGTAACACACAATGAGTTTGCAGCATGCCTGATGTGGGCTTGGATGGAGCTGCTCACAGCATCTGCTGTGAGGACAGACTGAGAGAGTTGGGGCTGTTTAGCCTGAAGAAGAGAAGGCTCCAGGGAAACCGTATAGCAGCCTTCCAGGTCCTTCAAGGAGCTACAGCAAAACTGAGGAGTGACTTTTTACAAGGGCCTGTAGCGATAGAACAAAGGGGAATGGCTTTAAATTGGAAGGTGAGAGATTTAGATTAGACATTAGGAAGAAATTCTTCACACAGAGGGTGAGGAGTCCCTAGAACACGTTGCCCAGAGAAGTCATGGCTGCCCCATCCCTGGAGATGTTCAAGGCCAGGCTGGATGGGGCTTTGTGCAACCTGGGAGGTCCCTGCCCATGGCAAGTGAATTGAACTGCGCTATCTTTAAGGTCCCTTCTAACTCAAACCATTCTATGATTCTGTAATTCTATGATTCTATGATTCCTAGGTGTATCCTACTCACAGTGCAGCTCTTCAGTCCACTTGTATTACTCTCACTTTTGAATGACTACAATTTAGGTTGCAAGATAGTTTTCTATCCTCAGTTCAGGATCGAATATTGAAATTTCTTAAGAGTCAAGCAAAAATCCTCAGGACATGAGGCTTTGATATATAAATACATACTAGTGGTGGTGTGCAAAATTAGGGCTATTAAAAGAAAGGATTTAGATAAGAACATCTTTCATTTTTCTGAACTCTCTCTGAAGAACAGCAATCAATTAAACCTGTCTGAATAAGGGGATTTGGTGGGTTTTTTTAAGAAGCCATGATTGACTGTTTATGCAATAAAATTTAAATAGCTGGCAGCATTGCAGACTGCGGTGTTTTTATCTGTAGACCCGTCGTATTGCAGAGCTGTGCCGCTTCCCCTCGTTGCCCTGCCAATGAACTTGGCCGTGTATCTATTAAGAGAGTTGATTCACTTACCGCATTAACCTGATTTTGGGCCTCGGCAGTGCCGAAGCTGGTGCCACCAGCTGCCGAGGGCTCTGGCTGCCCAGCTCTGCATCGACCTTCAGATGCGTTCTGGGATCCATTTTAGTGCATTTTGGTCTAAGTTCGTACTGTAATTCCCTTAAGGAACATCAGTGTATTATATTTGTATACATATGTAGTTTATGGATTGATTTTTTTTTATGATCAATAAAACAGAAAGAGTACATGAAGGACCTTGAGCATTATAAATATCATGCCAGCAGTTTATGGAGTGTCAGTTTTCTCCATTCCCTGGCTGCTTCACTGAACGATTTTATAAGAGTTCCAATCTCTGACATTAAGGATTTGCTCCCTGGAGGAGTACAAGGGCATTTTTAGGGAGTTGGTTGCATCAGAGCAGAAGAGCAAAATGTGGTGTTTCCAAACCAGTGTGTTCCCTTGGTCTCTGCCGCCTCCATGCTCCACCAAAACCTTGAATGCATTCTGGGTCTATGCCAGCTGCTGGGACCATCAGCATTGTCACTGCAATTCTTCAGAGTGAGGGAAACCAAACGGTGGTATAAAGATACAGTTTGTGATCATTTTAATGGTAATGTCTATATAGAAAGTTCACAACTTTTTAGCTCCATAACTACTCTACAGGCCAAAGTTGTACAATTTCCTCTCATTCTGGTTCACTTCATCCTGCTCTTTCTGGTATTGTTTATTGGTTCCTTCATCAAAATGAGAGCTTCTTATTGAACGCTTTTCATGGCTTTTATTTTCTTTGACCAAAACACATTGATTTTCCTACATTAAAAATTAAGGAATGAATCTCATTTTGATGTCAGTTCTGTCTGGGTTTCAGCTCTGAAATCGGCAGTGGAGTATGACAGCATGCTCACAGTGTGCTTTAGACATTTCTTTCAGGTTAAATATGCAATATGAGTAAAAAAACTTCAAGGTTAATCCATGTTACCAGCAAAACTCAGTCTTTTTTTAATCAGAAAGGTCTTCACTCTTGGGGAAAACCTTGGAAAAGCTATATGCAGTCTGCCTTTGTCATTAGGTGTTGTGGCACAGCAGCAAGGAGGAGGAATTTCTCTCCCTGTAGGGACATGAGAATTTGTTTTAAATCTTTCCTTTGCTCCTCCCTTTCTTTGCCTGATGCAGACAGGATGCATTCGGCATCAGAGATATCCAAGGCAGGTATCACTGCCGTCCTCAAGTCTTCCGCAAACAGAGGGGATGAGCACCCTTGAAATTGTGCCTGCAGAAGCAAACTAACTGGTCCCTCATTGCTATATGGACCTTTTTTGCTACTTTTTGCAGTTTTAGTAGTTATTGCACTTATACAGTGCCACATTTGAAAGCTCAGAGCAATTCGGGGCACGTTGTAACACTCACAGTTTGCAGCACGTTTATCACCCAAACATCCTGAGCCAGTAGAGGTGCTGCTAACAAAAATATTGGAAGGACCATGAAGTTGCTTAATTGGGTTTCTAACAATTGTACTGGGGATGAAACAGGGACAGAGAGAGGCGTCTTTAATCTTCTTCAAATGTGTCTGCTCCTGTTGTCTGCTTCAGACAAGACCAAGGAGCTACATCTGATCTGGGGGTGTAATCCCTCCGGGACCTGTCCTTTTCCCATGACAGGGACAGTTGCAGGAGGCTAGCAATACTGTGTCAGTATCCTGACAGCGTTTCTAAGGGAGTCGCCGTAGCAGCTACGTGAGTATCTGCTGCCCAGCTGCAAGTACACACCAGCTTGCCTGACAGGAAAAGGGATAAAATTTGCTCCATGGATCAACTCCGGCAGTGGGTTTACTGTAAAACGACAAGCTGGTAGTTGTGCATAGTCAGTATGACTATTTTGTTACTCATTTCTATTTCTCACATCTTCTAGTTGATCACTGGTTTTGTTTGTTCACGCCTATATGGCTCAGAGAGAGGAAAACCCGTGACAAACTCGACTGTGCAAGGCGAGAGCCAAGCTCTGTCATTTCTCTCCATGCTCTTTCACCTCTTTCTTCTGTTTTTCACAGCAGGAAGGAATTTGGCCTCGAGGATTTTATTTCAAACACATCCTCAATGCCAAAGTGCACAAAATGATCTAGACTTGAATTCATAATTTATCTTTTCTTTTTTAATTATTTTTCCCTAAAAAAACTTGATTTTCTCAGCAGGGGATAAACTTGCAGCCTCAGGTGCTGTGAGCTGGTGTTGGATTTCACTCCCAAATTATTTTGTTTCAGTTGTCAGCTGGGACTTGTCAGCACCATTGTGGCCGTGGTTGGAAACAGGTTGCATGTAGGTGTTGCTCTCTGTCTTTACCCCACAGGCATATGTGGCACAACGAATTTTCTTGCGTCTGGACATTGCTGGGACAGGGATGGACACACCTAGGCTAGGATGAAATGGAGTCCCCATATGGGAAGGGCTGGGGGAGGCTGGGTGGGGACATTAGGGGCTGCGAGTGTCCTCAGGGCAAAGACAACTTGAGTGCTTGCTTGTTTTTCCATTGACTGATTGCTTATTTGGAGGAAGGTCCAAGAATTACAACCACCTAAGGAGTAGATGCAAATCTATACTGATATCACTGTACCAATATAGCTGTAGGTACATAGGCTGATGTATAGAGAAAAGACCTGGATCATGTTCTATGTAAATACCAGCTGTGAGTTCATAATTTCTCTTGAAAAAAAGAAGACTAATTCCTCCTATTTGCAGAGAAAAGAGTAAGTCCCCAGCTGGAGGATCCCCTCTACCCCTTCTCCCATCCCCCAGTCTGGCGCATCCTTGCTGTGGTTTAATCCCTGACCTACATGCAGCATCCAGCCTCCCACTTCTCTATTTCTCTCTCAGTGAATATTCTTTTCAAGAGAAGTTGGCTGAAGGGTTTCCTTAACATGTTACGAGACAAACAGAGTAATCTTTCACACTGCTGATCTGGAACCAGGAGAAAAACCCTCTACAAATCTCCCCACTGCTCATTCCAGTCACGTCCCTGCAGCTCAATTGTCTTTCCTCACGCCTTGGCACACATCTTCACTTCTTCCTTGGCCTTGCATTTTGAATGCTACCTTCCTTATCTCTTTTTTTAATCCACATTCACTTATCTTTTGTCCTCTACCCACAAACCCTCATCCTTCCAATAGCGTTACTACAACTGAGTGTGCCTCCCTGCATAGTTATTAGCCATCTAATTTTCCTGCTCAGTAACACCCAGAACCTTATTTAGTGGAGTCATTGTGTGAGGCTCATCTAGGCAGGAATTACTTTAATTAAATAGCTGTCTGCTGTTTGTTGTTTTGGCTTCAGGTTCCTTTTGTATTTAGCGAAATTCGTGGGGAAAGCATATCTCAACTAGTCTAAAGATAAGTTCTGCTTCCTAACTTTTATTTATTTCACTATTTTTTTAAGAGCAAAAGAGCTTCAAAAATACCCTATATAATAAAACAAATAGAATTGTCAATTGGAAGTCTTATTTAACTGAGCTGCTCTTTGGAAAGTGCATTTTAGGCTGGGAGTCTGTATTCACCGATAAGGCGGTGGAGAAGCAAACAACCTTCTCACAGGTGTTAATAAGTTCACCTTTCTTCTTTTAATCAGCACACTGATGGTGTGACAGTAGGTGGTACTGTAGTCAAATAGATTCCCCAGTTGCTGGAGTGTGAAGAATCATAACCCTGGCACTGCGCATGGAGAGGTCTCGATGGCTACATCTTGAGTGCAACGGTTGCAGGACTTTCCCAGCACCATCTTCACTCCCTCTCCCTTCTTTCCTGTGAAGAGCTCGAAGGATAGAGTGGGTGGCTGAAGGAGGTTGGGTTAAATGTGGGACATCTGTTCCCTTCTTGTTCACAGAAATGGTTCTGTAAATAACTGGTTTTTCAGCAGTCTTTCTGCTGCAGAAGAATGAAGGAATGAACAATTGTTGAAACAGGCAACATTCAGGCTTTGGTTTCGTGCTATATGCAATGTTCCATTGGACTCCAAATGAAATATTCAATGGAAAAAAACAATAAAGTCATCAGAAGGCAACAAAACTGTTGGAGAAATGTCATTGCCCCTTTACCCAGTATCTCAGTAGACTACTCACTTTGGATGCTTCAGACCAAGGTTCAAATTCCTTCTCCTGCTAAAGAGGATGTAAAGATGCATAATTATTACTAACCTGAGCAGTAGACTCTGGCTGAAGCTCCCTGTCTCCTTTGATGATGTTCCAGCTATATAAACTGTTAAATAACAATAAGAAGAAGTGTCTAGCTTGGCAGGTGATCTATATGTCTAAAAATACTTCTTGTTTCCTCTTAGTCATCTTACTTGCTCAGTTTAACCTGTTCCAATATAAGTCCTCCACTTTTTGACCTCTGAAAGGGTACTTTCTTTGTTGGTCCATCTCAGAATTATTCCCTCTTATTAATTCTTTTCCTGAGGTGCTTATTCAACTAGACAGCTCTGGACACCCTTGCCAAAAGTATTTTCTCCTTTGTTTGCCGGGGATGTACATTCCAGACAGCATTTGCACCTGGCATTTAAATTCCAGCCCTGCCTATGCTGAAGTTCACAAGATCTTTAAGGGTGTTTAGAATTGACAGACAGAAGAAAGTCTGTCTTTATCTTGGTTTTGGTAGTGTTTTCTCTAAAGCAAAGATCTTTCTTCTGAAGATATTTCCTGTAGAGCTGTAAACAGAGGAGACAAACTTATCAAGGTGTTGTTGGAGGCTACTAAAGAAGATTGATTTCGCATAGTCCTGGGAGTCTGTGTACTCTAAAAATACTGAAAATCTTTCTTTTTTTTTTTTCTTTTTTTTTTCTTCCTTTTCCTCTGTTCTTTCTGGTCAAACTTATGCATTTGTGTCAGAATAAGTCATCAGAGGCATCAACTTTGTTTTAATATTTTTCTTTCCTTTGTTTTTTTTTTCTTTTCTTTGCTGAGGCATCTTTCATACCCTGTACTGACATCAGAAAGAGTTGTAATTGTCAAGTACATTTTAGGGTTTTTTAATCTCTCATGATCTTCGGTGATCCTCTCCTCTTCCGAGATCTTTGTGGGAGTTCTAGTCATGGCCAATTAATTTAAGTGGCCCCAAGCTGCCTTCTGCTTTAAGAGCAAAGCCCATCACAGCCACAGGGGTCCGGAGTTTGACAGAGGCCATCCAAAAGGCAGGATTAGCTTTCCTTGGGCACAGTGCTGTCAGGCTTGGATAATTAGCAAGGCCTGAGCTGCTGGGCTGCTGCTGGTAGCCAGGAGAAGGTCTGAGACTGAAGCAAAGAGGTTTTACCACTGTCTGAGGATGTCATGGCTGAATGAGGGCCTTACAGAGGGTCTGGTAGACAGTAATTTTGTGCAAACTGTATTTTCTGGGCTTTTAAAATACTCCAGTTACAATGTGTTGTTCATCCCTGGATTACCTGCATCACAGTCCTGTGCAACATTAGATTTGATTTATCAATTTTCTTTCCTTTTGTTTTTTACCCAGTAAGAAGATTTCTATACCACTCAAGCTGGTTCACCTTCTCCTATGCCCTGTGTAGGAAGGGATGTTTGGTTATGTGCATCTTTTCTCCTTCTCTCTGCCAGGGAAAACATGGGACTGGACTGGCTGAGGTCCAGACCTTCAACAAGATCTTCAAGCTCTGCTTTTCAGCTTCCTCTGTGGAATTAGAAGCAACTGTTTGGTTTTCCCCCTTACCTGCTCCCTCTCGCTCAAGATGAGGGAGGACAAGGGAGTCTATGCACATTACTTCCCATTTTTTGACTTGCATACAAATTAATCCAGGATCCTGCTGACAATGCATCTAAGTATGAGGTCTGTCTGCAAGAAGAGACGACATTCTCTGGGAGAAAAGGGAAGATTTTTATCTAAATTGTTTGTCATAGGAAGCAAAAAAATAAGGTAGATATACGGGAAGACTTTTGCTGTTAATGTTACCGGTAGCTTTTAAAAGCTGATGCCTTAGCACCCAATCAGCATCATGAATAGGAGATGAAAACCCTGAAGGTGAAACCTTACAAAATGATAAATGGTCTTGGTGTCATCCTATCTATATTTTGTAGAAGTGATGTTTCATGTCTCTTTGATCACAACTTGCATGTCTTTCCAGCCAAAGCAGCACTTCTGGGGATGCTGCACTGACTCAAGTGGGTTTTCCTTTCCTGTGACAGTGTTTGTCCTTTCAGTCTGTGCTTACCTTGTGCACCTCTTTGCTATATCTAAAACAGATGTAGAGGGTACTGCCAGATGAGTAACACCTTCTTTGCTGAAAGTGATTTATTTTCCTTGCCTCATTCCCAATGCCACTCTAAAGCAGAGGAGCAACGTAGCCAGCAATGAACTGGCAATGTGCCCTTGCAGCCCAGAAAGCCAATCATATCCTGGGCTGCATCCAAAGCAGTGGGACCAACAGGTCGATGGAGGGATTCTGCCCCTCTGCTCTGCTCTGATGAGCATCATCTGAATTCCTGCATTCAGCTCTGGAGTCCTCAACACAGGAAGGATGTGGATCTGTTGGAGCGAGTCCAGAGAAGGTCATGAAGATGATCTGAGGGATGGAGCACTTTCCATACGAGGAAAGGCTGAGAAATTTGGGGTTGTTCAGCCTGGAAAAGAAAAGGTAGAATCCCCTGCTGTTCCCACTGCTTTGGATGCAGCCCATGACATGGTTGGCTTTCTGGGCTGCGAGTGCACCTTGCCAGCTCATGTTGAACTTATCCACCAACACCACAAGTGTTTCTCTACAGGGCTAGTCTCAATCCATTTTCTGTTCAGCCTGTATTTTCCCAATTCAGAGCTGCAACACAGCACCAGGGCAAACTCGGTGGGATCTTTTCTGGGATTTAGCAACACTGGGACCAGCGGGTTCAAAGCTACCCTGGCTCAGGCACCACAGGCTGGCCCCACACACAAACCTCTGCATCAACCTAAACAACCACAGTGGGGAATGGCCTTCCTGATGTAACACAATCCCCTTTCCCTCTCATGTGCCAGTTCTGCCTTGGACAGGAGCTGTCACTGTCATACAGTTATTGCCCTCACTGTGAGCGAGTAACCATGAGTGACAGGATCTGGCAAACGGGAGTGTAAAAGAAGAAAATGCACGCACCCAGCAATTCCCCTCAAGCAATACTAGCTGCAAATACAGTGTTTTTGGCCATTTCAACCAGCTCAAGCTATTACTTGCTATTCTTCAAATGTATTTGAGGTTTTCTGAGCCTAAAAACCCTTTGCACAACCATCTAACCACTTTCGCTGCAGTAACCAATCGACTGTAATGACTGCAGCTTGCTGGCACAGCAGGTTATGTTTGGAGACCAGTGATTCAGACCTGAAAGGCTGAGGAAACAGAGACAAAAGAAAATCATTCAAGAAACTGATTGGTCTTGGAAAAGATCAGAACAGTTGTGGAGCAGATGAGAGTCTGGGACTCATTGATGATAAATATGGGGGACAGGGAGGAAGCTTTGGCATCAGGACTGAATAGAGATTTGTAACCCAAACTCAGAAGGAATCACAACCTGTGCATCGTCCTCATGCTACTTAGATGATATTCTTCCAGAAAAATAAATTAGGAACAACCATAGAGATTGTGCACTGCTCTATGGACGTAGAGCTATAGGATGCATTGAGGTTGCAGCTGAAAAGCATCTTTATGATCCACTGTGCAGCCAAGGGAGTCAGGACAAGTTTACTGCAAACAAGGGCACGCAAAGTACTTTGTAAATGAATCCTGCAGTGATTGCTATCATCATCAAAGACGCAATGGAACTGATTAAAGTGGAGATTTCTCCTAGAAAGAGTCTGCATAGAAGGATAACAATTAGCAATTTTCCTCAAACTGGAAAAGCACACACATGGGATAAATTAGAGCCAGCAGTTTCATGTAGCAATTCAAGTACCACTGACAACAGAAGAGAGGCAGCAGCTCCTCAGTCATATATTTATCTGTGGAAACCTTAAAGCAGCCTTCTAGTGCTGAAAGGTGCTCCAGAAAATATGGGGAAGGATTCTTGATCAAGGAGTGGAGGGATAGGATAAGGGGGGAATGTTTTGAAGCTGAAAGAGGGGACATTGAGATGACCTATCAGGAAGAAATATTTTCCTGTGAGGGTGGGGAGGCCCTGGTACATCTTGCCCAGAGAAGTGGTGGCTGCCTCATCCCTGGAAGTGTTCAAGGCCAGGCTGGATGGAGATTTGAACACTCTGATCCAGTGGGAGGTGTCCCTGTCCATGACAAGGGTTTTGTAACTAGATGAGCTTTAAGGTCCCTTCCAATCCAAACCATTCTATGATTCTGTAATTCCGTGATTCTATGTCTGCTCCTGTTGCTGCTGTATTGCTGCCTTGAGTCACCTTTGAGAGGTCTTGATTAGAGACAGCAGCAGTCCAAAAGCTGTGGTTGTTGCAGCTTCTCCTGTCCCACTGGAGCAGAGTTATTAAGGCCTGTGGGAATCCACTTGTCTGAGCAAGACAACCCATGCTGAAGGAACGCCTTGATGTCGCCTTGTGTAAACAGTGCAGCTCTGAAAGGCCAGGATGCCGCAGGAGAGCTCTAGAGCAAAGGGGGTCCTCTTGGTGTGGCACATCTGACTTGATTGCTGTGGCATTTAGCAGTTCTTGTAACACTTTCTGTTATCCTTGTCTAGCCTTTATTTTTTTGTAATATTTATGATCCTTTTACTTCCAGACACTGAGGGGATTTTCTGGAGTGCCTATGACATCAGCATCTTCTTTAAATGCATGGAAATTATTTTCATATAAAATGCAAGAATACAAAGTAGAAAGAAGAGCCTTGGGCTCTCCTAACTGGGCAGATTTGCCCTCTGTCTGATGTGTTTTGTTGGAGAGAAATGTATATCTGAATATCTCAAGTCACTTGATGGAGACTTTCATTTCCAAACTCTCACAGTGTGGCCGTTTTAAGCTTTTCAGGAGAAAATACACTCTCAGGTCCTGACATCCCTGATACCTAAGTGCATTTGCGCAGAGCATTGGAAATGTCAGATCCGCCTTTGTTGATTTCCCCTCTTCCCTATTTTATCTGTGGTTCACTTTTGCTGGCCTGTGTACCACTTTTATCTTTCTCTCCCTGACAGGATGCTTTTTCCACTGCTGTCCAGGCTTTGAAAACACTGCATTTCCGTTAGCTGATCCTTGTACTTCTCTTGAAATTTCCGTTGACCACTGCTTATCTTCAGCACCTTGCATCCTTTCTTTTACTGTTTCTTTAGCAATGCATTCAGTCCCCCCAGTCCAGCCTGGAAATGTCCATGGGGTGCTAAAATAAGATGGCACCTCACCCTATAATCACCAGTTTCTGTATTCTGTTCAGCCACTGACACCAGGTGTTTGCAGTACCTTACTGGTCTAACGTACAATGTTTTCCTTTGAAGTTGCAATCCTTACAAGGTAAAACCAAAAGCTTTCCTTAAAAAACTTTAATTTATTTTCTGTTATTTAAGTGCCCTACAGTGGTATTTATAAAATTGATCTTTCTTACTCTTGGGTGAGTGGCAGGATCTGGCTGAGGCAAAAGCTCTGGGCTGTGGAGGCGGTGCTGTTGCCTATCATCTCTTGTGACACCATGCCTTTGGTGAAGCATGTACAGAGCATCAGAAATGGAATCTTCAGGGATTCCTCAATTTTCTCTAAGGTCTTCTCAGGTCCTTTTTGTTATAATTTGGCTTTATTCTCCACTTAATAAAGAAAAAAATGTAAAAAACCCCTAATCTATTCAAGAGCCAGACCACAGCATATCCAGAAGAGGTTTAATTGAAAACCCGTGAGGCTACAGATCCTTTGGTTCTTCCCAACTCTTGGCTTCATTGAATGTCTTACCAGTTTTGATAAGATGGAGGTTATTCATAGAATCATAGAACGGTTTAGATTGGAAAGGACCATAAAGCCCAGCCAGTTCCAAGTCCCTTTTAATGGGCAGGGACACTTCCCATTGGATCAGGGTGTTCAAAGCCTCATCCAACCTGGCTTTGAACACCCTCAGGAAGGAGGCATCCGCGGCTCCTCTGGGCAGCCTGTGCCTGTGTCTCGGAAGCCTCACAGCAAAGTGTTTCTTCCTAAGTTCTCATCTCAATCTCCCCTCTTTCAGTTGAAAACTGTTCTCCTGCATCCTATCCCTGTACTCCCTGATCAAGAGCCCCTCCCCAGCTTTTCTGGAACCTTCAGTATTTGGAGGCTGCTCTGAGGTCTCCCCTGAGCCTCCTCTTCTCCAAGCTGAACAACCCCAACCCTCTCAGCCTGTTGTTAATATAAGCATTCTGAGAGGCAATGCAATCAGACCCTCAGATTGTATCTATCTGTGTAAGTGGAAATCCACAATAACTGATATTAATTATTAGCAGTAACTGTCCAGTATTGAAATTTTCCCTCCAAACTTTTCCAGGCTTTGCCCATTCCCTCCTGCTACTGGTCAGCTTTGCCTCCACACAAGTTATTAGCTTCCGACTGTTTGGTAGACAGAGCCAGCTCAATCCACCCACTCCTCTCCTAGCTGCGCTTAGAAGCTGTGCTGATTTTTCTGCTCTTTGCTGTTGTCATCTGAGTGTCAAGTAGCAATGTTGATGTTTTTTAAGTTCTTTCTGTAATCTGCTAACTTGCTTACCCTTCCCGCTTATAAAACTGCTGCTCTAAAAATTTGTGTCTGCCAGCCGACCAATTGCTTTTCTATACAGAAGACTTCAGACACTCCCTCTTCAAACTGACTCAATCCATGCCCACCTCTGTCTAAGTAGAAAAAACATCTCTACTTCATGAGGCTGTACTCTGTAAAGACTAAAAACACAGCTGTGGAAAGACTTCTATTGCTCTGCTGTTTTTTAACAGCTGGCAAAGAAGATAAAAGAAGTAAAAGAGGAAATCATAGAATAATGGAATGATTTGGATCTGAAGGGATCTTAAAGTCCATCTAGTTCCACACTCCTGCCATGGGCAGGGACACCTCCCACTGGATCAGGGTGCTCAAAGCTCCATCCAGTCTGGCCTTGAACACCTCCAGGGATGGGGCAACCGTGACTTTCTGGGCAGCCTGTGCCAGGGCCTCCCCACCCTCACAGGAAAATATTTCTTCCTAAGATCTCATCTCAGTCTCCCCTCTTTCAGCTGAAAAATGTTCCCCCTCACCCTATCCCTACATTCACTGATAAAAACCACATCTCATCTTTCCTGTAGAATCTCTCTTCTCTCCCTTTCACTCATTTCACAGCCCCTGTGGGGTAAGGTTATGGAGGAGTCTGGGGCAGTGCTAAAGGTGTGGTAGCACCGAGATCCTTGCAATGCTCTTACTTATGATTCTGCAGGCGAGTGAGTTCTTCCCCATCCTACACCTGTAACACTGTGGATAATTCCCCATTCATCACTGTAATGATAGCAATCCGCTTTGCTGGCCGCCTTCTCTTGGGCAATGCTTACTTTATGGCTGTTGCTGAGATTGATACTTGCAGTTCCCTATGATCCAGATTATTTGGGCTACTACAGACACATTATCTAAAATGAGTGTTACTGTCTCCGTGCAAGCCAGAAGAGCTACTCCATTTCACAACTCTGATTACCGTCTTGGCCCCAACCCACCCCTTTCTCTTGCGGATTTCAATGCTCTTGTCTCATCACCACCTGAGGAGATCTGTCAAAAGGAGATAACAGAGATAATACAAATCAGAGACACGCCTTTTTCTTTGCCAAGCTTAAACTCATCCTTTGTTGGGGTAAGCATTTTAACTGTTCATGAGAATCAAACAGGTTCAAAGAACAATACAAAGTCAAGAGGAGGAGGGTATTCTGGTCACCTAATCTACTCCTTCCTACCTGTCAACACAATTTTTTTTCCCATTGTATGCTTTTCAGATGTCTTTGTGGTGCAATATCCGATTCACCTTCAGCTGTCCCAGGCAATCACAGCCTTCTTTCTTGCCTTGTTACATACTCCAGTGAGACTCAACTTCCTTTGATGAAACACAGAATCATAGAAACACTTGGTTGGAAAAGACCTCTAAGATCACCCAGTCCAACCACATCTGTTTACTACTAGATCAGATCTCTGAGCACCTCATCTGCCTGTTTTTTAATTACTTCCAGGCGTGGCTGGTCACCCAAAACCTCTCTGGGCAGCCTCTGCTGGTGCCTGAAAACCCTTGCGGTGATGACATTTTTCATGATGTCTAATCTGAACCTCTGCTGGTGAAACTTAGGTCATTTCATCTCATCCTATCATCTGTCACCTGGGAGAAGAGACCAACACCCACTTCATCACAACCTCCTTTCAGGCAGTTGTAGACAGTGATGGGGTCTCCCCTCTACCTCCTCTTCTCTAGGCTGAAGAACCCCAGGTCCCTCAGCTGCTCGTTCCTTCATCAGATTCAATCCCCTTCTCAGGATGCGCTCTAGCACCTCAATGTCTTTTTTTGTAGTGAGGGGCCCAAAACTGAACACAGGATTTGAGGTGCAGCCTCACCAGTACTGAGTCATGAGGCACTGTCCCTTCCCTGCTCCTGCTAGTCACACCATGGCTAATCCAGCCAGGTTGCTTTTGGCATTCTTCTCCACCTGGGCCACAGCTGGCTCATGTTCAGCTGCTGTTAACCTGCAGCTCCAGGTCCTTCTCTTCCAGGCAGCTTTCCAGCCATTCTTCCCCAAGCCTGGAGTACTCTATGGAGTTTTTGTGTCCCAAGTGTAGAACTTGGCCATGTTGAATCTCATCCCGCTGGTCTCAGTCCGTTGATCCAGCCTGTCCAGATGCCTCTGTAGAGCCTGCATCCCCCTTTATATCTGATAAGAAATAATTTCTATTAGGTAGAGCAGCATAGATGTTTAAAACTTCCTTCTTTTTTCAATCTGGATTACTTTGTTAAAGGAAACTAATCCAGCGTGCTTCCATTCCTTACGCTTGCTGCCTTTTCTCTTTGCCTCCTGTTCAGTTGTGCTGATAGTGCAGGCAAATGAAATTCCATCACACCTTAGCTTCATGTAAAATGAATGCAATCATCCCAAAACACCTATCCTCCGTTTCAACTACTGTTTTTTATCAGCAGAATCCTGGAAAACCTCTTCCACAGATGGGGCTGAAGCAGATGTTGGTTTGGGATGAACACAGGGCTGTAAGGAGGTCCTTCTGCACCTCTTAGGCATACATTGATTAATTTTGTGCATTATTTTACTCCTGATTTGCTCAGAGGATCTCTTTGCGTGGGACAAGTCTGCAATATTCAGTAATCCATTGCAATCAAGTGCAGACTACAAGGCATTAAGCCCTTGAAAGAAACATTTTTAATATAAAACACAGAAATTAGATAACATCAGAAATTATAACCTTTTCTCAAACAGCTTTTGTACTCAGCATTGGTGAGGCTGCACCTCAAATCTCGTTTTCAGTCTTGGGACCCTCGCTACGAGAAAGACACTGAGGGACTGGAGCGTCTGCAGAGAAGAGGAGCAGAGCCGGGGAAAGGTCTGGAGCCCAGGTTCTGGGAGTGGCTGTGGGTCCTGGTGCTGTTTAGTCTGGAGAAAAGGAGGCTGAGGAGAGACCTCATCACTCTCTGCAGCTCCCTGAAAGGAGGTTGTGGTGAGGTGGATGTTGGTCTCTTCTCCCAAGTAAGAAGTGATAGGATGAGTGGAAATGGCCTCAAGTTGCACCAGGGGAGTTTTAGTCTGCATATCAGGAAAAATTTCTACCCAGAAAGGTTTGTCAAGCATTGGCAGAGGCTGCCCAGAGCAGTGGTGGAGTCACCATTCCTGGAGATATTCAAAAGATGGGCAGATGAGGTGCTCAGACCTATGGTTTAGCAGTGGATAGGTACAGTGGGACTCAACAATCTCAAACGTCTTTTCCAACAAAAAAAATCCATGATTGCAAGAAGGCTAAGAGGTCATTTAATATCAATAATTTTGACGATGTGTGTCCTTGAGTGTAGTGAAACCAAAGGTTGTTCTTCCTGACAGTGCTTAGAAGATGTGGTAGTCACTAACAAGGCTTGTGCTTCTGGCTGATTTAAGGATAGAGCTTTTGGCAAACTAATCTGAGTCTATATTTTTCTGCCTTCCTGCCTCATATTGTTAAACCTGCGAGAAGCAGAAGCCTAAAATACCAGATGTGTTGATTTAGTGATGAATTAGTGATGAATTAGTCACTATAGTTAGATATCGTGATCCCACGGGATGTGTAGAGAAGGTCTTTGAGGTGAATGGGTCTGAAGCAGTGGTGAGATTCATGGGCAGTTAATGGGCTGCGGTGAGCAGACCCGTGTGTGGGACTGTTTGCTCACGCTCACGTTTTGAGTTATAGCACTGACATTTAACGGCGTAGTCCATCTGTCAGCTGCCTCTCTCTGCAGAGAAAGAAAATTGTTACATTGGGTTTGTGGGGTTTTTTTGTCCTTAAAAAATCGTAGGGTTTCTGACCTGCAACATTTAGTAGTGTGCTTTTTATTTTGCTTTTATGTGACTGAGATTTCTGAGCTTTAAGCACTGTTGCTTTATGGATGATTCTGGTCCTTCTGCAGCTGACAAGTCCTGATAGATTTATGGCAGTCATAATGCAGAATGAATTTGCTGATACCTGTGTTTATAGTAGCACCACTGCTCTTAGAGTATATTTGGGTTGCATGAAACAGTGGTGATACATGAAGCAGATCGGAGTGTGATACTGTCATAAGGAGACCGTGGAAGCGTGGCGAGATTTATTACGGGACTTGCATTGAAAATCCCAAAGCTGAACTCGCCAAGAAAATTGCAAGTCATATGGCATTTCGTTGGGATGCTTTTGTGTGGTTGGATGAGTGTTGCAGTGATCTGTGAGTGCTGGGACAGCTCAGGGACACACACAAATGTCCTCGGTGCTTTGGCATGCTGCGGTGCTGGTGAACAATGGTCTGGGTGCTGTTAAGTCCTCACCTGGAGACTTGTGTTCAGTTCTAGAGTCCTCAGCACAGGAAGGGCATGGATCTGTTGGACCAGGTCCAGAACAGACCACAGAGATGATCCAAGGGCTGGAGAACTTCCCATCCAAGGACAGGCTGGAAGAGTTTGTCATGCTCAGGCTGGAGAAGAGAAGGCTGAAGGGCGAACTTAGAGCAGCCTCCAAGTACTGAAAGGGGCTCCAAGAAACCTGGGGAGGGGGTCTTGGTCAGGGAGTGCAGGGATAGGATGAGGGAGAACAGTTTTCAGCTGAAAGAGGGGAGACTGAGATGAGATCTGAAGAAGAATTGTTTTCCTGTGAGGGTGGGGAGGCCATGGCACCCTGTGCTGGCTGAGAAGTGGTGGCTGCCCTAACCCTGGAGGTGTTCAAGGCCAGGTTGGATGGGAATTTGAGCAATCTGATCCAGTGGGAGATGTCCCTGCCCATGGCAGGGGGTTGTAACTGGGTGGGCTTTAAGATCCCTTCCAACCCAAACCATTCCATGACTCTAGGATTCTATGAACTTTCTTTTATATATTTAGTTTTTCTCACTGTTGTAAATGGAGTTTGTATGAATTACTCTGATAGAAGTGGGCCCTTCATTCAGTCAACCTGTGAAACCCGGAGAGTGCCTTGAACATATTTTAAAGTAGATGTTTGTTGATAGAAACCACCAAGAGGTACTTACAGGAGGAAATTGCTGCTTCATCTGCTGTTCATTTATAAACAACGGATCAGGAGTCCATTAGCCTTGTTTAGTTTTGCTTTGAGAGTTGGCTTAGGAAACACCCCAATCCTGCTGATTTATTTCTTGGTGAATTCCCAGTGAATTATGAGGTGGAAGTGCCTTGTCCCGGGAGTTCTGAAGAGAGGGCTCTGACCACAAGAAGATGATTTGTCCAAAAGCATTTCTTTGAGTGATCAGAGATGCTTACCAAAACACTACAGCCTCAGAAATGTTGTTGTAGGAGACTTGTGGAAATACTATGGATTCATTTGGAAGCAGGAGAGTGAGTATCAATCCACCTGTACATATTCTGTTGCTGCATGAGTTTTTACCAAGTTACATCCTTCCTTCTTGGGTGAGTGAGCAGCTGTTCTTTACTCCACTTTTTACTTCACTTTTTTGTTGTTGTTGTTGAGTATAGTCAAATCTTCATTGTACTAAAACTGCTTGTGGCTGACTAATAGTTGGAGATCACCTAAACCAGTTGTCCTCACTTTCATTTCATTTTACTCAAAAGACTGGATGATCTTAGAGGCAATTTCCAGTCTTAATGAACCTGTGATTCTATGTCTTTGTCTAACAGTGTCTTTTTTTGCATCTGCTCTTCAGTGACATAATCAATGAAGTTAAGGTTCACTTCAAAAGGATATTTTCGTCTTGATTTTGTTCTCATTCCCCTTCCTTGACCTTAAAAACATAAAAAGAACTTCACCTGAGTTTTCAGCCTTTGAGGTGAATTCATGTTTAATAAGGAATGGAAGTTCAAGATGTATCAGGCCCACAAAGGAAAACTGAATTTATTTTCTGACAAAAGAAGATTAAGAGGTGGTTCACAAATCCCAGCCTACCTTCTCTTTCCCTCCCTCTATGAGTTGAACAGGTGGTAATCATAGAATCATACGATCATAAAATGATTTGTGTTGGAAGGGACCTAAAAGCCCATCCAGTTCCAAGACCCTTTTCATGGTCAGAGACACCTCCCACTGGATCAGGGTGCTCAAAGCCCCACCTAACCTGGCCTTGAACATCTCCAGGCATGGGCTAGCCTTGACTTCTCTGGGCAATCCATGTCAGTGCATCACTACCTGCACAGGAAAACATTTCTTCCTGATAGCTCATCTCAGTCTCCCCTCTTTCAGCTTCAAACCATTCCACTTCATCCTGTCTCTGCAGTTCTTGATCAAGAGTTTTCCCCAGCTTTGCTGTAGGCCATCTTTAAGTACTAGAAGGATACTGGTGATGAAGGAAGTCTTTCAGATTCTGCCTGTAGATGATATGGATACTGTAAAGCATAGCTGCCCTTCACTACAAGGTGGTTTGTGCAGGATAAAAGACCCATAGGGTAAAGTCAGTGAAAAACTTGTTATGAGAGTTCAGCACTTCTGTGTACTTTGTTTGGAATGAGGGGAAGAGGGAACACAGCCAAGGCACGAGATGTCTGTTCATGCCATTGCCTTTTCCAAAAGATAATCTGTAATCAGAGATGGACCCATCAGATGCAAGAGTAACAGCCTTTTCTACAAAAAAAACTTACCCTGATTTTGTCCTGTGATTGCTTTCAGCATTCATTAAATGGCAAATGGTAAAATTAAATAGTGTTATATTAAAATCAAAGTTCATGGTCTGTTTGCTATTAATGATACTTAAGCCAGTGTTTAGAAAAACCCTCTGGGCACAGTGTGTGCTTCCCCATATCCTTGCTGTGTGGCATGGCAAGATCTTCTTTTTACACCCAAGGATCTCTGTACATGAGGATGAATCACCTTAGTCTCCCATTTGTGAGGGTAAACTCTGTAGGGACAGAAAATCCCAAGTTGCCTTAATGCAATTCACTGGCATTATTCCAGATTTCTGCTGCCACCTGAACCCACTGTATTCACTTAGGTAAATGTTTTTCCTGCACTATGGGGCCATTGGGATCACTGTTGGTTTCCAGTGTAAGATGGGTCTTTCTAAAATGTATGGAGCATTGTTCAGCTCCTGAAGACGTGTTAAAGGGGACCTTTATTAAATTCTCTTGCTGAGGACAGGCAACAGTCATTTCCCTGCTCAGTGGGACTGGTTAATCTGCTGTCTCCACTGTTACCTCTGTCATGCCGCTCAGTGCTGCGAAGAGCCAAAGTTAAAAGTCAAAGCAAGAAAAGAGTCTCTCCAAAATCTAGGATTGGAAGAACAAGCACTTGACTTTCATTGAGAAAAGATTGATGGGTTATTACTAAACAGAGCTAACAGGACTTCTTTGCTTCAAATTATTGAGTGATGAGACGAACTAAATGAAAGGTCCAGCTTTCCTCAAAGCCTTCTAATCTTATGTTTTATGCATCTTTCTTTAAGTTTGATATTATGTTGAATTATATTTGTTAACCTCCTGAGAGTAAGATTTAAAAAACCCATTTTCCTCTAAAATAATAGGTAACAAATTAATTTTCCTATGATTTATTTTTTTCCTGAACCTGGAATCATATATTTATGTGGCTTCTTGCGTATCTATTAAAGAATTGTTCACGCTCTTGAATATGAACTCCTGACCACTCTTTATAATGATACTAAAGATACCTGATGGCTGTCATTGAGCTGTGGGCCAAACTGAAAGACAAATTACAATCAGATAAAAGCATTATACATTTTATTCCAGCATTCCCCACACAAACACTCCCTAAATTGCTCAGGACAGAGCTTCTATGCAAAGTCCCTTGGATGCTGTGTAATGCAGTTAAAACAGGCTTTGTCTTTAGGAGCCCTGTGAACCCCCATGCTACAGCACATCACAGTCAGCACAGTGTGAGAATGCAAGTTCTTACTTTGTACTAACACAGGCAATTATTTACATTAACTTTTGCTGAGTCTAGTAAAAAAAAAAATCAGTTTTTAGCACTGGAAATCCCTGTTTCCAACACTGTGCCTATTTTGTTTAACAAGCCTGTAACCAGAGCTGTACTCCCTTCCCAGAGCTCACCTGGACTCTGCAAGGCACCAAAACCTGCTGAAATGGGGCAAGAACATCCTGTGATGGAGTAAAAGTGAAATCCTAAGCTCATGAATTTTTGTTGAACCATCAAGTATTGAGTAAGGTAAACGGGACTGCCAAGATCCAGGGCCACCATGGAAATAAAAGGTCTTTGCGCTGGGCCATGGTGTTGGGGTCTGGCAGGACATCAGGGGTTCAGCTCTCCCAAAGCATAGTGGAGTCTGCAGCAGGGAGGGGGATGGCATGGTTAACAATCAGTGCAGTGCCAGACAAGGTGTAATGATTTTCAGCTGAAAGAGTGGAGGTCGAAATGAGATCGTAGGAAGAAATATTTCCCTGTGATGATGGTGAGGTATAGGTACAGGTTAGCCAGAGAAGTGGTAGCTGCCCCATCCCTGGAGGAGTTCAAGGCCAGGTTGGATGAGGTTTTGAGCACCCTGATCCAGTGGGAGGTGTCCCTGCCCATGACAGGGGATTGGAACTGAGTGGGCTTTGAGATCCCTTCCAACCTAAACCATTCTATGATTCTATTTTATGGGAAGATGGGGTGATAGAGGAATGGGGTCCAAGGAAAGTATGTGAATATCAGAGCCCTTAATATGAGTAATTTTGCCACATTAGAACAGGAAAATCAACTTGAGAGAAGGAGGAAACTGACAGCATGCTGCCCTGATTTTCTTTGCTACCCTCAAAAGATCTGACTCATAAACAAGCATGTTAGACCCAACCGGTAGTGATGGTGCTGCCACAGGCACAAATCTGAGGTCATTTGTCTGCCTCATAGTTCAATCAGGAGCAAGCCTCATGCGATTGAGTCTCCAGGGAGAACAGAGGGTTATATTGTATGCAAGACCCAAAGTGGCATTCAAATTCAGCTGATTGATTTTTGATTTCATGCCCTGGGAAATCTTTCATCCCGTCATTTTCCCTTGCCTGGCACAAGCAGCACTTTGTAACTCTCTAACGCCTTTGGGCTTTGCCAGTGCCTGCTCTGGGTGATGATGAGGACCTTTACTTACCACTGAGCATCACTTAAAGGGTTGCTTCCTAAGAAAAAATTAGGCTAACACTTTTTCACTTCAGAAAGTACTTTCCCCTTAGCAGTTCTGCAAGCAAACAGTCAAACTGCTGCCGCTGCAATTTGTGTGCACTGGCAAGGTGAAATAAGTGGTTGGAATAAGTGCAGACAATGCCAAGATTGGGCTGAAATGTAGTGAAAGCTGTGTAACTTCTTCAGAAGCACTTGGATGATAATAAAATACAGAATTACAAATTCTTTCTTCACCCATGTTAAGTGATGCCTGAACTATTTGATCCAGGCATACTGTTGGAAGGCAATAAATTAGCCCAAGATAAGTAATATAGTCAGGTCAGTTGTAAAATAATGATTTAATTCAAGCTTTAGTAGAAATGGATGCAAAGGTTTTGGCACAATCATTATCATTTTCCAAATGAATCTTGGGATGTTGAACAAATGTGCCATCTCCGCTAGATGGTGGCTCATTAGGTGAAGCTGTCTGCAGTCAAGTAACCTGAGGAGAGCGTATCCCGATGCATAGAAAGAAATGACCTAAATTAACATCATCACTGAAATCTCAGAGGAACTCCTTTAAACAACCTTCAAGGGAACCACCAGCTCCAACAACTCAGATATTTAGTGCTCATATCAATGTAATGTTGAACAATTTTAGAAATCTGTTTTCCCCAGTGGTAATTTTGCACGCTCAGTGTTTCAGAGTGTACAGAGGAGAATACGGAAGAGTGCCCTGGGGGCCTCCCTGAGTCCTGCATCAGCATTAACAAACTTCAGTCACAGTCAACAAGAATTTTGAAGGAACAGCTGTTGAGTTGTGGATACTCCTACTAAGGAAACAAGTCTTATGAGGAGTGGCTGTGGGAACTAGGATTGTTTAGCCTAGAGAAAAGGAGGCTGATCTGAGACCTTATCACTGTGTACAACTGTCTGAAAAGAGGTTGGGCTCTTCTCCCAAGTCAGTGTTGGGCTCTTCTCCCAAGTAAGAAGTGATGCAAAGAGAGGAAACGGCCTCAAGTTGTGCCAGGGGTGGTTTAGATTAGACATCAGGAAAAATTTGTTCATTTAAAGTGTTCTCAGGCACTGGAAGAGGCTTCCCAGGGATGGGGTGGAGTCACCATCCCTGGAGGTGTTTAAAAGATGGGCAAATGAAACGCTCGTGGATGTGGTTTAGTAGTCGACAAATATAGTTGGATTCAACGATCTCAAAAGTCGTTTCCAACCAAGCGATTCTATGATGCTATGAAATGCTTATGAAAGTTTGGAGTTTTTTAACTTTTCTTCTTCACATTGTCTATTTTTTTTTGCAGACTCATAAAATCACTAAGGTTGGAAAAGATCTGTGAGTTCATCCAGACTAGCCATCATCCCAACTCCACCATACTTACTAAACCATGTCCCCAAGTGACAATTCAGAAAGTTGGAAGAAAATTATAAACTGCGCTCACACTTTGAGGCTGTAATGATGAGATATGTAAAAAGAAATCTTTTTGGTTTTGTGGAGACATAACTCTCTCCATTGGTTTGGAAAACTGTGTTTTAGATGAGATGGATTCCTTGCTGTTGCTATTCTAAGGAATTAAACAAAGTAGTAGTATTGGTAAGAACGCAGGGAAAAAAAAAGTAGAACCTGTCTCGATTACTACAATACCCTTTATAGATTTCTCTTCCTATTATATCATGGTTTAAGCTTACGGTTTTTTGCAACGTAACCGTAAATATCTTTCTTGTGCTTCTCATTGCATATTTGATGGAACAACGCATGTGTCGAGTGTCTGTTCATGAGATGGACCTGTTTGTGGTGTGTCTACTTGCTTTCTTCACTGCAATCAGTATTTTCTTTTCATATATTTATAATTCATCTTAGTTAAAAAGAATTGTGGCTGACAGAAATGAAACCTAACAGGCCTTAAAATCCCACCATAAATATGAATTCATTCGTTCAATTGTTCCCTCGAGGCCTGACACTGCAAAATGGTGAGATGCTTGTATTTATACTGAAATCAATGAGTCTCCACCAACCACCCCTGTGATGTGTTCAAATATATGGAAGTGTTCCCTTTCTTCAGCTAAATTACAAAAAAATGCTGATAGAGACCCAAGAGGGAAAAGGTGGAGGGAGAAAAGGAGTTACAAATATGTTTTGGATTTTCTTTTTTCTGAAGATACCCTCAGACTAAGGTCTTTAATGAATTGCAGTTTGATGGGGTTTGGGATGGTGTTCAGGGGAGGAGTTTCTAGGGGATTGCCCTGTATTTCCCAATGTTTTTGATGATCAAAGAATGAGTAAGGGCTGGATAGACCTGAGATCTTCACCAGGGCTGCCATGCTTTGAGAGCATAGGGAGTAGTGGAAACTCGAAAGGACAAGATAAGTGAATAGGCTTAGGGAAAAAAAAAAGGTACAATACTAATGAGTGTTTTAATTTTGGGAAAACATCTTACCTCTCCTCCGTGCTTTTTCTTTAAAATTTATGCATGGATACAACAATACCATAGAATCATAGAATAACTTGGCTCGAAAAGACCTTTGAGATCATCTAGTCCAACTGGACCTGCCCACTACTAAACCAGATCCCTGAGCACCTCATCTACCCATCTTTTAAATCTCTTCTTCCAACACAAACCATTCAATGATCCTATGAATCTATGACTGGTGGGTTATTATGCATTTGTCTACAAATACTGAGGTTTTTCATCTCTTCAGCGTATCAAATCTCAGACGAAGAAAGTAAAAAAGAGTGTTTCAAAAATTTTTGAAGAAAATAAAGTAAAAACTTAGAGAAGGCAATGTAATAAAAATGCACGGAGAAGCTCTAGAAACGTAAAAATAAGTTGAAACCATGATTTGTCATTAATATTTTAGTGACCAGATGTTGCTAATTAATGCTTACTGTGTTGAGTGAAGGAAAGGATGGATTGAATGTTCCTCTGTCTTCACCTGGGGGAGACATCTATCACTCTCCGGGTTCGTGAAATTAATCTCTTAACTCCACAGAAGAAGTAGACAGAGGTTTTTGGAGATGTGCCTCAATATGGAGCAACATGAACAGGGTTTCTGAACGTGAAATCTATTTTGACACGGACTTGTCTTTGCAGAGACAAGGGCCTAATGGATTTTGTTGGTATGTCTAACCAAAACGGAATAGCACTATAGTAGAACTGAACTGAAATTCAGGAAACACAGGTTCAATATAGTGAAATACCTCATTTGAAGTAGTTTAATATGATGTGCAATCTTTTACTGGCTGGAACAGGGTGTTCATTTCATTTCATTAAGAAGTTGACATAAACCCAAAAGTTTTTGTTTTCCATTGTGGTGTAGGAACGTGTGGCATTTCGTGAATACCTCATGATAACCATCATGTGCACTAAATGTATTGAGCTTTAGCCAAGAATAACAAAGCAGGTTTGGAAGGACTGGTGTGTCAGGGAGGCCACGTTCCTGGAAATGCATGTTTGTTTGTCTAGAGAAACTCACAGAGCTCCTCTCCACATCTCTCAGACACCTTGGTCTCAGGGAATCCCTGAAATATCTAAAAAAAACTTTGTACCTATCTCCTGAAAGGAAAGCAGTGGTGAAGCACTGGCAGAGGCTGCCCAGGGCAGTGGTAGAATCTTCATCCTGGAAAGGTTAAAAAAGCATGAATGGTGTGACCAGCAGAACTGGAGAAATTATCATCCCCTTATACTCGGCACTGGTCAGACTGCACCTTGAATACTGTGTCCAGTTCTGGGCCCCGCAGTTTAAAAGAGATGTTGAGATGCTGGAGGGTGTCCAGAGGAAAGCAATGAAGATGGTGAAGGGGCTGGAGCACAAGCCCTGTGAAGAGCGACAGAGGGAGCTGGGGTTGTCTAGCCTGGAGAAGAGTAGGCTGAGGGGGGACTTATTGCTCTCTACAACTACCTAAAAGGAGGGTGTAAGCAGGCAGGGGTTGGTCTCTCCTCTCAGGCGACCAGTCACGGAACAAGAGGACATGGTCTCAAGATTTTCCAGGGGAAGTTTAGGCTTGATATTAGGAAAAAATTTTTTACTGAAAGGGTGATTGGCCATTGGAATGAGCTGCCCAGGGAGGTGGTGGAGTCCTCGTCCCTGGAGGTGTTTAAAACTAGATTGGATGAGGTGCTTAGTGCCATGGTTTAAATGACGAGTGGGTGTTGGTGTTGGGTCATAGGTTGGACTCAATGATCTCAGAGGTCTTTTCCAACCTTGTGATACTGTGATACTTTGGGAAGTGGTTTAGTAGACATGGTGTTGTTGGGTTGAATGTTGGTCTGGATGATCTTAGAGGCCTTTTCCAAACTCAATGATGCTATGATTCCGTGATTCTATAAAATACCAAAGGCCTCAGCTATCCTTCTCTGCAGGAGAAGAGTAGGAGAGATTAAGAGCATCAAAGTACTCTGCTAGCATTGATTATTTAAGTTCATGATGTCCACTTCTGAGCAGGTATATCCAGCTTGTTTGCAGTTACGAAACCAATAGAGGAACTTGGACAGCTGGCTGCTGACTTTTCCGTAATCTCATCTCACCAGGATGCCTTTAATCAGTGGGTTGCAGTGAGATCTTTTCAAAATATTGGAGGGATTAAAAAGACGAGTGAAATGCAGTGGAAAAGAAATGCAGTGAAATCCCTTCGAGATATTGTAAGGATAATAAAGATGAGCTGTGATGCCTGCAGCATACCCAAGGGTCTTCATAGCATGGGTGCTTGTGCTTTCTCCATCCCAGAGAGCTGCAGAAGGTTTCTTGTTGAGAGTCAGGAACATAATGTGTAGTGCATTGAACATTTCCCTGTTACATGATGTAATCCTGATGGAATGGAAAGCATAGCACTGGTTCTCTGACATTTAATGCTGTTTCCAGTGTAAAAAAGGCCATCCTCCCTCATCTGCTAGAAGCATCAGCCCCTTTATTAATGAGCAAGTACGACATTGACAGCCTCATCATTGCCAGCCATAAGCTGAGCTGCACTCTGTAATGAAGTCTAACGACGTCTGCTCCATTCTCCATTGACACTGCTCCTCATCAATGGAAATGGACCCATTAAGCAGACGTCTCTGGTGACCCCTCTCTGCTGACAAAGGCGAGAGAGGCTGGAGAAGGAGCTGGCATCAGTGACATAGTTTAGAGCACCACTAAATTAGAAGACAGAAGGTGATAGGATGTGCCCTTGCTTTCAGACAGGGCTTCTTCCCAAGGTGCAGCACTTCATGCCATTTCCATTGTTATTTCTGCTCACCACCACCTGCACCATTAGCACGCAGATTAAGATTTGATGTTGAATTTGGGACTAAGAATCCAACAGCCTTCTCTGCAAGGTGCCACTGTTGGGAGCAGAAGAGCTATTTTTTTTACCAGGGGAAAAAAAAATCCATTTAGGAGGAATGTTATCTTTTGGCATAATTAGCAGTTGATTTTTGATGTAATTAACTGCTATTTCAGCCTAATGGCTGAGGCATGGATGTGGGTAGGGACAGGTGGGATGCTTTTTCTGCAGGATTAACAGGATGGCATAAAAATATCCTTTCCTATCTGCCTAATTAATAAGCAAGTCCATAATAATCTTATCTTGCAAGGGAAAGGTTTTACATGAAACCATTAGTGAAGTTCAGACTTTGCCTTTTCAAATGAACCTGTGATCCCTGCTGTTGAAAACCTGCATGGTGATGGAGTGATGAAGAGTTGTTTTGTATTTTATCATTTGGAATTGTCATTACAATTTCCACAGATCAGTTATGCTTCTCCAAGGTTTATTAACGATCCCTTTATCTAACATAATTCTATGGTGCTCACATATAAGAAATATGTTCTGCTGTGCAGGAACGAGTTTGAATTGTGTGAGCAGAACTTGTGAATGACTTCGAAGGAGCTTTCTGAAATTCATAGAATCATAGAATCATTTGATTGGAAAAGATCTTTGAGATGATCAAGTCCAACTGTACCTGTCCGTTATTAAAGTAGATCCCTGAGCACCTCATCTACCTTTCCTTTAAATACCTTCAGGGATGGTCACACAACCACCTCCCTAGGCAGCCTCTGCCAGTGCCTGAAAAAAGTTCATTCCCTGATATTTTATCCCTGATGGCCGTCATACAAATGGCTGTGAAACGTCCCAGTACTTGAAAAGCAGCTAAATGGCTATGACAGGTCAGATTGAAATTGAATATGTGTAACATGCATGTGTTCATATTTGCAATTTTTACATTTAATTAACAATACATAAAAAAATGTATTTTGGTTTGACTTATTTGAATCTATTGCTCATAAACTGTTTTCTTGCTTTAGTTCTGCTGCAAGATTTTTGTTTTCAGATCTAATTTTGCAAAGCACAGTCTGAGCACGGCTGCAGGGATGAAGGTAATTCCACGCCTTTGGGAGATAAAAAACACTCCAGGTCAGAAACACAGCTAAACTCATAAGAAATGAGTTAAATTGCTGGGTATTTCACTGACCCTGTTGAGTCGTAGAGTCATGGAGTTGTAGAATACCAGGTTGGATGGTTCCTCAAGGATCATCCGGTCCAAATTTTCTCAGCAAAAGCACAGTCCAGACAAGATGGCCCAGCACCCTGTCCAGCTGAGTCTTAAAAGTGTCTGATATTGGGGAATCCACCACTTCCCTGGGGAGGTATTCCAGAGACTGATTGTTCTCATTGTGAAAAACTTTCCTCTTGTGGCTAACTGGAGTCTTTTGAGCAGTAACATGTCATTATCTCTCGCCTTTTCCATCTGATTCCTTATAAAAAGGGAGTCTCCTTCTTGTTTGTAGCCGGCTTTTAAATACTGATACATGGTGATGAAGTCTCCCCTAACCCTTCTTTTCTCATGACTAAACAAACCCTGTTCTCCCAGCCTTTCCTCCTAGCAGACATTCCAGTCCTTTCCTGGTCTTTGTGGCTGTTCTCTGGACCCTCTCCAGCCTGCCCACAACATTTTTCTATGGTGGGAACCAAAACTGGATGCAGTACTCCAGGTGTGGCCTGACAAGTGCTGAGTAGAGTGGGATAATGACTTCTTTATCTCTGCTGGTGATGTACTTGTTGATAAAGCCTAGCTCCCTGTTGACCTTCTTTGCTGCTGTTTGCTCACATTGAACTTGTTGGCCACTAGGACCCCCAGATCCCTTTCCACTGCTGCACTCTTGGATTATGTTTTCCTAGGTGCAAGACCTTATACTTGTCCTTTTTGAAATTCATAAGATTCTTGTTAACCCACTCTTGCAGCTTATGTAGGTCTTTCTTCAGGATCACTCTTGCTTCTAAAGTGTCTGTTTCCCCAACTTGGTGTGGTGTCATCAGCAAACTTCATCAGGAAATGCTTAGAATGATGTTATCATAGAATATCCTGAGTTGGAAGGGACCCATAAGGATTGAGTCCCACTCCTGTCCCTGCACAGTACAACCCTAACATTCACACCGTTTGTCTGAGAGTGCTGGCCAAATATTTCCGTAATATTGTCAGGCTTGGTGCCATAACTACTTCCCTGGGGAGCTGTTCCAGTGTTCCACAACTCTCTGGGGGAAAAACTGTTTCCTAATGTCCAACCAAACCCTTCCCTGACACGTTTGCTGTTATTCTCTCACATCCTAACGCTGGCCACCAGGGAGAAAAGCTCAGCACCTTCTCCTCCTCCTTTCCTTGTGAGGAATCTGCAGGGTGCGATGAGGTCTCCTCTCAGTTTCCTCTTTTCCAGGCTGAACAAACCAAGTGTCTTCAGTCCCTCTTCATACAGCTTCCCCTCTAAACCCTTCATCAGCTTCACACCTTCCTTTGGACACTCTCCAGTGACTTTAAATCCTTTTTGTCCTGTGGTGCCTAAAACTGCATCCAGTATTCAAGGTGGGGCTGCACCAGCGTGGAGCAGAGTGGGTAACTGTATTAAAAGCCTTGGAAAAATCCAATCTCTGTCCTCTCTTCTCCAGTGCCACCATTGTTTCTTTAGAATAGGGCACCTCTGACACCTTTGGCCGGGCTCAGTATGGGCATTTACTGTAATGACACTAAGAAATTCCCACTTAGTTCTCACAGGGCCATAAAGTGGTGTATTTAAACATACATATGTACTCCTTAGGCTGTACAGCTCTTTTAGCAACCTCTGCTCACCTGGAGTGGCTGAAAGGGTTGTATGTGCCACTGTGCCGGGTGTGGAGGCACTGTGCCGGTGGTGTCATAGAGGGGCCACAGAATGAAAATATTGTGAGAATGACAAGGCTCAAAAGGGTGAATGTGCTGAAATGAAAGTTAGAAAAGGGAGATTTAAAAGATGACGGACTGAGAGTAGTTAAATCTGCATGACGGTATGGAAACTAGATCCATGAAAAATGAATGAACGGTAAGTGCGTCAAGGTATGAGTAGAATAAAAAGGGATGTGAGAGGAGGAAGATTAAATAAGAGACACAACGTGTTTCCTGATTTTTATGCAATGTTAATGGTAATTTTGCTTGTCTTACCTGTGTCAATTTCCAGAAATATTGTCAGATACAGGTGAGCTTATAATATAGTGCCATTTCCTTGTACTCTGGAGGTGATGGAGCGATGCATGAGCACTGACTGTTCTCAACAATTCTTTACATGTGCTAACACAGGATTTTGGTTTCTGTTATGCGAAGGCATGAAGAGCTCTCCAAATCATAGAACTGTAGAATCATAGAATAGTTTGGGTTTGAAAGGACCTTAAAAATCATGCCGTTCTAATCGCCCTGCCATGGCAAATCTATAGTCCAGCCTGCAACAGAATCCGTTCCTGACTTCAGGTCTACTGCAAAACTATATATTCCTACCCCAAAACAGTTGATTTCTACTTCAAAATGGTAGATTTTTACCTCAATCCTCATTGTAAAAGCTTTAAATATCTGCATAACTGAGTATAAATCTTCGGGACCTGCATACAATTGTACATTTAGCACCTGATTATCACGACGGGGAGAAATCAAAATGACTGTTAGCATCAATTGAACAGACAAAGGGATGGAAAGAGCTTCTCACCCTTGCATTGTCTTTATAGGTTAACTCAATTAGATTTGTTTTATGCTCCCCCTTTGCAATAGCTGGCACAGCGTTGTGTTACACCAGTGTGTTTGGAAATGAAATGAGTCGAATGATGTAATTTATTACCAGCATAGTTAACTGGCAGCACTAAAAAGCAGCAGAAGCATTTTAGGCTTGTATTTATATGGGAAATGTGAGCCAAACTGTCCCAAACAAGACAGAAAACTGCAAATCAGATTATTTAGAATGATGGTGGGAAGTGTTGCTATTAAAAACCCCTGCTAAAAGTGACAGAAGAGATGAGGCCCCTGTGGATTGGCAATTGTTGTGGAAATTGCTGTGGGGTCTCGAAAAATGGTATATTTTCCTCATCTTTTCCATCTGGCATCTTGTTCAGTCACATGTGGTTTGAGATGACTTAATACAGCTAAAATCTTCAGGTTTAATGTAGGTGTAAGTAAGTGAAACTTAATGGCATGTGATTACAGACCAGGCGGTGTAACGTTCCCTTGTCGCCTTGAGCTGAAACTATGGAGAATTTTACCACTTCAGTCCATATAATTTCATCTGTTGCTGTGAGAGTTCTTCATAGAAATATCATTCCCTCCATATGATGCCTGTACAATGCCATCAGTACATGCAAGCTCAACACCCTTCTCCATGAAGAAGCGGTCATGGGTGACGGAGACCCACTGTTGGAGATGAAATGGGAAGAGGTGAAGTCCTGAGTTCAGTTCTGGAGTCCTCAGCACAGGAAGGACATGGTTCCATTTGAGTCATTCCTGAGGAGGACATGAAAATGATCTGAGGGCTGGAGCACCTCCTGTGTGAGGACAGGTTGAGAGAGTTGGGGTTGTTGAGCCTGGAGAAGAGAAGACTCTGGGGAGACCTTAGAGCAGCCTCCCAGTACTGAAAGGGGCTCCAGAAAAGCTGGGGAGGGGCTCTTGATCAGGAGTGCAGGGTCAGGATGAGGGAGGATGGTTTGAAGCTGAAAGAGGGGAGATTGAGATGAGACCTTAGGAAAAAAATAGTGTCCTGTGAGAGTGCTGAGGCCCTGGCACAGATTTCGCAGAGATGTCGTGTCTGCCTCATTCCTGGAGGTGTTCCAGGCCAGGCTGGATGGAGCCTTGAGCAACCTGGTCCACTGGGAGGTGTCCCTGCCCATGGCAGGGGTATGAAACTGGGCGGACTTTAAGGCCCATTCTGATCCAAACCAGTATATGATTCTATGATCTCTTCTGCCAAACAAATTCTCACTTGGATTTTAGTATTTCTGCATTTATACTTTCTTCCCCTCTAGCGCTTGAGGTGTGTGGAAGTGAACACAGTTCATTTTTTCACACTGTAGTTAGACAATCAGGTATATTATAGGGCAGAACAAGAAATTGCTGGTCTGTGAATAAAACCCACAAATTCATTTATCAATATTTTTAAACAGCATTTTGGATAGCAGTAAGGTCTATGTTAAACTACACTTTGTCCCAGTCCTTTGAAATGCCTCTTTACTGCCAGCAAGAGAAAAGTTTCCTACCTGCGCAGCAGAAGGAAAGAAAGGTTCACTTTTTCCCCAGAGCTACAGCCCAGAGGAGTCGTTCAGAGCCATGAATGCCTGTTCATAACAAGCATCAGTGGGATCTTTAATTAAAAAAAAAAATCCACAATCAGAGCAGAGAGAGTGGAAGAATTGAGCTCCCATGGAGTGGTGTGTGGAGCAGACATTAACGGGATAAGCTGCGGTGCCTGCTTTGTCTGGCAGCTGATAAATCACTGCTGTAATTCCTGTGCCAGCAAGCAGGGCAAAACATTTTACACTAGGATTCTGTGCTCCTGGGCAAGCATGGTGGGTGTGCCTGAACCTTAAAGCACCATGCATGGGCCACCAAAGGGAACTGAGCTCCTGGAGGACTTTTCCACCTTCAGGGAAAGCCAGGATATGCAGAAAACTCTACAAAACTGCAAATGCATCAGCCTGTTGAAACCTGAGCCTCTTTGGTGTTGTTAAATTGAATTCTGGTCCATTAAACAGAGAGTTTTAATTGAGCAATACAGTTTTTCAAATACCAAATCCTTATGAATAATATCTATTTTTAGTACATCTGGTTGGCAGAGTGGCTGAAGAACAAAGCTAAACCAGAAAAGGCTAAAATAGGAAATCTTTTGTTGGTTTTGTTTTCTGAATCCATAGCATTGTTTCAGTCTGTATGCTTTTTCATTGAATTTCTGTCCTTCTTAATTAGAAACGTACAAATACAGGATATAGTATCATTGTTTTTAGAGGAAAGAATAGCTATTTTACAAAATGCAACACAATTTTTTTTGCTTGTTTGAAATTAAGAAAATCAGATACCCTTTACCTAAAAAAAAACTTATTTCCCAACTTTTGACCCTAACAGAATAATCAAGGGACGGAGGTGTAGCTTCCAGTATCTGAACAAGAAAGCTGGGGAGGGACTTCTTACAAGGGCATTAATGATAGGATGAGGGGAAATTGCTCTAAATTGGAAGGGGGAAGATCTAGATTAGACATTAGGAAGAAATTCTTCATGATGAGGGTTCTGAGGCAGTGACAGATGTTGCCCAGAGAAGTCATGGTTTCCCTGTCCCTGGAGGTGTTCAAGGCCAGGTTGGATGGGGCTTTGAGCACCGTGATCCAGTGGGAGGTTTCTCTGCCTATTTCAGGGGGTGGAACTGGATGGACTTTGAGGTCCCTTCCAACCCAAACCATTCTATGATTCTATGAAATAGATACAGCTTCTTCTTTACCATGGAAGAAAAGCTTGTGTTGGAATAATAGTAGCAGTAAATCCTAGCTGGTTCACACTGCTTTTGTCAAGCACTGCTACTGAGGTACTATCACAAACAGTTTATCTTTTGGTAGAATGGTAGAGTTGTCAGGATCCCTGTTTACATAATTTGTAATATTTAAGACAATTGAATGGATACGCCATGTGCGAAGTCTTCAATTCAACAGAGTTTCTGGACACTTGAAAAGCTACAGAAATTTTCTATTAAGGATATATTTGATGAATATGTCCCGTGGGCAGGGATATATTCCACTGGATCAGGTTGTTAAGACTTTGTGTTGCAGTGACAGGGGATAAGTGAGATCTATCTCACCTTTGTGCTCTTGTGAGAGCGTGAGGTGTCCTGGAAATGTTCAGTCTGCAGCTCGGTGCTGAATTTGGCTCTTCTGTCGTGCCTGTATAGAGAGCCAGCTGATCTCAATTCTCCATATGCATATTTCATTTAGCAGAATATAGCAAGGTAGAGGATCTGCTAAATTTTTTATTAAATTATAGAGGGAAAAAATTTTGTGTGCGTGCAGCAAACCCAAGGATTAGTTTTTACTAGGGTGGTTGTGCCTCAGTCAGCGTATACTGTCTGACCTTAACGCTGCCTGGAGACTGGAGTATGGGATTTGATTTGTAAAGGTCTGAGATCTTGGGAAAACTCCAGCAGAGCATTTAAACACATACATAGTCTCATTAAAACAATCTGCTCAGATGTGGAAATGAATTTGCCGTGTTATCCTTGTCCCTGGGCTAAATACTCCTCTCCTACATAATAGTTAGAATGTAGACTCGGGAGCAGAGTCAATTATAGACGGACACGCTGTCCCCAGGGGAGCGAGGGCTTGTGGAGCTCCTGAGAAAACAGGAGGGCAGATGTCCTTTGATTAATGGGACACCCCGTGTATTTGGGGCATCTGGCAGGCAGGCAGATTGTCACTGCTGCAGCTTGGGGACTGTGGCCCCCGGTCGATACTGTAATTGCTCAGACCTTGGGTTACCACCCAGCTGCTTTTGCCTCTGCTGGAGGGGGAGTTCCAATGGGGTCAGCATGCACCCCTTCTTTGTGCCCTCATCTCACTGTTGCCTCCAATCAGAAGGATGGTTGACAATATGAGTTTCCTAGACCTGGCTGTTGAGCAGCTCACAGGATGGAGAGTCATGTGTTGAGCAGCCTAGTCTAGTGTGAGGTGTCCCTGCCCATGGCAGGGGGGTTGGAACTGGGTGATCATTAATGTCGCTTTCAACCCAAGCTATTCTATGATGCTATGATATATTTGCCCAAGAGCAAAGCTGACTCAGATGCGGTCTCTCCAAGGAAATGATTCCTCAAGGCACCCCACTTGCAGCCAACGCTGGATGAGGAGAAGCCCACAAGCCACCTAGACACACAGAGGAGACATCAACTGCAGAAGGATGGTGCTGTACAGCATCGCTGCACTTGCTCCCATTTTTAACTCTTGCTTTCCTAATGTTTTAGTCCCCATAAAGAAAACAACTCCCTCGTAGTTAAGTAAAATGCTGCTTCAAACAGCAGAGGAAAAGCACACAGTGTTTTCTCTGGCTCCTTTGTTGGCTGAGTAAAAATCTGGGGAAGATAGATGGGTCACTCTGTGTGCAAAAGATCCATAATTACCCTGTTTCCAATTTCTCTCCTAAAATGTAATACAGAAACGGTAAAAAAGGCAGATGCACCTTGCTAACACATATGTCAGCATTTACTTTAAACCTCTAAACATCAGTGGATATTTTTAAATGTGAGCAGCGGGTATTAAGTTCCCAGTGTTATGTATATGGAATTGATTACTCCGTTGTCTTTTGTTAGCTGACTCATAAGTACCCACATTTTAGTATTCATGTAATTTAATTTTAAAAGTGAATAGTGGAGCGATATTTAACTTTTTGTGGTGTTAATGGAATGAATTTAGGCCTTTGCTCATTCAAGTGATATATATATATATTTTATATACATATATATGTACATTATATATTATACTTTATTATATATTATAAATATTATATATTTATACGTGACTCAGTCACATCTTTTTACATAAAGAAATATATTTTTATGTTCTAGGGAAATGGTCCTATTTTCCTTGAATTCAGAAAAAGCAGGATGTAAATCCCAGTAGACCTCCTGCTGCTCTTTTGTAGTGCTTATCCTGCAGGCAGGAGAGTCCCCAGCCTATGGATAAGGGCAAAATAAATTGGGAAGATATTGGTGGTCTCAGCTGGGACCACTGCACTACCATCACGAGGGCTTTTGGGGGTCTCCTGGCATGGGACTCCACATCTGCCAGTGCTGGGCTGAGCCACCAGCCCCTGGGGCTGGCCAGTGTTGGGCCACTCGGTGCAGTTGGACACATGCAATTGATGCATCTTGTCAATGGGAGGAGGTAGTTTTTGAAGCGGTCCCCAGGGGAGCCAGATGAGACCATACCTACCTCAAGAAGGCATTGGGGCTTTATTTGAGAAAAAGAAGACCTGTTTAAGGCCTAGTTCTTGGAGTGACTCCATTCAGCCTGCTGGATTTGGTCTCATTCTTTTAAATTGTCCCTGCTATTTTTTAGCAGGACTGTAGCAATTTCTGAAGGGGAGAAGCAAAGAAAGTTGAATTTTGGGGGATTTTTGTGCTTATGTGATGTTTACTGAGGTTGTTTCCAAGAGTTTTCTGCTCCTTAACTGCCTGCTGCTGTGTCCGATGTTTCTCTAACACCTACATGGCAGAAGGAATTCTGTGGGAATGTCCAGAGCAATTTCATTTCTTTCTTGGCTGTATCTGAGCTGTTTAGCAAATTCTTTCTTTGACTGTACCAGCATAAACACGAACTGAACCTCTGGCAAATTTCTTCTGCTCACGCCATTGATCAGCTGTTTACTGGTAATTCTGGATAACACAGGGAGCCAGGCCAGAATCAGGTCCAACACATTTGGGGTAACAGCAGGGATCAGTAGAAGAACTGCTTTTTAATGTATTAGTCAGGTAAACAGAAAAATTCCCACTGACTATCTGAGCTCTGATTGCTTTCAATCAAGGCCCACTGTAGTGTGATTGGGGCTGTGGGGGACACAGCCCTGTGCTGCTCTTACCACATTGCAGAAGCAGTAGTCGTGGTGGTGGTCCTGAAGAGGTATCTGTTTTGCTTTGAATGTCCTCTCCTGCTACATTCAGATACAGAATCACAGAATCCTTTAGGTTGAAAAAGGATCATCAACTCCAACTATAAATGTCCACCACTCAACCATATCCCCAAGTGCCATATCTACGTGTCTTTTGAATATCTCCAGGGATAGTGACCCCACCACCTCCCTGGGCAGCCTCTGACAACTGTTATACTTCCTAACACCAAATCTGAACTTCCTCTGGTGCAACTTGCAGCAATCTCCTCTATTCCTGTCACTTGTCACTTGGGAGAAGAGCCCAGCACCCGCCTCACCACAACCTCCTTTCAGGGAGCTGCAGAGAGCGATGAGCTCTCCCCTCAGCCTCCTCTTCTCCAGACTAAACAATCTCAGTTCCCTCAGCCACTCCTCGTAAGGTTTTTCCTCCAGACAAGTGCTTAGCTGTCAGTAAGTCTGGCCCTGAATGTATATGGAAATTAGAAGATTACCCATCATTTTAGCAGTGAAGTGGGGAACAGTCATCTTCTCAGAATAGTAAGAGTACAAGAAACACTACCTAGCCGCTGTAAGCATTTGGTTTGGAGATGGAGGTGCATTTAGATTTTGATTAGATTTACCTAGTGTTCAAAATTCACCTCTCTGTATTGTTACAAGGGGTCTCATTACACCCTCTGAGATCAGTGCCTGTTCAATCTTCTCTTATTGTCCAGTCTTCAGAGTAAATTCCAGAGTATAAGCAGCTCCTGTTATTACACCCTATTTCTCTTTCCACTCCTTCACCAAGGTATTTCTTTGCCAGCCCTACATAAACAGCACACTTGGGACGTACACCTGTGTGCACAAGGGGCTAGGACCATACTCTGCAGCTAGTTCTCTGCAGGACAACTCTCCATGGGCCAACCCTACACAGGGACAGCTCCACATGGGGTGCCTCTAACCCTAACCTTAACCTTAATCTTAATTCTAACACTCCCTCTGTAGAACTGACCACGTAGATCTGTCCCATGGAGAGTTGACCATTGTGGAGAGTTGGCCCTGGAGCTTTGCTGTGGAGAATTGTACCTTTCTAGGTGTACAAAGAGGATAACTGATGTTGATGTTACAACAAAGCACCAGTGCTTCCAAAGGAGGTTCGGGATGAGCAAGAAGGCACCATGAGACCACCCTGCTGTAAATAGCTCCTCTCCTGAAAGCTCCCCTCTGGGTTCCCTGGGTGACTGGTGGTGTGAAACAAAGCATCCTCATGCACTGGTGCTGTGGCAGGGTGACTGCCAGTGATATACTGGGCCTTGTGGGCATGAAAAGTTTTTTCTTCCACACCAGCATGCCCCTTGCTTCCTGCTTCTTGGAACTGCCTTGCGTTCAGAGACTTGAAAACCCTTTAAAGACCTATAAAAGGGCACACCTTCCAGTGTACCAACGTTAAGTGAATATTGGTGTCCATTTGTGTTGTATCAGTAGGGCTCCAAAATTTTGGATGATCAACAGCTCTAAAGACTTCTGCTACTGCACATGAAACTGCAGACCAACAGGGTGTGCTGGTGACGGATGTGCAGCACTATGGGTTTGTCCTCCCCAAAACAGCACTGCCACCCTAAACAAGCAAAATCTAATAGTGGAAGAGAAGTGCAAAGGGTTGGATAAATTTTCCTTGGTCATGTAACAGGCTGACCAGACAGGACTTTTCTGTCTTCTTCTAGTGTCTCTCCTTCATTGTGTTGCATTTCTCCCATGTACGGTGCCTTCTCATCACAGTTAGCATATTCTCAAGCCTCTTGATTTCTGTTGTCTAACTCCTGTGAAATATTACACATGCTCAGACCTCTTTGTGAGATAGCTATTGCTTTATTGTGTTTCCCATACCACTGTGGTTAAATAGAATATATAAAAATCCCTTCCTCTTCCCTAGGAGATGAGAACGTTCTTCTCTAGTGGATGCTGAAAAGTGTTGCTTTAAATATTTAATTTGCATTTTTGTTCCAAGCTTAATAATAATTAAAAGAAAAAAATCCCAGTGAACAAAGAGTTCGCTTGACAACAAGAATTTCTCAGTGCTTTAAAGCATGCTGAGAGTGTACCGAATGTGTTTATTACTGATGAAGCGAAACAAGAAGCCAAGCACAGGCTTTGTATTTAGGTTTGTGTGTTTGCAACAGGAGCTTGGGTGTTTTTTGGCTGTTTGCATGCATTTTAAGGCAGTTGGTACATGATCCTTCCTCAAAACAGGCTCTGGGGATCTGCAAGGTCTTTTTTTTTATCCCTAAGCACTGGCCACATGGTTTATCAGTTATTATTAAATGAAGAGGGATTAGGAAGTCATGCATTCACTTCCAGAACAGACTGTCTGTCCTTTTGACTCCTTGCCTAAGCGAAGTGCTGTTTCCTTGATGGGACCATTTAACTCTTTAAACTGAGAATTTAAATTCTTCGGCTAATTGGAGATGGACACTGGTGTGAATGGTCTCAATCCTCTTACATCCACATTAACATGCAAATTGAGGTTTCTTCTGTCACAAACAGCCTTGTTCCAACAAACAAGAAAGAGCTGAAATAAACAGGGCTAATCTCACTGCCCAAATTAGCAACCTCAGAGCGTGGCTCTTTGGAAGTAGACTGGAGATCAGATACGGGTCCTAATGAAGACTGTAAAAAATTCATTGCCTGAACTTCAAAGGCATCAGTTCAGAGTGAAAAACAAAATGTATTGTCCCTGTGAACTTTCAAAGGCGTTTTTATCATGGTTCTCATACAGCAACATGCCCAAAACCTGCTCAGTGTTGGCACATGCATGGTGGGCAGTCGCAAATCCACAGTGCTGTTATGCCTGGGTTTAGCAGATTTGGGAGTTACTCCATGCATGTGCAAAGCTTCATCGCTTTGTGGTTTTACTTACAGGAGGCAGCATAGTTGCTGGTAATACTGTAAAAAGCCTGGCTGTTTACACTTAAAAACTGACTGGATGGTTGCAGTCAAAGAGTTCTGCTCACTGGCTCAATGTCCAAGTGAAGACTGGTGACAAGTGGAGTTTCTCTGGGGTTGGTATTAGGACAGTGTTGTTTAACATCTTTGTTGCAGACATGGACAGTGGGATTGAGAGTACCCTAAGAAAATTTGCTGATGATACCAAACTATGTGGTGTGATTGACAAATGGGAGGGAAGGGATGCCATCCAGGAGGATCTAGACAGCTGGACAGTTGGGCCTGTGTAATGCTCATGAGGCTCAACAAGACCAAGTACAAGGTCCTGCACCTGGGTCAGAGAAAATCCAAGCAAGCTGGGCCAAGAACAGATTGAGAATACAGAATGTGTTTATAGCCCTTGGAAATGAGCCTGGGGAGGAGTGATGCAAGGAGGCATCCTGTCCTGTCCATGGGTGCCCCTCACAGCTCTGGTTACAGACTCTTTTCTCTAGTCACTTGCATTGCATTTGATGGACCAGGTATCTCAAACCTAAGAAGTTCTTATGGGTTTCATGAGTTGGTGCACGTTTGTCACCTCTTCATACTTGATATAATGCTTTTATCCAGAAGGATGATTGGGCATTTCATGTGTCTTGGGACAATGATTTGCATTTCCTGAACACAAGGGTTCTCCAGTAGCACAAATTTCTATCACATTTTGTCTGAATAACTTGCTGTAGCTTATTTAACAAGGACATTAATGAGTCCCTCAGCTGCAACAGGCAAAGGTCGAGACCACACCCAGTGAGTATGAGCAGTCATCTTGATTCAGGGTTGTTTCTTCAGTTCAAGAAGAATGTATGGCCTTACTCCAAAGTCTCTTGATTTCTTGGTTTTAGTAGAGTTGGGCGTTGTTTTCACTTATGTCCTGTGGATGTGACTCTTTTCTCCCTTAAGACACTGTAAACTGTGAGTACTTGCTGGTGGATGAGAAGCTCAGCAGCTAACAATGAGCACTCATAGCCCAGAAAGCCACCTGTATCCTGAGATGCATCCAAAGAAATGTGACCAGCAGAGGAAGGGAGGGGATTCTGCCCCTCTGCTCTGCTCTGGTGAGACCTCACCTGGAGTCCTGCATCCAGTTCTGGAGTCCTCAGCACAGGAAAGACATGGAGTTGTTGGAGCAAGTCCAGAGGAGGCCACGAAGATGATCCGAGGGCTGGAGCACCTCTGCTAGGAGGACAGGCTGAGAGAGTTAGAGTTGTTCAACCTGGAGAAGAGAAGGCTCTGGGAAGAATTTAGAGCAGCCTCCCAGTACTGAAAGGGGCTCCAGGAAAGCTGGGGAGGGGCTCTTGATCAGGAAGTGCAGGGGTAGGATGAGGGGGAATGGTTTTAAGCTGAAACAGGGAAGGTTGAGATAAGATCTTAGGAAGAATTTTTTTCCTGTGAGGGTGCTGAGGCCCTGTCACAGATTTCCCAGAGAAGTGGTATCTGTCCCATCCCTGGAAGTGTTCAAAGCTAGGTTGGATGAGGCTTTGAGCAACCTGATCCAGTGGGAGGTGTCCCTGCCTGTGACAGAGGTGTTGGAACAGGATGGGCTACGATTCTATGATTCTAATTCTTGGCAGTGTGATTGCTGATGAGTCTGGTTCAGACTGTGCAAAAGCAGTTTTGGAAGCATCCCATATCTCACTTTGCTTTAAGAGTTACTAAGAACTGTAGAGTCTTGAAAACTTCAGCCATCTCAAAACGTTTTAAATTCATCTCTGACCTCTTACTAGACTTAGGGAAGCAATAAAACAATTTCGTCTGAGGAAGTAATGCGGTTACAACCTTTGAAATGATGCTAAGAACATTTAGGACTAATCTCATTGAATCCTCAGGAGCGCTGACAGCTGCAGACCAGCCTTGTGCAGGGGAGAGAACTTAAGCAGGAAAAAATTGCTTCAACTTCCTATAGTTAAATCCTAATAGGCTTAGTAGTAGAAAATAAAAGCAATTCATTTAATGTTACACTCGTTTAAATGAAAAAGAAACAAGTGGGACAGAGGAAAAGAGATCCAGCCTTTAAAATTAGCCAATGTTTCACGCCTTTTTCTCCTCACCGTCCTCATTTACTGATTTCAGGCTTGTCAAAAGCATCAGTTTGGGCTTTCAATCTTGTGACGGCAATGAATTTTAATGGCAGTCCACGTGGCCTCTTGACACGGGGTATCAGCTGGGTCTCCTTCGTCAAGGTAGCTTGGCTGACGGTGGTAGGCTAGGGGGTCCATAGCCACCCCGTGCCCCGTGCTGGTGTGGGAGAGTCCAAATTAAATTTCCAGCAATGAAAACTAGTGGAAAATTCAACTTGTCTTGGGTGACGAGGGGGAGGACGCCTTGCTGCTGTGCTTGTCAAATATAAGTCTCTGATGGCTTCTGTTGATTGGCTTCAGCTTTCGTCATTATAACCTGACCTGGCTCCCTTAATTTTTCTTTGTGACAAAAATTGCTATGCAAAATTATAATGTCGCTCCTCTTAATTAATCTGCAAGATAGCCATGTGCAGAAGGGGTAAATCTGAGTTCACGGTCAAGATTGTCTTTGTTGCCAAGAGATGATGTGGGTTTTCACTCAGTTCTGTTTGCTGTTTAAAATAAATACGTAAAACAGGATGGCATTTTTGCTTCATGGTGATTGCAAGCAAAATAAAAACAAGTTATTAGCAGCCAGGGTAGGTATTTTGATACAAAACCACTGGAGATTTTAATTAGAGCCAAAGACAAAAGGTTTAGCAGTAAATAGCTGTTGTCATTTATCAACAGTTATTATTACTGTGTCTGTTAACAAATGCTTTCCATTTTCCCACTAAGAAGCATCAACACAAACTTAACTTTTAAAGCATTTTCTAGTTGCCACAAAATTATTTTCACAAGTACTGTGATTTCTGTGGAAGCCTGCAAAATCTAGAGCGAGCTACGACTTCTGCAGGTGCAATAGCACAATTTTCACCCTGTTTAAGTGGAACAAGAAATAACTTATATCAGCTTTGGGGCAAGGGGGGCACAGTCTGTCTGTGAGTTTACCTTGGTTTTTTGAGACCACTACACATAAGTAATAGCAGAGTTAGGTAGTTAAGAAATGCTGCTCATAAAGAAGCATAAAATGAAATATTTGTCCTTTGAAGTTAATGGCTTTTTTTTTGCCATTAACCTCAGGAACAGCAAGGTTTTTTTCCTGTGGCACTTATTTTAAGACTCACTCATTCCTTCTCTTCTTTCACTCTGTAATGAAGAAAAATACCACTTAACTACTAAATCTCTATCACACTTGCTTTGCAAGAAAGGACTGTGTATTTAACATGGCTTAAGGGCAGTCTCCTGCGGGCCAGTAGGATACTGAGATTCAGAAAAGCCTTCCAAAATACCTGTTCGTTTTCCTTGCTTATGTCCTACAGTTCCAATGTTGCTGTGAAACGCCGAAGCATGATGTGAATTTCAAAAGAAAATCACAAGAAAAAGTGTTCATGGCCAGCAAGCAATTAACATGCACAGACTTTTTCAGAGGGGGAGTAATTCTTTCCTTTCCAGTTTGTAAGCATTTAGCATGCTGCGTTATAATAAAACAGTGTTGCTGCTCCCACTCGTTGTAATCGACTGCTATTACCCTTGGTTCCACAGGGCTTCAAATAGAAAGCGAGTGCTCCAAAGCAGTTGAAAAACACCTGGGTCCACAGCCAAGTTGTGAGACAGTAATTAATGATCTTTATGTGCATCACCTAAAGCAGCAACACTTGGACCTTCAAAGATTTTGTCTCTCAGGCCAAGAGACTTGTATCACTACTTGCATAAAAACCTTCCCTTGAATACCTACTGATAAGTTATTAGCATTGCAGAAAGTGTTCTCTGCCCTCATTTATTACTGAACACATGTCAGAAGGTTCTGTGAATGTTAAATTCACAGTTTTCATGATCTCCAAGCACTAAAGGCTTCTTGGTTACTTGCCTCTCATCTTCCTCTCCCAAGTAAGAAGTGATAGAAGGAAAGGAAACGGTTTCAAGTTCCCCAGGGGATGTTTAGATTGGATATTAGGAAAAATTTTGTCACTGAAAGGGTTCTCAGCCACCTGAAGAGGCTGCACAGGAAAGCGGTGGAGTCACCATCCCTGGAGGTGTTTAAAAGATGGGTAGACAACGTGCTCAGAGATATGGCTTAGTAGTGGACAGGTACATTTGGACTTGATAATCTCAAAGGTCTTTTCCAACCAAACGATTCTATGATATTTTGGGGTAGATTTTACACCTACGTGCCTGGAGTTGTGTTGAAGAACATCTGAGTCCATGAGAGAAGAAAAGGGCAGCATGTGGTCCCCAGGTACCTTCAGAAGCAACTGTGAGGACCACTGTCAGCCATGTACAGTTGTTATGCGGTCCTTGCATGATGTGCAGAACATGTGGGATCACTTTACGGTAAACATTCAAGAGCCTTCATAGAATCAGAATGGTTTGGGTTGGAAGGGACCTTTAAGCTCTTCCAGTTCCAACCTCCATACCGTGGGCAGGAACACCTCCCACTGGATTAAGTTGCACAAAGCCCCATCCAACCTGGCCTTGAACACCTCCAGGGAGGTGGAGCCACCACTTCTCTGGGCAACCTGTGTGAGGGCCTCACCACCCTCACAGGAAAACCTTTTTTCCCTAATATCTGTTCTAAATCTCCCCTCTTTCAGCTTCAAAAAATTCCCCCTTGTCCTATCATCTTAAGCTTGTCCTCTCACTCTCGAAAGCAGCTGTCAGAGCTGTAGACAGTGCTCTTTGTGGCTGGCTGTGGTTGTGTTTACATAGAGATGCTGCAGAAATTGCTGGCTGATGGGAGCTACCTTTCTCCTTTGGTGCAGAAGGAATCTCATCCCACTTGTTCTCTTGACTACTTTGACAGGAATCTAAATTTCACTGATTTTAGAGTTCTCCCTTGTGAAATCCTGACATGCATTTGCTGGTAATTCAGTAAAACTGCCAAAGACTCGAGCATCTATTGAGCAGTCCTCGCGACGCTTTATATGCCCTGATGGAAGGGAAGAACAAATGACAGTACTGAAATGGGACTTCTACAGCTTCAGAGGTGCAAGGTCAATATTCACATGCAGTTGATGTTAGAGATAAAATGATCAGGTGGTAACTTTAGCACTCAAAATGTATAAAGTCATTCCATTTTTTACTTGCTTTCTCAGTTTTAAGTTCCTGTAACTCTAAAAAGCAACTTTGGAGTGGCACTTTGTAAAGCTGTTTCTGCTAATGGCCACCATTCCTCTATCACACTGCTGTTCGCAAGTTCAGGCTTACTTATCCTGTCTGCCCTGAGAGCTCAGAGCAGATTCTTTGCAGCATAATTACCCCTGGTAGTGGTGAAGATGCTGCTCAGCAGATTTCATTAACTTTGGTGGTTATACCTTTACTGAAGGACCATTTTACTTGTTTCCTGGCCTGACTCTCTTGCTTTGGAAAAGTCTGACTTTAATAAATATAATTACTGGAAAGGAGCATTTACCCACAGTTCATGAAGTCAAAGCAAGGTTCCTTTGGGCGCATGGGACAAGACTGGTACAGTGCCCAGTCAGTATCTGTCCAGACCGATGGTGTCGTGCAGGAGGAGAGCTCTGGCAGAAGCACATTAATGCTGGGAGTGAGGCATCCGTACTCACAGATACTGAACTACAAAACTATTTTCCAGAAGTGCAGGTCTCTGTCTTCAGGAAATGTTGAAAAATAACCTTATTTTCAGAAAAGCTTTCCAACTTTTAGAAGGAATGATGCTCACAACACAGCCTGGGTTTACACCTAAAGAGAGGAGACTGAGACGGGATTTTAGGAGGAAATGTTTTCCTGTGAGGGTGGTGAGGCACTGGCACAGGTTGCCCAGAGAAGTGGTGGCTGTCCATCCCTGGAGGTGTTCAAGGCCAGGCTGGATGGGGCCTTGAGCCCCCTGATCCAGTGGGATGTGTCCTTGTCCATAGCATGGGGGTTGGACCTGGATGGGCTTTAAGGTCCCTTCCAACCAAAATCATTCTGTGATTCTATGAATCTATGATTCCATCTTCCACAAAAGATCATGAAACAAACTATGGAGCAAATTAACAATGTTAACACAAAGGCAGCCCAGTTTAATTTGCACCTCCTGCCTTCCAGAACAACTTCTAAAGAATTAAGGTCAACTACAGATTATAGTTTGGCTAAGAAGCACATTTATACATGGCATGTGGGACGTAGAAAATACCCAAACACATGCACTGTTATAGAAGCTTAAAGTGTTTAATTTTCACATCTTCCAATGAAACTTTCCAGCATTTCATTCTGAGCAGCACTTTGTGTTTAATGGGAACAAAAGTCAAACATAAAGGTTAAATAAATTCAGTGTGTAATGTAATATGCAATTTTGGGTGAAACAGAGCATTTCACCTCAATGCAAAATAAATGTTTGAGGGACAGTAGTGGGAGAAGCTCATTCAGCAAAATGCTTCCAGGCTTTCCATCTAATTTTTATCATCCTAAAGGGAGGAATCTGTTCCCCGGCCATCTCAAGGTCTGGTGAGAGGTGTACATCATGGCACTCCATGCTGAGCGCTAATGTCTTTGACCCAGGTGTCCCCATGACCTGGATTTCATATTCTTCTCCTGCTAATTCCACAATTATATTTGCAAAGACTTTTTTTTTTTCTCCCATAGATAATCCATTAAGCCCGAGTTAAAGGATAAATACTGACAACATGCTCTCTTAGCTTGAATTTGATCTCTGCTGTCCTAACATGCAGTGGAAAATCAATAGAGGAAATAGAGAGGAGCAAGAGAGACCCTCCAGTAGGGTGGAGAGTGTCTATGTATTCACTGTCTTCTGTTATTACAACTATCCATAAACTCTATGTCATGTTTCTAGAATATTACAATTGCTGTTAGTCAGCATTCACATTCTTGGGTACATATTTTGAAGGGAAGAAACAAAAGAATAATGGTCTTTTCATGGCATGTTGTTAATTAATTACAGAGTAGGACTGGTTCAACATGAACTTCCCCTTTGCTATTGTGCAGACTTCTCTGCAAAAATCCTTTACAGTGCACTGGAAAATAACTTCTTAATTTTTGTTGCATTTACTGTTAAATTATACCCCTGCGCTGAACTCTGTATTTCACAACGTAATAGTGTGTATTAATTAAAATCTCACTGTTTTCCGGAATGCAAATTTCTGTACCAACTTCCTCATTTTTTGCAGATACTTATTGGCATCAGTCCCATGAGTTGTGCTAGAGGAAGTTAAGATTGGATATTGGGAAAGATGTCTTTACTGAAAGAGTGTTGAAGCTCTGGCAGAGGCTGCCCAGGGCAGTGGTGAAGTCACCATTCCTGGAGAGGTTCAAAAAATGTGTAGTTGTGGTGCTTCAGGACTTGGTTTAGTAGGCACGGTGGGATTGGGCTGACAGTTGAACTGGTTGACCTTAGAGGTCTTCTCCAACCTTAGTGATTCTCTGATTGATCAGCTTGCTTTAGCATTTTCCTACCCGGGAATTATTATTGATGGGATTTACCCCTGATTCAGCATCACAGTTTCTGATCCCTCCATATTTTGAGATGCTCATGGCTGTCACTGTGACTCCAATCCTGTTATTACTGAGACATTAAAGGGGTAGTAGTGGACATGAGGCATCGGTTTGGGAGCTAGGGCATCACCATTAGCTGGAGGAGAGGTGAATCACTGAGGACACTGACTCAAGACTGGTGAGTATTTTACTACAGTTAGGGCACTGCCTATTACCTTTCCTTGCTGCAAAGAGAAGAATTAAGAGGAGAAGGACTGTTAGGAAGGTCTCCAGGCAAGGAATCCCTGCCAAATGAGTCATAGAATGGTTTGGGTTGGATGGGACCAACCTTAAAACCCATCCAGTTCCATCCCCCTGCCATGGGCAGGGATACCTTCCATTAGATCAGGTTGCTCAAAGCCCCATCCAACCTGGCCTTGAACACCTCAAGGGATGAGGCAGCCACCACTTCTCTGGGCAACCTTTTCCAGGGCCTCAGCACCCTCACAGGAAAACATCTCTTCCTACTATCTCATCTAGATCTCCCCTCTCTCAACTTCAAACGGTTCCCCCTCATCCTATCCCTGCTCTCATTGATAAAGAGTGGCTCCCCAAGAGAATAAGAGCAATTAGAAGATAAAATCTCCTGACTACCTTTCCCTATTGGTGGAAAGTATTACTTATTTGCCCCAAAGTGGGATTTTTTTCCTCTGTTTACATCTCTTTATTTGTTTCCAGGTTACCTTTTTGCTTTTTTTTTAATTTTAGGGAGTAAAATGCACACAATTCTACCTACAAAAAAGACAGGCTCACAGTGGCTATAGGCAGAGACAGCTTTCTAGCAGGTCTACAGAGAAGGAGGAAAGGGTGTAACGTCAGCTTGCTCCTTCCATCTTATCCTGCCTTGCACTGATTTCCATTTCTCCCTGTCCCTTCTCTAGGTTTATATCCCCAGATACCTATCCATGATGATTATTTGTAGTGTTATCAAACATATCCAGTGGGTTGAATAGGATGGAGTTTCTTCATTCTTACTCTAAAAATGCCGCAGTGGGAGGTGCCTGAATTCCAGAGGAGATCCAGAATCTGCGGTTAATTTTTAGGCTGGAAATTAATTTCCAGTAGGCTGTACGCAATCATGGAGTATCATCTCAAGATAAGCACCCAGAGTTTGTGTTAAGAAAAGTCCTTTTCCTAACCTTTATCTAACAGTCTGTTGAGGGTAGAGATGTAATCTTTGCAAGTACTTGTGCTGTGTCACCACTTCGTGAGGGGATGTGGCACAGGATCAGCTGTGCTGGCAGAACCAACTACAGGAGCATCAAAGTTTCCAGCTTGTCCATGGACCACATCAAGCAACATTTCAAACCCTGCAGCAGGGATTAGGTGCCTTTGGAGACACATCTCTGCAGCTTAAGAGACAGAAACTTATCTTCGCATTATAAAAAGAAGAGAGTAAACAATATCCTTTTGAGTTTCAGCAGGCCAAAGAAATTGAGTAGTTGTGTCCTGCAGGTCTTTATGTTTTATTGCTGCAGAAGAAATATGAAACACTTCAAATTATGCTCAATAGGCTTAAAAACTGGCTTTGCACATCTCCAAATTTCTAGCAATATCTGGAAAGAATATTAACCTTTAATCAGAAATAGCAACCAAACTTCAGGTTTTCTAGTTACCTTTTATATTCACATTTACTTTATATTCTCTTTTGCTATATTAATCTTTTCAGTTCTGTTCAGAAGCCCTGACAAGTACAAAAACTATGGGGTTTGTGTTATTTCTGGACTTGTTTGAATTGAGGGAGTCTCTTGATAACAATGGTATTGTCAATAGGACAGTGGGATTGAGGGCACTCTCAGTAAGTTTGCCAATAACACCAAGCTGTGTGGTGCAATTGGCATTCTGGAGGGAAGGGATGATGTCCAGAGACACCTGGACAGGCTGGGAAGGTGAGGCTGTGTGAACCTTGTGAAGTTCGATAACGCCAAGGGCAAGGTCCTGCACCTGGGTCGGGGCAATCCCAGGCACAAATAGAGGCTGGACAGAGAATGGATTGGGAGCAGCCCTGCAGAGAAGGACTTGGGATGCTGGGAGATGAGAGGTTCAACACGAGACAGCAATGTAAATTTGTAGCCCAGAAAGCCAACCATGTCCTGGGCTGCATCCAAATGAGCATGAGCAGCAAAGCAAGGGAGGAGATTCAGCCTCTCTGCACTACTCTGTGAGACCTCACTAGAACTCCTACATTCAGTTCTGAAGTCCTCTGTACAGGAAGAACAAGGATCTGTTGGAGCAAGTCCAGAGGAGGCCAAGGAGATGATCCAAGGGCTGGAGTCCATATGAGGGCAGGCTGAGAGAGTTGAGGTTTTTAAGCCTGGAGAAGAGAATGCTCTGGGCAGACCATAGAGCAGCCTCCCAGTACTGGACTGAGATCAATGGGATGAGGTTAAACAAGACCAAATGCTGAGTCCTGCACCTGGCACACACAAGCCTGTGCAGCGTCATAGGCTTGGGGAAGACTGGCTGGAGAGCTGCCTGGAGGAGAAGGACCTGGGGGTGTTGATGGTCAACCTGCTTAATATGAGCCAGCAGTGTCCCAGGTGGACAAGAGGGCCAATGGCACCTTGGTCTGCATCAAACAGTGTGGCCAGCAGGGTCAGGGCAGTGACTGTGCCCCTGTACTGGGCACTGATAAGGCCACACCTTGAGTACTGTGTTTAGTTCTGGGCCCCTCACTACAAGAAGGACATTGAGGTGTTGGAGCGTGTCCAGAGAAGGGCAACAAGGCTGGTGAAGGGGCTGGAGAACAAGTCCTATGTGGAACGGCTGAGGGAACTGGGGTTGTTTAGCTTGGAGAAAAGGACGCTGAGAGGAGACCTCATCACTGTCTGAAAGGAGGCTGTGGCAGAGCAAGTGTTGATCTCTTCTATCAGGTGACAGGTGACAGGACAAGGGGAAATGGCCATAAGTTGCTCCAGGGGAGGTTCAGACTGGATATTATGAGGAGTGTCTTTATCGAAAGGGTTCTCAGGCACTGGCAGAGGCTGCCCAGGGAGGTGGCTGAGTCACCATCCCTGGAGGTGTTTAAAAAATGGGCAGATAAGTTTTTGAAGGACATGGTTTAACAGAAGAAGGATATGGTTGGACTTGATGATCTCCAAGGTCTTTTCAAACCAGAAGATTCTATGATTCTACTGAAAAGGGCTGCAGAAAAGCTGGGGAAGGGCTCTTGATCAGGGAGTGCAGAGATAGGACAAGGGGGAATGGTTTTAAACAGAAAGAGGGGAGATTGAGATGAAATCTCAGGAAGAAAATTTTCCTGAGACGGTAGGGAGGCCGTGGCACAGGTTGCCCAGAGAAGCTGTGGCTGCCCCATTCCTGGAGGTGTTCAAGGCCAGTTTGGATGGGGCTTTGAGCACCCAAATTCAGTGGGAGCTGTTCCTGCGTAAGAGAAGGGGCTGGGAATGGATAGTTTTACTGTGCTTTCCAACCCAAACCATTCCATGATTCTATGACTCTATGACCATGCAGAAAAATACTGTGTTCTTTTCATCCACAAACTAAGAAAGAGAGGTTCTAGAGCCCCAGTAGCTGGCCCCACCATTGTACACGTTCACACTTGTCTGTTTGAATTCCAGGAAAATCCACCTTCCTGCCCATCACTGCATGGGACCTGCATTGCTGAATGCAAAGGAGGTTTTAACATGATTCCTTTTGAAATTCCTGTGGAATCCAAAATGCAAATAATCAGAGTGTTAATTATTATCTGGTAAGTTGGGGTCAGAGTCTTGCAAAATCACAGAGCACAAAATTGTCCTAAACCGAAAAAGATCTTTTTTTTTCCATGTTGCACTCTAAAATCTGCATTTAATACTGCCCATATCTCTACCTTCTGAAAATACTGTATCATAGGTGTAACTGGCCCATGCAGTAGAGGGTAAAATCAGATTTTCCCCGTGTTTTATACCAATTGTTACTTTGTTTGCTGCAGCAAGGCTACTGTGCAGCTCCAGCAGGCTTTCCTGCATGTGGTGTGGAATTATGTGTTATCAAACATGTTAATTCCTGGGTGTATTCCCTGGCCCTGGACAACCAAGTTGCAAAGATGCTGCTGTACTGGGGGACACTCTTTTGGAATGAAACCATTACCTTCATTCAAGAGGGTTGTGGATCAGCAGATAAATTACAGAATCATGGAATGGTGGGGACTGGAAGGACCCTCAGAGTGTTCATCCGGTCCAACCTCCATGCTAAAGCAGGGTTGCCTCGAGCAGGTTGCAGATGAATGCATCCAGGCAGGTTGGAATTCTCTGGAGGACACTCCACACCGTTCTTGGACAGCTGGTTCCAGTGTTCCATCACCCTCACAGCAAAGAAATATTTCCTTATGTTCAGGTGGAAATTTCCATGCTCCTTGTGCCTGGTGCCCCTTGTCCTGTCACTGGGCACCACTGAATGGATTCAGGTACCCTCTCCCTGTCCTCCACCAATCAGATGTTGATCAATCTTGACAAGATACGCTCTCAGTCTTCTCTTCTCCAGGCTGAAAGAAAACAGGTCGCCCAGCATGTCCTCTGAAGAGAGATGTGCCAGTCCCTGCATCATCTCCATGTTGTCCACTGGACACCGTGTGGCAGAGTCAGCATCCCTGGAGGGATTCACAAAATACGTAGTTGTGGCACTATGGGATATGGTTTAGCAGGCTTGGGACTGGATGACCTTAGAGTTCTTTTCCAGTCTGAAGATTCTAGGATTCTATGATTCTATGATTCTGTGATTCTTTCTTCAGAAGAAATATCCTTCCTTCCTGCCTTCCTGCCTTCCTTCCTGCCTTCCTTCCTGCCTTCCTTCCTGCCTGCCTTCCTTCCTGCCTTCCTGCCTTCCTGCCTTCCTGTCTGCCTTCCTGTCTGCCTTCCTGCCTGCCTTCCTGCTTGCCTTCCTGCCTGCCTTCCAGTCTTCCTGCCTTCCTTCCTGTCTGCCTTCCCTCCTGCCTGCCTTCCCTCCTGCCTGCCTTCCTTCCTGCCTTCCTGCCTGCCTTCCTGCCTTCCTGACATCCTGCCTTCCTTCCTTCCTGCCTTCCTGCTTTCCTGCCTTCCTGCCTGCCTGCCTGCCTCCTTTCCTCCTTTCCTTCTTGACCATGTACATTTATACTTTAAAATCTTCTACAATAGGAATTTCATTAAAAATTCATGCATTTTAGTGAACACCTCTGATATTGATACATTCACAATCTCATGCAAAAAGCATAACACTGCCAATGGTGGGACGACCAGCTTTTGTAGCCTGGGTGGAATAAGGCCATTCTAACTGCAGCTGGTCCAGAGTTTAGATTGGATCTGTGGGCCCACTCAGTGTTCTCAATTTTCACTGACTTGCTACTGTGCCTGGTCAGAATTATAG